>JAQFVV010012968.1:0-155000 GCA_028023455.1 Epiperipatus broadwayi
AAATCATGTATATATATATATGGTTTTAATTTCAATTATAATGTAAAAATAATGCAAATTGAGAGAAATAACAATAAAAGGAAAATATAGGAAGCCATGCTAATATATAAATACAAGCAGGACTTAATCAATAGGCAGGCAGCAAATTGTTTAAGATCACAAAATTATTGGAAGGTTAACCTTTCAAAGCATTAATTGACAAAGACTACAAGGATAGTCAAAAGCACTCTAAGTCACTTAATATATTTTTTGTAATTTTCAAAATTTTTGATTACTGTATTTACTAATATTTAATTATAAGATAGTTAAATCATCCATTGCAGGTTCAGATTTTTCTTCATCTATCCCATTACTTAGAGAATGCCAAAATTAGAAATATTTTCTAATAAACTTGGAAATAGTTTGGTCATTTTCCATCTTTATTTTATTTTCTAACTAATGATATATGGATACCTATTTATTGATTAATATTGGATGATTAACCAAATTTATATGGGCTAAAGAGAGAATAAAATTGCTAAATTTTTTTATACTGGACCTAGCCTATATCCTATCATCCTGTTATAAACACTTAAATATTCACACATATATGGATAAATATATTTGCTACCTTCTTTTTTTCAAGATAATTTTATTTTATCTAAGAGGGAATACAATGGAAAATCCCAAGTTAAAGGTTACAGAATGATATAAACAAAGAAATTATAATTTGAAAAATCACCAAATTGCAAACAAGTGCTACTATATAGTTCCATATCATTTTGCTTAAATGTGTAAAGATAATTTGTCTTGTATATATTCAAATATCAGTGTTAAAAGGCCTTGCTTTGATGAGTTATATGGGAAGAATTTTATCAGCCATTAACTGTTGTTTTCTAATAGTCTATTTAAGGGGTGGTTGTTTAGATGCTGTTTAAGTCAATTGTGGGTTTCAGGTTAGTATGGTTAGGTTTGAGGTTTGCCTCTCTCTTCTCTGTTTCTTGAATGTTTTTAATTAAGTTGAAGAAGCAGTTATTAATTTCATTGGATGGTAGCTTCTAAAAAATGGATTTGCATCTGGTTAACC
This sequence comes from Epiperipatus broadwayi, assembly GCA_028023455.1. Lineage (NCBI taxonomy): Eukaryota > Metazoa > Onychophora > Udeonychophora > Euonychophora > Peripatidae > Epiperipatus > Epiperipatus broadwayi. Next base: position 1,067 of record JAQFVV010012968.1, read on the forward strand.
AGATGGCAAAATTTATGAATGTAGCATGTCTGATTTCCAAGAAAATGTTTCTTTTTATAACCTTTTGAAGTGACGTTAAATCCAAACCATTATTTTTAATTGTTTGTGGAAGTTGTGTTTTAGATGTTGCCTGATTGGATAAAAGTTAAGGATATGGTCAGTATCTTCTGGGCTAGAAAGACAGAAGCAGCAAATAGGATCTATGTTGAAGCCTCTTTTGGAAAGGAATGTATCAGTGGAGAGGCTTCCTAGGTTAATTTTTAGAAGGAAATCTGTGTACTTAGGTGCCAGTTTCAATCTACGAGCTAGTTTAAGCAATTTATTTATGATGATGGGGTGGTAGGTTTGTCGCTTTCTGAGTGTTTGGATTAGATAGGTTGAAGGCAGCCTCAATAAATAATGTTTTCTACCTTTATTTAGTATTTTAGCAACTTTCATGATATTTTAGTTTCTAAAGATACTTGTCTTATATATATATATATATATATATATATATATATATATATATATATATATATATATATATATATATATATATATATATATATATATATTGTAACCTAAACTAAAATAACCAAAAAGGTTCATTGTAATATATTAAAAGAGAAATTCAATTGTATATTAAAATATCATTGGATTGTCAAAAATTCAAATATTATATTCATTGTAACTTAATAAAGATGATCAAACGATCCAAATGTATTAAATAATTAAGAAACGGTTCAAATATAAATAGTTAGCTTAATAAAGGAAAAGCATTGTAGCTTAAATTAAATTATGAGAAGAATACCTTAGTAGTGGCTATTAAACAAAAGGGTCAGACTGAGTTATCAATCATATTAAGGGTCATTGGATTAAATGAAACATATAGATTTCTCAAAATATAACAATATCAATAATTGTAAATAAATTATTAATAACAACTATTATAACTCAGGTATATAGAAATCACGTGAGGTGAGTACACTAGTAACTCAATAAAATATCTGCTCAGGTATACAGACAGTAGATTTTATCCACTTTCATTTCTTGGTTTGATGTTAAGTGCATATCCAAACAAATACCAAGTGAATATGGTCTACCAGGATGCCACTAGATTATTTGAATCTAGACACAGTTATATATAATAACCTTTTCACATGTACTGGGTTTGAATCCCTTTTTTGGTACTTTATTTTTAATAAACATGGAAGATTTTGCTTTTTAGAGCCATATCACTGTATGCACTAATATCTAAGTAAGCATAAAACATCTTTAAACTAAAGTGGAATTCATTAGACATAAATCATTTCTTAGATCTTAGCATAACAAATGTGTTTCATTATTTTTATAAGTTTTACTAGATCAGATTACTATTAATTTAGGATGGCAATTCACTCATCCTTGCATGAAATAGATGATGGAATGGTGGTTATAATATTACTAAGAAATCACTAAATATTACGAAATCAATACTTATTTATGGCCTTTGAACATTTAAACAGCTCATTAATTAAACATGATGATGACAATGATGATAATGATAACGATAATGACAATGGTTTCAACCACAGCTTTAGGACTAAGCCTAAACATAAAACCTAATTTTTATAAAGAAATTCATAATTATTGTTAATCTTAGCATATTTAATCATATTTTAAACAACTAATATTCAACCATTGATGATGAATGATCACACTTGATAAAGACTACTCTTAATGAAATATATATGCCTCATTTAATAACATAAACTAATATTTATTACTGTATTTCTAACATATACATAAAAATTTCTATATTTACATGAAAATTTATATTAACAATAACAACAATAATCATAATCGACTGTTTTAAAATCATAACATTAAATTTTAAATTCTTCCCCCTTTCCCATAAATGTATTTCAAAAGTATATTGTATTAAATTGGGGTAACCAATTTGTTAAAATGTTCCATCCATAAGAAAAGTATTTCATAAAACAAAATCTCCACTCATTGGCACACATACTTTATAAATCTAACATGTAAGTAGAATGACAAAATAAATGTTAGTAAAATTGGAAAGAGCAAGTTTTAGAAACAAGTTTTAAATTATTTTCTCCCCCTCTCTTCTACCTCTGAAATGCTATACTTTAACTTGAAACAAAATAATCTAATATTTTAATACTACTTATTACTTCACATTCACTCGCAATTATACACATATAAAAATATTATTATGTATGTGTGTGTTTTATCCCATAATAACAAAATATTATTTAAAACCAAAATAATAATACAAAAAATTATTTTACACATTAATATTTCATAACTGTAAATTAATAAACAAATAATTTTGATACATTCAAGATCATTTATGAAGCTCAAAGTTATTATTAGTAAGACATTCTTGGTTTTAATCGATCTGAATAGTCTTTAAAAGTTCTTTAAATAAAATATACCACTTTATTGCTAAAATTTTATTAAGACTCTGCTATCATAAAGAAAATATATCAAAAAAAAAATTTATACTACCAGTTCTTTGTAGCGACTTCTAATGAGTCAAATTTCTTTTGTTTAATGTCTATCTTTGGCAGCAACAATTTCCGTGTTTCTTTGGAACAATCTCTTTCTTAAAGTGTATAATTATTTGATGATGATGATCCTATTGAGGTTATTTGCTTTAGTGGACAATTTGGAAATCTTTACATTAATTTTTCTTCTCTTCCTGTCAAGCATGATTCTTTTAGTGGATGAAATACAGCAGTTGTTTTCACGTTTATAAATTTCCTGGGTTTTAAACTCAGTTGCTGGAACAATTAATTGGACTTGATGATTAATATTTATCAGTAGATTAATTCATCTTTCTGATCTTCAAATTCAGGTGAATGTTTTCTTCTTTCTATTTAAAAACATCTTATTTCTCTGGTCAGTTGAAAGGTGTAGAATATTATTTTTTAGACAAGGCATCTTTTCTTTCCTATATGATCTGCAGCTCCACGATGGTCAAGTCTTGATGGGACACATATATAATTTTTCTACCCTGTCATTTCTTATATTTTCAACATTCAAAACTAAAATGTTTGTCTGCTTTAGTTTCAATAATTTTTAAAAAGTCTCTCTCACAATATATTATAATAACAATAATCTAATCTAATAGATCAAATGATTTTTCCAGACTGCTTTTATATCCGATTTTTGAGTCAACTCACCCAATTAGAGTGATAGTGTGAATTGCTATTTTTGACCAACTCAAAAAAAATCACACACCTGGTTTTCAGACACTTTTGTCTTTAAAAAAAAATAGACTTAATCCTTTTTTCTTACACTTAGGTAGCATTTCAAATTTTTGAGCTTCTATCTTTAGATCTTAAGATGAGACAATTTCAAAATTAAACTTCCCACCAAGCTTAAGCTCCAAAATGATAAACAATCATTTACAAAAACAAAATTGCTACAAAATTAGATATCTGATTCAACAGATTTTCCCTTAACACAAAATTGTAAACAAAAAAAAAATAATTTGACAGATTTAACCCTTCTTTTTCTTTCAATATTTAATAAATGTAAATTTCTGTATGTAATGTACAGACATACTTTATCATTTCAAATCATTCATAAACTGACATTAAATAGTACAATTGCTAGCTTAGTAATTATAACCCTAATATTTAAAATTAAATCCTTAGCTTTTAAATCCCAATTACAATTATAGAAAAGCAAAATAGAAGTATAGAATAAGATATTAGAATTGATCAAGTATAGGTTAGTTTTAAAGAAAGTTAATATGTTTAATATTTGAAATTTAAAAGTGGCTAACTAAATAGCTTTTATAACACACACTGCTTATACATATGCGTTATAACTTTGCTTTTTAACAGAAAAATTAAATATTGAATAGTTTGAATGTGTGTATTACCTTTCTATCAACACACAAACAATATTAATTGTTGACCCACTCTCTTTCTATCTAAAGCTTTTAGAACTGGATCTTGTAGGATTTGAACTTGGATGCCCTACAGCTTCCTTTTTATATAAAAAAAATGTGATGATGATTTTTGTTCATTTTCTCTCATGCACATTACTATCAATTTAGCTAATGACTAAATTGTAATGGCACAATATATATACCGAATTTTTTTTAGAAAAACGGTCTCTTATTAAAAAAATATCTGGCTTTAGAGATTTTTTTTTAAATTATATTAATGAAAGTATGAAATTAATTTCTTGTATTAAAAATCGGTGTTTTTTTAAGTGTTTATCAAATTCGAATTTTTTTGAAGAAAATGAAGTAAATATTTGAAATTCCAATATAAAATACTATTCAATTAGCTTCTCATTTTTTAGCATTGTATTTTTTTTTTTTTAGGAATACAAAAAAGTGAATTTTTCACTTTTCATCTTATATCACAACTATTAAGAACATAGTTTATTGCTCTGGGTAAATCACACTTCTAAACTTTAATGAAATTAAAAAGTTCTTCGTTATTGCTTGTAGCTACAAATAACAGAGAAAAAAAATATGTTGTTTAGTCAAATAAAATAATAGAAGCTTCATTTACGAATGATTATATTTTTAGAGAAATGAATAGGAAGTTTTTTGAAGATTAAAAAAATATATAGACATAAAAAAACTTGGATATTTTGACTGATCTGTCTGTTTTACGTGAAGTTACCTGAAGGTATTAACGCTGACTTTCTACTTGCTATCTATAGATTGCATAAATAAAATATTTGACTATTTTCTATGTTAAAAGTTTTTTTAAAGTAATATAAAAAAGTAAACAAAATGCACATAGATGGTATGATTTTTTTTTTGTTATATTTTTAAGAAAATAAATGGCATGCTTCTTTCACTTAGTTTAATTTTTGTTGTATAGTTAATTGTTCAGAATGTTAATCAGCATTTGGTTTTTAAAGTATAAAATATAATAGATCAGCACAAGTTATATTGTTTTTTCAATCAAGAAATGATCTCATCCTCTGAAATCAACCACTTCTACATTCTAGACAACATAACAAAGCATCTGACTTTTTCAAATATTTATTTCTTTACTTTATCAAATAAACTAAAAACGTTATTTGTATATACTTTTATTTTTTTTTTTTTCAGAATGTTTTTGTAATATACTTTTTAATTGATAAGAGAATCTAAAATTCTATATCACCTTTTCTTATCTATAATGCTTTTAGGTAAAATATAATTACTTCTTATCATCATTATAGAATACCCCTTCTTAAAATAATTAAACAATATACATGTCTATGTGTAAGCTGGAACATAGCAACTTCAAATAATTTGCCACACAGCATATCTTGCATGCAACATTACTGTAATAATACCTATAGCATGCTGAAAATGCACTCTGTATAATATAGTACATTGTTAGTATACTTCAATGGATAAATTATTTATATAAAACACTTTAGCATGTTTCTAATGTAGATAGAAGTTTAATGAAGGTGTTGAATATAGATCATATTTCCAAGTCCTGGAATAATGTTGGGATGATTGGGCTATCTTCATGCATATTAATGTTTTTGCACTGATTTAAGTCAACCACAGGATGCTTATATATATATATAATATTTTTTAAATAAAAGTTTTTACTAGCTGTATTTACAAAAATTAGCTTAAAACGATAAAACGTCAAGAAAACTGTATAAAATGTTCATCAATGTGCATAGAATAATCTTGTTTGCACATACATCATTTTTATATTTAAATTGATTGACAGAATAAGTTGCCATGTTTTGGTATTTTAAAAGGTACTTTTGTAGAGGATGTGTTTGTCCTAATTATGCTTTTTTAGAGGTCTCAAATATTTGCTTAGATCTATTTTCTCAAAAGTTGTTTTAACAAACATGTCTATTTATTGAAATTAAACAATATTAATTTAAAAAATATTTTAAATGGCTTATAAATTCCATTTTACAATATATAATTAATATTTTTTAAATCTATATTATAGCATATGAATGTAGCCATTGTTGTCATTATTTGGTGGCATTTTAATATGTTTAGTGTAAAATTATTTCTGAGCTCTTATTTAATATTTTGTGGAAATGATTAAAATTTGGGATCTTCCAATAACAGAAGAAACAAGAGGCATAGGGATACTGTGAGACAACACATTGATTCCTATTTAGAAGAATATATGTTGTGTGACTGTATAAAGATGAAGATCCATTTGCAATGCTGATGCAAACTATTAAGGATTTTTGCCCAATGACATGAAGAACCTATGTTTTTAACACACTCTTGTTATATTTTCTTTGATCAGATTTTGTATTTGTTATTTATATTAAATTTTGTTTAATTATAATCATTTGTAGTTTTGTATATTTTCTTTAGTTTTTTAGAATCATATTTAAAAAATGATATTTAATACAATAGCTTGTAGTCAGCCATATTGTTTGCTAGATGTTTTTATGCCCCAATGGATAATTAAAACAAATGCAGATGGCATACTTCCATCATACATTTTTTTGGGTCATATTTTACTTTATCAGTTTTTCAAAATATTTCATTTGATTATATTGTTTTAAAACAAAAAACTGGATGTATGGTAGTGAAGATCTTGTTGTGTAATGTATTATTTTTACTTCTTGTGTGTTATTTGATTTTATAATTATTAATAGTCCTGGGTTCAATTAAATGGAACAATAACACTCATCCTGTCATTTAAATGATCAACCATCTTATTAGAATTAATCATGGTTATATTATATCATTATAAAAATGTGATAACTGTAACTATTTTTATTTGCTATTTGTATTTTAGATCGTTATGGAGCATAAAAATATTGTTTTGTTTCCTTTTATGTTTTATGAAGAATAAGTAACATTCTATGGAATTAATTTAATCAGTTGAAATATATTTAACATAATATATTATTCTTGTTATTTTTTATAACTTGTGGCAATATGACTCGAATAAATATAAAGTCACTTTTCTGTATGAGAATGTAGTGGTATTGTTAATATCTTGTTAGTAATATGACCAAGTTTAATCACTACCTGTTAATGGTGTTTAGAAAGCATTTTGTTTTAAAATCCCAATCATGATTATTGCATTTTTTAAACATAATTGCACCATCTCTTGGCCAATTTTGGTCACATTTTTTTCATTTTATGCTTATAATTTAAAACTTTAGTTCTAACTAAATCTGCATTTGGCAATATATTTTGAAAAAAAAATCAATTTTCATAGCCATGTATTGGTATATAGCACAACCTATTTTCTCTAAATGGCTGTCAACTCCCCTATTGTTCCCCAGATATTTCTAAATGTCAAAGTTAGAAATCAAAGCAAAATGTTTTATGCATTTGTAATTGATTTTGAATGTAAATAAATATATTTATCATAATTTTTTACATTTATAATTAAGATTTTACATTACTTTATCAAAATATAAAGTTGGATTTGAAAAATTTTAAATTTTACAAAAAAAAATAAGTGTAGGAAAGTGACATCTGTTCAATACAAGTGGATTAAATTGACCGCTACTGACTGTAATTTGCATATCAAAGACATTCATTGATAAGAACAAAATGCAATTACATTTCATAAATTTTTATGGATTTTATAATTACTTTTTACAGGATATTGACTAATAATGAGTCTAGATTTAGATTTTTATTTAAAATATTTAATTTTAGACTAAGAAAATACAACAGAACTGAATAATCAAACATTGTAATTTATAAAAAATGAAAAAAATCACTGGTGTTTACATAATGATTGGTTGAAATATAATTCTTTTATTTTACCACTGGTGATTTTTAAATGTTTTTCTTATATTTTTCTTCAGTTATTAATATTATTTTAAATTTTTTGTTACATTTAACCAATTTGAATTTAAAATTACTCAATTTTTAGAAGCTGAATTGAATCAATTCTGTGTATTTTAGATTAATATTTTATGAATAGAAACAGACTAGAAATGAAACTGACAAATAATAGTTCTCAGATTTTTGCATAATGGACCAATACAATAATTAGACAAACTTGATACAACCAGCTAAAGGGTTAGCCCATTAGATGGTGAATTTATTTTCTGAATTTTGAAAAACCAATTCTAAGATATATTCATATTATCTAGAATAGCATTTACATAAATTTTGAAACAATTCTGACATTGATTTGCTCTAGTATTAGCTGCCCTATAAATAGAATCATGCCACTTAATGTATATGAGTTTTATATATCAAAGATGTTTTGTTTATTTGCTTTAAATAGTTATTTACATTACTTACATATGATACATTAATTACCAAAACTTTTTAAGTTACATATATCAGAGAAAAATATTTAAGAAATTTCAGGAAATATTGTATACATAAGGTATATCACATTTTGTCCACTAAGTCACAGGTTTTTCTTTACTGTTACAGAACTGACACCATGTTTGCTTTTCTCTTTTGCCAATCAAGTGTCCTTTTTCATCTAACATCATGCTATTCAATATTTTGCCTGATATTTGTGTTGTTATTGGCCAGACAACACTGCATTGTGCATTGAGGTAGATGAATGTGATATATCTCCTGAAATCCTTTACACTTTTTTTTCAGTTGACACATTGCTGTAGATGATAAAAGTATTTGATCACAGCCATACCAGAATTCTAGTAAAAATAGACCAATACCATTTCTTTCCCTATATTGTTATATACTTTTTAATAACCATTTATGCCTCTCAACTCCTCCCGTAAACTGATTGTAATGCTGAATTATAGCAGGTTCTTGGATTTTTATTTTTTAATCTCCTCATATGTTTTGACACTGATGCTAACAGTTCAATAGATATCAAAATTGGATGCCAATGAAACACATTTGTTGTACTTCTACTTTAGAATTATAGTTTGACTTTTGGTATCAAAATAAAAATTATAATAACCTATGTCCTTTTTCTCCATTATTTTATTAGATTCAAGAAGACAATAAGTAGCATGGTTCTCCATTATTATTTCATTCACTTGAATTTCTAAATTTTAAAAATTAACTAATTATACTATGTAAAAAAATTGTCAAAGAATATTTTGTGGCTATTGAGATCTTCAACTGGCAATAGCATTTTTCTTACCACTCAAGACCCAACACTATCATTATGAATTGTAGCAGTTTCATTGCACACCTCTTTACCACAGTAAATGTCAAAAGTGTAACAAAATACTTCACTGCCACATAAAGTCCAAAACTTATATCTGATTCTTATTGACTTCTTTTTGATGAATTGCTTTAGACAATGATGCCCATAATATCTCACTATTATCTCATCAATTGACAATTGATCAATTTTGTAATAAGCTTCCATACTTTGAATCCCTGATCATTTTGTTGGCATTAGCTTCACTGTTATCAGAAAATTTAGGTATCTTTTTTGCATCATCAAATTTCTTACTAAAGGAACCATGAAATCTTTCTATTTAGACCAGTAATCTTTTTGACTGATAACTTAAAAAATAAGTAACCCAATAAAAATTCACAAATCATTTATTGAAACATTGAAGTTGGTCTTATTTTTCCATTGATGAGCATACCATTTTAGTTTTGCACCAGTAATAAATTGAAGGTGGTCAATTGAAATAAATTCCTCAAACAGCTTCATTGGTGTAAAGTAATGGATCATCTCAGTGAGCTTATCAAAATTTTGTTTCCACAATTCACCTATCTTTATGAAATTATAAGTTATATTTGTTTTGATTCATGAAGCTTTCTTGTTTTTTTCTAGACTTTTTATTGGCATTTGAAAGATTGATTTTGAATGTTTAATAGTTTTGTCTCACATGAGGCTCAATTATTTGCCCTGGGGGAATACTCATCAGAGCTTGTACACTTCTCTCAATAACTATGGTTATACTAATTGTTCATTCCTCATCTTCTAAATTTATTTCCACCCCTGAGGGAATATCCTGAACTAGGGGAACTCTGAGTTGCTTATCATCAAATCCTTTGCCATCTGTTATCTCACCAATCTCTGGAGTCACAGCTAGAAAACTGCTTCAATCTCCTCTGCAAATAAATATTCTATACCTTCTTCAGTAGTATTGGGTGTTTGATGTTATGACATGCTCTAAATAGAAAGTGGAAATAAAAAGTGTTAAATACCATATTATAGCAATATCCTATTTGTAGGACAACATTCAGTTGTATGCAATGCTGAGAAAAATATTTTATTTCTTAGTAAATTTTAATTATTTCCTCTAAAATATATTAACGTGTACAAGAATAATGAACATGGTCCTTACCATATAAAGTTAATGATTTAGAAAAACAAAATAGACAACTTGATGAAGAGCATAAAATAACATAAGTTGACTCAATAGCAATTCACAGTAAAAGTGACTGGTTGGCAGGTTTAACAAGTGCAAATATTAGATTAATGCCATGACATGTATCCCTGAACTAAGAAGCCAGGAAAACAGGGTAGAACAAGGATGACCCTGGATTAGTCAATAAACTATTAGTAAATAATGAAGTAGAACTGTATTAAAATGCATTTTCCCCAAAATATCTATTATCTTTAACATTTTTATTTGCAATTTGTCTATGCAATGGGGGGGGGGGTCAACAATTTTATACTTGTATTATATTACTGAAAATTGTAATGGGAAATTATAACTTATATTTTATATGTCTAAAGTGTATGAAATGCCACATAATACTCTTTTGGTTATTATTTCTTTACTAAGATAATAAAGTCAATTACTCAAAGCTTTAATAGATTTATAAATGTAAATGATAACAATCAATCCTTAAGCTGTCAACAATCTCAACCTGTAGTCAACTTGTATTATATTACTGAAAATTGTAATGGGAAATTATAACTGATATTTTATATGTCTAAAGTGTATGAAATGCCACATAATATTCTTTTGGTTATTATTTCTTTACTAAGACAATAAAATCAATTACTCAAGGCTTTAATAGATTTATAAATATAGATGATAACAATCAATCCTTAAGCTGTCAACAATCTCAACCTGTAGTCAAGGCAACCTCCTTTACAATCTTGTATTATATTACTGAAAATTGTAATGGGAAATTATATATGATATTTTATATGTCTAAAGTGTATGAAATGCCACATAATACTATTTTGGTTATTATTTCTTTACTAAGATAATAAAGTCTATTACTCAAAGCTTTAATAGATTTATAAATGTAAATGATAACAATCAACCCTTAAGCTATCAACAATCTCAATCTGTAGTCAAGGCAACCACCTTTAACAATCAAGATGATACAAGTCTGATTTATGGCCTGATATGTTTATATAGATACTAAAGATTACAACTTAATGAAGGAGTGTGAAATGAGTTATGCAAAAATGTTTAATCAAACTTCATTAGGCAGGCTAATATTACTGTTCTGAAGGTAGTCTATTAAATTTTTAAGTAATTGGATTTATTGTATTAGCAAATTTATACTTTATATATGGAATTTGGAAGTTATAAATGATTATTTATTAGTCTGCTTTCATAATGTGGAAGACATAAGTGACTATTTATTAGTCTGTAGTCATAACAGGTTATATTTCTCTGATTATTGACATTTTAAACTTCTTTCATTATTAATCTCATTATCCCTGCTCAAGTTGCAATCTTTAGTGTTTTATATAAAACATATCAGACCATATATAAAGGTGTCACCATCTTTATTGTTAAGGAGGTTGTTTTGAATATAGTTTGAGTTTGTTGATAGTTTGGCATTGATTGTTATATTCCTTTACCAAGATGCCAATGACATAAAGTATATTTGAAATGAGTTTACGTAACTCATAAAATGTTTAATGTAGATTGTCATATATAATGATTTTAATATTTTTTGGAGTATTACTTAAAAGTCCTAGAGGATATTAAATAGATTATTATTCATAATTTTAATGATATTAGAATTAGATGGGCAGCTATGTGTTTTAGGGTATTATCATTTTATAAAGATGCTACTGACTTAAAAGTAAGCCAACTATTTTTTTATTTCTTTTTAGTTGGAAAATCAAACTATAGTAAGGAGGAATTTCTGTGGAGTATATATGAGAGGGTATAAATAAAGTCTTAAGTATAAAAATTATGTTAAAAGAATTAATTTTGAAATATCATTATTTTCATCACTACTACTACTACTATTATTATTATTATTATTATTATTATTATTATTATTATTATTATTATTATTATTATTATTATTATTATTATTATTATTATTATTATTATTATTATTATTATTATTATTATTATTATGTCACATGATCAACATTTCATATGCTTACATGTATGCTACTGTTATTATTTGTGAAAATGTATACTAATGAATATTTTCAAGTACATATTCATTTTCATACAATGTATACATTGCTAAAATTATTTGCATTTTGTTAGCATTTGCAACATAATGAATTTTATATTTATTTGTCATTTTAATACAAAGTATGGTTGCCTTCTATCTATTATAAAAATAGTTCTTGTAGTGTGCAATAAATGCTTGTTTTGTTATTCATAAAGAAATGTGTTATTCTTAAGTACACTGGGTATATAATTATTGCATGAAAGGTCAGCACTTACTATGCTACTATCCATTTTATTAGCCTTTGAATTTGGATATTAAGTCACAATTTTTTTAAATATCAGCTGAAATAATGCATATTTTATGTTATTTTGTTATTTGAAATATAACTATTCAGAATGAGTTTTATATATGTTCTTGATTGTGATGGGAAGACAATTATATTAAATCAAGTGAATTGCTTAATAGAGATGTATTGCTTGTAAATTAGGTAATCAAAACACCTAATATACTTGAAGTACAGTCTTAATTAGTACACATCTTTACAACCAAATTTACACGTTTCTATTAAAATGTTCTAGAAAACTGTCAAAAGATTTGGTTGATCTTTAACGTGAAAAGTATGAAAGTAATATATTAGAACTAATTGCCCCCCAATAAATATTGCTAATGTGATAACTGATACGCTGTATTATTTACTTAAAGGGGACTTAAACATAGATTTACTTTATTACTCATACGTATGAAATCAACAGATTGCTAACAAATTATCTGAATGGTATTTTATGTTTTTTTTTCTCTTTTATATATATATGATTAACAACCAATAGATAAATTTAATTTCCTTTCTTTTTAAAAACAATTGACTAAATCATATTTATAAATATTAAAGATGTGTAGCTTAATGTATATTAAATTAAACAGATCTATCGTTTACTTCAATTTAATTTTTATTAGAAATAAATTAAATTCAAACTTTAAATTTGATTACATTTCATTAGGTCCATGTTGAATATTATTTAGTTGATATCGCCCTTTTCAGTTTGGTCTTGTTGTAGCGCTTGAACTTCTTATGAACTCTTGAGCAATTTTGCCATATGTCTTTTTTTTATTTGATATCAGTGCCTTTTAAGCCTTGATTGCTTAATTTATGCTGTAGTATTAAATCACTATTAATATGGTTACATGATAATTAGATATGATTAAAACTTGCTTCTAGCACCATCTTATTTTAATCTTTGAATATTAGACTATATTGTTAGGTAATTAGAATGCGCATAATTAATAGAAAATTTTATACAATATGATATTGAAATCATTATTTTGTAAAAGTTTGTTAATTATATTTGTGAACCTAGTATAATAAAATAAAAATGGTTTTCATAAAGAAAAATAAATTTCTGAATAATAATAAAATTTCCTCTTGATTTTATCTTAATAAGGAGTGAAAATGTACTTTTCTTGAATACTATATATTCCTCTCCCATTTCTTTCATTATAAAACACTTAGTGATAAATTATATATATATATATATATATATATATATATATATTTGAATATTATATATATATATATATATATATATATAATATTCAAATATAAGTATATTGTCTATACTAAACTTAAAGTAATTAGAAGGAATTTGAACTCAGACTTTCAAGCTCTCTACAACTATGCACTTCATCTTATACAATTGATACGCATGACCACATACATGTGAAAAAAATAAATGGTCTCCAATATACATATTTCATGCAGAACCAGCACTCGTCATTTGGTCCAGATGGCAATCTCTCACACATATATACAATCAGTGCTCAGTTCTATATTAAGATAGCAAATCTTCACACTTTAATAGACAAGAATCAGTCTTCTCCACCCTTTAACTCTTCAGCCATCCATATCATTGAACATTTGATGGTGGAACATTCAAAGCCCTTGTTGGTGCCAATATTATTGTCATACCCATGGTTGACTTTAAGTCATTCTAATCTCTCACCTATAGGACCTTAATATGTCCATTTAAATACACAGAAGAGGAATAGGCAGAGTACATGCTCAATACATAATAAATCAACTATAAGTATATTGTTTTAGCCTAAATAAAATGTAGTAGAAATTATCTTCCAGAAATGCAAACATAACTTCAACTTAAATATTTCTTATTATTAAAAGATGTCACCATTATTTTAATTACAAGATATGTTTTATTAAAAATGTGTATCTTTAATAAAAATCATAAGTAGTACAATGATGGATGCTACATATAATAATCTATGATGAAACTTTTCATACTTTTTAAGACTGTTTAAACAAAACAAAAACTTATTATCATTGCTTTGCTAGTGCTTTTTAAATTCCAAATCATAAAAAAATAGGTAGATGTTATGGCTTTTAATATAATCAACAGTCTAACTTTCTATTTTGCAAAAAAATTAAGTTAATAATATTTCCTTACTATTTTTGGTATTTGTGAGGCAACAATATTTTCTAATACCTATTGCGATATCTACATATAATATAGTCTCGCATGTATATATATTATTGATCCTCAATAATAATAATAAAGGAAAAAGGGTTTCGTTAAAAGAAATAGAAAAAAAAAAGAAGTTACTCAGTTTTAATATGTAATTATTCAAAACTATGTGAAAATCGTGAAAGGGTTAAAATGAAAGAAAAAAAAAAGTTAGTTAAAAGGATTCTAAAAACTTATTTTAAAAGAAATTAGAAAAAACTAAATAAAGATTGAAGATTAGAAAGGAAAGGGGAGGGGTGTATAATGAACGCGTCTCTTTCTTTCTTTGTTAAATAAGAAAATCACGTATCAAAAGAATGAAAGAAAATAATTATAATTGTAAAATTAAAAATGTAAAACTTGTACCAAATTTCCAGATAGATTGGTACAAGATAAAGTAATGTAAAGGAATGTTGCAATTAGTAACATTCAATATTTTAAATGTATCAAAAGAATGAAAGAAAATAATTGTAATTATAAAATTGGAAAAATGTTAAACTAGTAACAAAAATTCCAGATAGATTGGTACAAGATAAAGAATGAAAAGGAAGGAGGCAATTAGTAACATTCTATAGAACAATAGCAGGGGATTAAGCAGAGCTGATTTAGAAGTAACTGGTTGTGTTTTTTTTTTTGCTGGCGAAAACTTAACAAAAAAAAAAGATAGAAGGGAAGAAACCGTCTAGAGAATAGTGAGGACGTATTATTCAAATGTTAACGAACTTAGTTGGGTCCGCTAACATGGAGGGCTAGTGGCGAATAATGGGCGTTTGCTCGGTCTATCTCCATCCAACCATTCGCTCACTACCTATAACATCTAAAATGCTGCCGATAAGAGACCGCCGTTATGGAACCAGATCTGCCTGAAGATTCGTAATAGGATATTTAAAGAGATGAATACATACTGAAATTTGGAATTAGAAAGAAATCAAACCCACGCCAAAAGATTATAAACTCTCACTCCACTAACTGGGACGTCGGAAAAGCGAGCAACCATCTCTGCAAAAGAAGGGAAATTTTCCCACTCGATGGTTGATCCTTCATTGAGGACTCCATACCTAGGTAACTATTATTAATACATGCATGTCAGAATTAATTTGTGAACAAAGAAATCAGTCAGAAACTAAAACTATCAAAATTTGCGCAATACTTCGGACAAATATAGTTAAAAGAACTTATGATTTTTCTATAATAATGTATAAGAAAGTAACAATTGGGTTACGCTAGTTTATTTAAGGTTTAATTTGAATTGTATTCTTTACTATTTTATGTATGTGTATATTAGGTTGGTGTGTGATAGGTATATGTGTGTTTTATGATTTTATTATGTCATTAGAAATAACGAATTGCAAAATTAAAAGTTTATTTATAAAAGGAAGTAAATAGTCATTTGCGTTTTTCTTTTCTTTACCAAGCGAATAAATATTTAGAGTGAATTAAATCTAGGTCATTCGAGCGAACAAGTTTATTAAGTGAGGAGTAATAATAATAAAGCAATCGAAATGGATAAATAAGTCCTTTTGTATCCTAAATAAAGGGAAAGAAGGAATGGCTATAATTGATATTCCTGCTGTACCATGATAATTCCGGGAATAAATTTATAAATATTCCAAGCACTGGGCAGAACAAATTATTCAATTCGAATAATTTGCCCAGCAGAGAAGAAGCGTTTAATTGGGAAATATAATGCTGGGATGATATTTTATATTATGTCAGTGTTCAATTAAGAATATATACTCAATTTTGGGGTGTATATTGGCTTCTTGCTTGTGGTAATCATCATTACTGGTGAAACGGTCGATCACATAATTAAGTGCGGCTGGTGTTTAACCAGACGGTGGTTGTATTACATTTTGGGGGACAGTCCGGGATTTTATCACATTCAAAGTAAAAATCAGATTGAATTAAATTATAGCGCCCTGATTAAAATAGATCTACATATATGTGATCTATACAGCAAGGTTAAATAAAGTCAAACAATCGGAAAATCGAATTTAGACTGAGAAATATTTTATAAAAAAAAAAAAAAGAAAAGGAAGAAAAATTTTTTTAAAAACAAATGGGTTTTGTTTCAAATTAAGAATTTAAATGTGTTGCTACAGTAGAATAGACCAGGGATTTAGATAAAAAATAGAGAGCAATAATAAAAGATCGCTTGGTGAGAGAGAAAAGTGGGGCAAAAGACAACTGAATTTTATGAAAAAGAGAAAGAGACGGGGTAAGATTTTCTAGGCACGATCTACATTATATAAATAAAAAAAAAAAAGAGGGGAAAGATTTTATTATTTGAATAATAGAAATTTGTAAGTTTAAGGGGATCTTTAAAGCAGCATAAACAAGTGAGTTAATGAATGAAGATGGGGAAGTCCAGCAAACGTACCTAATATGAAATAGAATTAATAAAACAGTATAGCATTTAATAATAGTTGGAATAAAATAATTACTCGGTAAGTGATAATATTTATTTGGAATCAATGCAAACGAGATCGAAAGCAAAAATGGACGATCAAGTTGAAACAAAAAAAATTACCAGTGAAGAACAAACGGAAGTATCCGGAGAAACAGATAGTGAAAGAGAAATAGAAACCAATAGTGAAAGTGAAATTGAAATTAATAATGATAAACAAGATCAGAAAGTTAATATAGAAAATTATAATTTAATGAAAATGTTGGAGAAAATGGTGGAGGACCACCGGCATTTTATAAAGGAGATAAAGGAAAGAGATGAGCAGAGAGATGAAATAAATAAGAAAATGATAGAAAATCAGCAACAGTTTATGAAGGAATTAAAGGAAGATAATAAGAAAATGATAGATGAGTGGCAAAAACAGTTGATTGACAAATTTGATATAAAAAATGAAGAGTTGAGTAAAAGGGTCAAACAAACCTCAAATCAGATTTCTCTCACGAATGAAAGGCTGAACAGACAGGCTGAATTACTCGAAAATTTAGAGCAGCGACTCATGGGAAATGTACATAATTTAGAACAAGAGGTTTTGATGAAAGTAGAGGGAATGTTGGCACATATAGAGGATAAAATAGAAACTGTGTGTCAAGAAGTAGAGAAGTTTAAAGTAGAGCAGGGAAAGAAATTGGAGGAGATAAAACAGGAAAATGAAAAAATTGTAGATGATGTACATATAGATGTAAACCAGCTAGCCGTAATAGTAGAGAAGCAGGGGTCTACAGTAGATGGGGAAAAAAGAGAAGTTAAAAATGTGATAGGGACAAATTTGTATGATAGCAGGTGTAATAACGTAATAACAGTAAATCAATTTTTGAAGATTTGAGTTTTTTCGGGTCACATGGGAGAAAACCCCATAGAACACCTGGGTAGCCTTGAAAGGTACAGCACATTGAACAGATTGAGTGAAGAAGCCATGATTGCCATCGCATGCAGTCACCTACAGAATGCTTCACAGGAGTGGTGGGACTCGTTGTTTGAAAAACCAACAACATTTGAGGATTATAAGGCAGCTTTGCTCACCAGTTACTGGAGCAAAGAGCACCAGGAAAACATTCGGCATCAGATATCACAAGACAGGTGGAGACCGGGAGAGACGTTTACTCCATTTTTCCATCACCAGGTAGCGAAATTGCACGCACTCACTGCTAGTCCATTATCAGAGAGGCAGATTATTCATATAATCAGACATAATTTGCCGCATAATGTTGAGCAGATGCTGATAGGCACTGAATGGAAAACGGTCGAACAGGTCGTGGAACTACTAAATGCGTTCGACAGTGCTCATTCTGGTCATAGGATAGAGGATCGAGGATTCAAACCTCCAAAAGATCCTGTGATAAATATGGGACCAGGTAAACCCCAACGAAGGCATGGGGAAGATAGCGATAGATTTTATGGTGGCTCGGATGGAGCAATAGGGCCTAGACAGATTGAAAGGGATCAGAGAGGGAAGTATCCGAATGAGGACAGAGGCTTTGACAGACAGAGGGACAATAGTCAATTCCCTAGCACAAGTGGGTATATTCCACATAAAAGAGAGAAAGAACCTCCAGATAGAAACTAAAAAAAAAAAAAGTAACTGGACAGACACCTGTTGATGACTAAAGGATAGCGACCATGGACTTTGAACATGATAATCCACATGATAAGGGAAATGTAGGGGGATGGTGAAATACTAAGAGTAGAGAATGTATGAATGAGGTTCTGGATTTGAGACAAATGTGTGCAGATATGAGTCATGTGGAGATTGCATTTGAGCTTGGTCAAGCCATCTCACCGTACATATAAATCCGCAAGGGAGTGTGTGTGTTAATCTTGTCTATACACATAAGGATAGACAGGAAATAAATAAATAAATAGAATGAGGACTCAGCAGAGATCTGGGCTCATTATCCATCTTACTGAGTGAAAATCCCAAAGGTATTGAAAAGATACGAAGAATTGAAATATATTGAATTCAAAAGATCAGGTTGGACAGGCTGTAGAAAAAAACATGCTGTTCACAAAATCGGACTCCATATAAATGCGGAGTGGCCTTAAAAATCAACTCTCTTTGCAGGATCGTGTTCGGTGGAGATTAAAGGTGTTTGAGCAGTACAAATCAATCAAATGGAATGCAGATAGTTTTAACCTAGTTGTCTCTCTAAGATAATCTCATCATATGAAGGTTAAAGATAGTAAATGGATACCATTAACATTAATATCAAGAATATAGTAGAAAAAAAATAATAATAAAGGAAGATAGGGGTTAAGAATTAAAATGGCTTGACCTTAGGAAATAATTCCAGTAGATTTTAATTCTTAAAAAAATAGGGAGCGGTGTAATGCGATATCTACATATAATATAGTCTCGCATGTATATATATTATTGATCCTCAATAATAATAATAAAGGAAAAAGGGTTTCGTTAAAAGAAATAGAAAAAAAAAGAAGTTACTCAGTTTTAATATGTAATTATTCAAAACTATGTGAAAGTCGTGAAAGGGTTAAAATGAAAGAAAAAAAAAGTTAGTTAAAAGGATTCTAAAAACTTATTTTAAAAGAAATTAGAAAAAACTAAATAAAGATTGAAGATTAGAAAGGAAAGGGGAGGGGTGTATAATGAACGCGTCTCTTTCTTTCTTTGTTAAATAAGAAAATCACGTATCAAAAGAATGAAAGAAAATAATTATAATTGTAAAATTAAAAATGTAAAACTTGTACCAAATTTCCAGATAGATTCGTACAAGATAAAGTAATGTAAAGGAATGTTGCAATTAGTAACATTCAATATTTTAAATGTATCAAAAGAATGAAAGAAAATAATTGTAATTATAAAATTGGAAAAATGTTAAACTAGTAACAAAAATTTCAGATAGATTGGTACAAGATAAAGAATGAAAAGGAAGGAGGCAATTAGTAACATTCTATAGAACAATAGCAGGGGATTAAGCAGAGCTGATTTAGAAGTAACTGGTTGTGTTTTTTTTTTTTGCTGGCGAAAACTTAACAAAAAAAAAATATAGAAGGGAAGAAACCGTCTAGAGAATAGTGAGGACGTATTATTCAAATGTTAACGAACTTAGTTGGGTCCGCTAACATGGAGGGCTAGTGGCGAATAATGGGCGTTTGCTCGGTCTATCTCCATCCAACCATTCGCTCACTACCTATAACATCTAAAATGCTGCCGATAAGAGACCGCTGTTATGGAACCAGATCTGCCTGAAGATTCATAATAGGATATTTAAAGAGATGAATACATACTGAAATTCGGAATTAGAAAGAAATCAAACCCACGCCAAAAGATTATAAACTCTCACTCCACTAACTGAGATGTCGGAAAAGCGAGCAACCATCTTTGGAAAAGAAGGGAAATTTTCCCACTCGATGGTTGATCCTTCATTGAGGACTCCATACCTAGGTAACTATTATTAATACATGCATGTCAGAATTAATTTGTGAACAAAGAAATCAGTCAGAAACTAAAACTATCAAAATGTGCGCAATACTTCGGACAAATATAGTTAAAAGAACTTATGAATTTTCTATAATAATGTATAAGAAAGTAACAATTGGGTTACGCTAGTTTATTTAAGGTTTAATTTGAATTGTATTCTTTACTATTTTATGTATGTGTATATTAGGTTGGTGTGTGATAGGTATATGTGTGTTTTATGATTTTATTATGTCATTAGAAATAACGAATTGCAAAATTAAAAGTTTATTTATTAAAGGAAGTAAATAGTCATTTGCGTTTTTCTTTTCTTTACCAAGCGAATAAATATTTAGAGTGAATTAAATCTAGGTCATTCGAGCGAACAAGTTTATTAAGTGAGGAGTAATAATAATAAAGCAATCGAAATGGATAAATAAGTCCTTTCGTATCGTAAATAAAGGGAAAGAAGGAATGGCTATAATTGATATTCCTGCTGTACCGTGATAATTCCGGGAATAAATTTATAAATATTCCAAGCACTGGGCAGAACAAATTATTCGATTTGAATAATTTGCCCAGCAGAGAAGAAGCGTTTAATTGGGAAATATAATGCTGGGATGATATTTTATATTATGTCAGTGTTCAATTAAGAATATATACTCAATTTTGGGGTGTATATTGGCTTCTTGCTTGTGGTAATCATCATCAGTGGTGAAACAGTCGATCACATAATTAAGTGCGGCTGGTGTTTAACCGGACGGTGGTTGTATTACACTATTAATGATTGATGGTAACAGAACTTCAAAATACTAATTGAACAAATTATTTTCAAAATACCATTAACAGAAACTAATAAATTTAGATATATTTTTTTGAAAGATAATAAAGATTTTACATTGTCCAAAATAATAATTATGTATATTTACAAATACATTTGTATCAAAATGAATCAATTTCCCCAGTTATTTCATAAATCAAAAGGGTTAATCTCTATTTGAAAACAATAACATCATAGAAATATCAGCCTTATTTTAGCTCTACTAAATAACCTGCTGGGTAATCTTTTGTGAACAAAATACCAATATTTTTCTGAGAATAGTTCACACAAAGTCCAGATGAAATACAGTTTTTGTATATAGTATAAGACTTAATCTAATGAATTTTTAACCTATTGAGCAATTATAAAATGTGCGATATGACTCTGGCTTCTATAATCTAATATTTACTCATATATGTACTTACAATGAATTAAATTTTATTATAATTGTTTCAATGAAAAAAAATTATTGAAACACACAAAACAGTTCCAAGGAAAAACACAATTTAAGCAAAATATGCACATCATTAGGATGAGTATTTATTTGCATTATTTTAAAAAGTAATATCAAAAAATGATGACTTCATTAATCTATTGCAGATGTTAAATATCTTTCCAACAATTCCTCATAATATTTACTATGGAAGCCATTATTACTCCCTTGCCTTGATAACTGAAAGAGAAGAAAATTTGACTGGGTTTTTAATTCTTGTTTTGCATTCTAAATATGACTAACTGAATTAGTAATAGATTGAATGCTTGAAAAGATAACTTAACTCTAATTAAAATGTGAAAGAAAATCCTAAGTTTTATCAGTATATATATATAATTGAAATAATATTTTTAATGGTTTACAAACAATTACAAACAATCTTTAAATCTGCAGACATACTTTCAGTTACTTTCTAACCTGCCTCAACTGCCATTAAATTCAAAAACTAAAAGCGGAAGCAAACATCATCAATTCAAATTCCACGAATCTCGTATTTTAATGATAGAAGCTTGTCGATTTATTAAATGTGTTGATGACGTTTGCTTCCACTTTAGGAATAAAACGCATTTAATAAATCAACAAGCTTCTAACATTAAAATATGAGATTCGTGGAATTTGAATTGATGACGTTTGCTTCCGCTTTTAGTTTTTGAATTTAATGGCAGTTGAGGGCAGGTTAGAAAGTAACCAAAAGTACTTCTGCGGATTTAAAGATTGTTTGTAATTGTTTGTAAACCGTTAAAAATATTATTTCAATTATAATTACAATATTGTTTTTAATTAACGGATATTTTATTTATTATATATATATATTTAAAAAGAGACTTCCTTGACAACAGTTAGAAATTGTTGATTGTTATTGATATTATATTCATCTAAGTTGTGACTGTTTTTTAATGATTATGTATAAACCCATTTAGCCTTGAGCATTATTACACTTATTATTTAAGTAATACTTTAGGTGCAATTTGAAATTTATAATTGAAGTTTGTAATGTTATAAATGACTATGACTATTTATTAGTTAGCATTCAGAATATGTTTTATGTATCTGTTTAAAACCTTCTATTTTAGTGTAAAATATAAAGATTGATAGAACTGATTTAAAAATTTCTCTGTCTTCTTAGTGATTTGATTGTCTTGGTTTACATTTTGAACAGACTGTTTAATTGCATTCAAAATAACTTATTATTGATAATAAGTAGTATTTTGCCTTCCTTATTGCCTGTTATATTTTAATGCATTTAAAATTGCTCTTTTCCATCCACTGATTTAAGTCAAATATGTTTACCTGTAAGAAATCAATAGCACACATCAAGTTTAATAAAGTATGGTTAAAAATAATAACAATCTTTATTATTCAAAATCGAAATTATTTTCATTTAATTCAAAAGCCATTTATTTAACTAATTTTTAATCATTAGATAGAATATGATGAACACGTGCATTTCAGTGTAAGAGAGTGTTCATAGTATTATTAAGAGACACAATGGTGTAAGAATAACATGTAAGCAAAACATGTTACATGTAAGCAAAACATGTTATGCATATTTTAAAAATAATTGATAAGTAAATGGATTAACCTAGAATTTTCATATGAATCAAAATATAAAATTGTGATATTTAATAACAGTATGAGTTACTGAATTTAATGAGTTTGTTCAAGTCTGCCAACCCGGGAATCAAATTGCTAATAATTTTCTCAATATCTACATTTGAAATATGTCAGAACATTTAAATTTAAAAGTATAATTAATATTTTTTTGCCAGAACATTTAACTTTAAAAGTAGAATTAATATTTTAACTTTAAAAGTACAATTAATATTATTGCATGCAAACTGGCAACACTAAATAAATATTTTAATTGCAGATGGTTTTGAACATTAAAACTTTACTTTTAAAAAAAGAAGAGGTTTAAAAGCAAATTTAAATTTTAAAATTTATTGAAACGCTACTTTAATGTTTCGTGTATCAGTAACTAAATAATAAAAAAATTACTATCTTATCTGAATGTATACTGCCAGTAATGTATTTACTATTTAATTTGTTTATTACTTGAATAATGATAATAGCCTTTAAACAATTAACTAAAACTACTTTCTGATTTCTATCACCAATGGTGAATTATTAAATTATTTTGCTCTGATTATTATTCATAGATTTAAATGAGGATAGGTAAATTAATATAGCCTGAATATTATAAATTTGGAACAATGCTAGATAAAAAATGTAGAATATAATAACTTATGAAGAACATTTTCATTTAAACTCTACATGTCATGCTTTTGCAATTATATCATATTCATAGAGCCCACAGAAAATCCATTAATTTAAAAGTACTCATAATAATTAGAACAAATGGATGTAATCACATCTATGGAATTTGGCTATAATTTATAATTATTACTTTGTGTAATGCGTATTTAGTGTTCAAGACTTGTTATATTTATTTCATAGATAATATTTAATATTCCAAAAATGTTGTACACTTTTATTTATGTATTGAGTAAGAATGAATTCATTTTGATTTTATTGTCATATGAACTTATATGTAAGATTTATGATTTGTATTTTTACTATGCTTAAGTTAAATTCATGGGATCAAATAGAATATTTGTTTGAGGGAATAGTACTTGTGAAAAGCTTGAGAATTACTAATAAATTTATGGACTGTGTCAACCTCTCATGAATTGTCCTATGAGTCTTTCCAGGGTTCTGTTCTTATACTTGTGTCACCTATATTACATTATTATTATGTTTATATTTTAAGCAGAATAAATCAGTATATTAACCGTCTTATTATTGAAACCCTTTTCATTATGTATGAACCAAAATCTGATAAACTGCTGGTGTTTTTCTGAATAAGCAGAATAACTGACGAGGATGATTTTTCACTTTAGATATGAAGTAAATTTTAATACTGTTTTATAATGTTAAATGACATTAGTCTGTGCTGGTGGTTAATCTGCAGATTAATTATTTGCCATGTTCTGCAATTTTACACTCATTCCTGTGCTAGTGGTTAATATGTGGAATTGTGTAGTTATATTTGTTGCTTCATGAGGGTAAACCCACAGGACATTAGTGTTTTGTATCATTCCTATATGTAGATGAATGCATCCACAGGAATATCATTTTACTTCATAAATGTAGGTTTCGGCAAAGTATTTTGTATTATTATTCTAAAATCATCTTCTTTCATCTATAAGTGTAACCTGTTAGTTCAGTCTTAAAGTGTAGCAGGGCATCTTATCTAAATTATTTTCATAATATATTACATGTGTTAATTAATATTTTAACTGAACTGAAGTTTGAATCCTCACTTTGGTTTAGCATTGCATTATAGCTAATTCCTGCAAATATAATATTATTTATTGAAATGAGCAAACAGTTTAAACATCATGGCTAATTGTTCTAAAGTGCAAAAAATATTATAAGTTTATAGTATAGGTTCATTGGTTTTGGAACTGACACATTAGGTATTTCATGATTTGATGTTAAAGTCCATTATTTTCCTCAAGGCAGATATTAGATCAAATTATAATAAAATTTATGATTAGGCTTTTATAAAACTGTGCCTATGATATATCTATTGAAGTAAACAAATGGAAAATTTTATTTATTTATTTGTTTATTTATGTATTTATTTATTATATTAAAACATCATATATCAATTATTTGTTAATCATAAAATTGTAAATAAATATTAATTTATAATTAAACTTACTGTGCCATTGCTTTGTCATTCATAAAACCAGAAATCCTATATCTTGAATAGAGCATACATTGGAGTACATATTGTTGTCAGTATGACATAACAGTCTTAATAATATTCTGAGAAAACATTTGAATGATTTTGTCTTTGGTAGCTTATGATATGTAGGGTACAATAAAATCCCATTTGCCTTTTCCATTACTTTAGCTTTGTGTTGTTGATTCTAGTACATGATACAAAATTGATTGATTTTAAAAACTTATAAACAGATTTACCAGATACTGCTATGATTGAATTTATTTTTTAATCTTATAATTGTAATCTATCAAACATAAGAAGAGTCTCACTGCTATTTATTAAATTATAAATTTAAGTTTATAAGGAAAGAACCCAAGTTTTCCATGGTTACTTATTATTGCAAAGCACATACCCAGACTAGCATTTGTACTGAAACCATACATGTCATTCAGAAAGAGTAATTGTTAATAGTTTTACAAAATTATATCATCTTGTCAGTGGTCGGCCATAAGGTCTCATGCAACAAAAAATCGCAGATTAAGGTTTTGAAGGATAATAAAATTACATAATTATAATGTGTCTAATGTACTTTCACATACTGCTACGATGGTTTTTCACGGTGTACCCAATTTCATGTTATATTATTAATTTTGTTTGTTATGATGTGATCAGACTTTTCAATTACAGTTTTATTATGCAATGTGGTAAGTTTGATTACTTATGCTCACCACATGTGCTTCAGATTTCAGTTACAATATATATATAATATTTGTAATGCAAATTTTTCACATGACAAAGCATTCATTTTTTAAGAGAAGATGCTTGTGTGCAGAATTAATTGTTTTCATTGTATTAAAAATAATCTGAAATATCTAACAAATTTATATTCATTCATTACATGTGGAAGCAATATCTACAGATTGTTTGATCATTTAAATTTTTAATAATAGTAATTTTTACTATTGAATAAAATTTGATGTTAGGAATATTTTTTTACCATGGATAATTAAATAACAATCATTGGATGCGCATATATAATTATTTGTATTAAAATGTTACATTCTAATCATGTAACATAGTTCTTGTACAAATAAGGGTTTTTGAATCTTTTGTATAAATATTCATTTTTAAAAATGGCTAAAATTTAGTGAATATCAACCTTTTTTTTACCGTATTAATTATATTTATAAAGCGCATACTCCTTACTTAAAGTAATATTTATTAAGGCTATAACCTTAAGACTATGTGCCTGGAAAAAATAGAACAGTAGGGATCTCTCCAAATCTTTAACACAAAATTTATTTAAAAGACAAGAAAGACCACTCTTATCTTAACCTACTTTCTAAATAAAAAAGAAGAAGAAAAGGTATGTTAGGTAATAAAAAAAAAAAACAGTATTTTTTATTTAATAAAAATTCCTTTTTACTGAAGTGATGTTTAAAAACAACATAAATTCTCAATCAATATTTTTAATATTCTAGTAATTCTAAATCTTGTTGCTATCTTTAATATTATTTTAAAAAAAAAATCATTTCACAAGACATCATTTTCCAAACAATATAAATATTTGATGATAAAAAAAAAACAATTATCCCAAAGTACATCAGATTTAAATTTGTTTATGATTCATAAATTTTCTTTTTCATTTTGAATCTATAGCTTATAATATTCAATAAAGTAATAGACGAGAATATATAAATTTATATGATTGAAGAGATGAAAATTATCAACAATTTCCAACACTTCAAAAATAGTTATATAAGTTTTCAACAGAATTATGACTTCATTTGATAAAACTTTTTTAAAATATGTCTGTTTAAGCATATATATATAATTGTATTTTTTATATATTATTTAATTTTGAATACTGTGTTAAATATATTTGTTTGAATTATTATATATATATAATTGTATTTTTTAAATTAAAATTTTAGATTTTTTTCTTGAAGATCTTTGGCTTTTTGTAAAAAGTCAGCTAATGCCACACACAAAGACTATATATATATATATAATTTTAATCAGGCATGATGGCTTTCTTATGTTTTTCTTCTTACAGTCTTATTAGATTATAATTATTTTTTTGCCTTAATATAATCTAGTGTTATAGAACTGTCAAAAAAAAAAACAAAGCAAAACAAAAAAGAAATAATAAATAAATAAATTATTTTTATATTTATAATATTAATAATTAAATTAAAATTATTTATTAAGATTATATTTTATAATTTCATCAAATGCATTTACCTAAAACAATCTTCATTTTCCAAGCCATAACT
The DNA here is from genome assembly GCA_028023455.1 of Epiperipatus broadwayi. NCBI lineage: Eukaryota > Metazoa > Onychophora > Udeonychophora > Euonychophora > Peripatidae > Epiperipatus > Epiperipatus broadwayi. Next base: position 29,031 of record JAQFVV010012968.1, read on the forward strand.
GTTGAATGATTATAAGACTTACATGACATATTGTTAAATTTATATTGGTTGAAGATACTTTACATAAATGGATTCTAACATAAGTTTGACCACAAAATTGGTAAAGAAGTACTTTGAACATGTCATCATCAGATTTTCAATAATGTGGATCATTGAAGAGTCAATATTTGCTATCTTAATATAAAGTGAGCACTGATTATATATATGTGTGGCAGATGGTGATCTGAATCAGCTGATAATTATATTGGGGACCATTTATCTCTTTCACATGGGACCATGTGCATTACCTGTATAAAATGGAGTGGATGACTGAAGGGAACTTGAAAGATCTGGTTCAAATTCCTTATAATAATTATTAATACCTTCTAGTATCTAAATTGAGGATTTGTTTAAATAATATGCAACCTTCTCCAATGGAGTATTAATGTTACTGAAATGCTGTGTGATTATATACTTTCAGAACCCAAGCTTAGATTAGACTGAGAGAACAAATATTAGTATTTATTGGTTGTTTTATAAAAAAAATTATAATTAATTATGTTTGTTATTATTCATGTATATTTTTATATCTTTTATTATAAAACAATTATTAATTTTAATAATTCTGCTTTGTCATTATTAAAATGTCATCATTGTATATTTATAAAATAAAGGTCATATTTTAAAATATTAGATTGCATGTAAATCTATTTGGATTGGATACATCATTATTGTTACTGTTGCTGTCTGAAATAAAAGATATAGAGTAATATTATGTACATAAATTTTTTTTTTATATCTATCATACCTTTAGTTAAGAAATAAATTTACATCCATACATTTATTTTCATACTTTATGTAAATGATTACAGTTAATTCACAACTCTGATATAAATTATTAGTTAACATTATTTTTAAAATTGCTAGCCTTAGTTTAAACACAGATTAATTTATACTTAATTATTTATTTGAAGAATAAATATTATAATGCAAAATATTTTCTTAAAATATATTAGAAATAATTGCCCACATATACATAAATACCCTGAAAAATTTATTTATTTCAGATTTTATATATGATTAAAGTATGAAATAGTATTAACATTTATTTTATGTGGAAATAGAACATATATGTTTTGCAATTTACTTTGGTAAATGCACTTCTACATAAAAGGTTTGTTTCAATGACTTGTCTTTTTTTCAATCTTGAGAACCTCTTGTTACTGCTTTATAGTTAGAAATTAGTTTTTTTAAAAAGTGCCTGTGGTATGTTTGTTGTGCAGACCCATGTTATATATATTCAGATATTATAATAAACAAAATCTATAATGAAAAGTTTTTATCAATAAAATCAGCATGCTACAATAAACAAATAATACAAGAAATATGGAAGATGATTTTTCATTAGGAAAAGTTTGTTTATACTTTTCATCATGCATATTTTTAGAATATTTTGTTACTGAAAGTTTGTTTGTAGCTTTCACTAAAAAAAATTACTTGCACAGTGTGTAAAAATAAATAAATAAATTTGTATTATTATTAAGTGTATAGTTTTATATTGTATTATAATTTCTATATTTAAATGGTCATGTTGATGGTAGCTTTGCTAAGTTGTGTAAGTCTGAAACAGTTTGAACTTAAATGCATTAAATTAAATATATGGTAAATAAATAAGTGTTATAGTAAACCTAGAATTAGTTACAGTCATTCATGACAGAAGATTGGGTTGACTAGATTATCCATTACTATCAGTTTTCAGTAGAAATTGATTATTATTGGTGATATTTGTCATTATTTTTACTCTTTGGATACAGCACTTATTCTGGAATTTTATTAGAGTTTTATGAATTCTCTTATATTGAAATCACTACAACTTAACAATACCTATAAGGAAAAGCTATTCACATCTAGTAAATGTTTTTGAGAGAAATCAGTTATGGTGCATTATAAATTTTGCAGCAATAAATATAAATTCTTAAAAAATACCAATTTTAAGTTTTTTTATTCCAATATTTATAACATACACTTATTTTCACATTAAGTTGAAAATTTACTGTATATTACTGTGTAAACTGATTATTCACAAAAATACTTTTTTTAAAAAATATATGTACTGTATTTTAAATATTACATATAATTAATTATAAGTAAATATAACGTAAGAGATTTGCACATCAGTAAATCACATTAAAAAAAATAAAAAAGAGGTAAAATTAAATACATTTTTTTTTATTCGGAAATATAAATTATGTCAAATAGTTTGTTTTAAAGTTTAAAACATAAGAATAACATTTGATTCTTTTCAAAAATATAAAATATCATAACCAATATGTAAAAATAAATATGAATAGTATAATACATATTAAATTAACATAAGTAAAACAATATCAAATTAGTTAAAGATATAAATATTACTGCTGAAGTAACCAATAAACATAACAACAGCTAGACAATTTATTTGAGTAAAAATAAACTAAAATATCACATGAACACAAATAAATGAACATTTGCATATTTAGATAGAAAATCTGAGATTTGCTAATAAATGAATAATTTATGTAGAATAAATAATTTAACATACATAATAATTTATTAAATATAAAAGAATATTTCATTAATTTCAACAATAGTAATAATATTTTTGTTAGTGGAGGTGGTAAAGAATATTATACTATGTAACACAATTATAAGTTATAGTAACAGCATGCTTGTCACAGGATAATGTTTCTAAAAGAAGAAAAAAGAGAAGAATGATAAAAATGAATTAGATAACCAAATAAAATCATGAATTATTTCTTAAATATAAGGCATAAAGAAATAGTTAATTCTATAAGGGCAAAAAAAAAAAGTTTGTTTTATAAAAAAAAAATTAATGAAAATAGAGGTGACAATATATTTTGAAGTAAATGTATATTTTTATTTAGCCATCAATTACCATATTACAAATTAATATCAACTTTTATATAAAACATTTTGAGTTTTGTTTATTAAATAAGTAGAACAAGAGAGAAGATTTAATCTTAAACACAACTTTTTATATCCTTTACCCAAGATGAAAATATTGATGGGATTAGCATAGACACCATTCACAGAGCTTCATTTCTATGGTCATTGTTATGAAGTGTTAAAATTTAACTTAATCAAATGTATTTTCAATACAGAAAGTTCCATAAACTAAAAATAATTTTTTAATTTTAAATAAATAAAGTTTGTAAAAATAATAATATTAAAAATAATGCAACAAATTTGCAACTTACAATTCATCTTCTAAAATCATAATTTGAATAAATACATATATTTTAATTATCTATTGAAATAATTATATATATATTTTAATATTTATTTATAATATATATATATATATATATATATATTGTTTATTAAAATAAATATTCTTTACATTAATTCATTTGAATACAGTTCAAAGTATATTTACACAAATACAAATTTCATTCTTCTCTTAGAAAGCTGTAATTGCATTTTTATGTAAAATATAAATGTAGTCTTAATTTTCTTCTTTTAGAAACTTTGACTTTTAAAATGAAATTCTTAATAAATATCCAAGTCCTCTCTTTCATTTCAAATAAATTAACTGCATTATAATCTATAAAATTAGTTTTTATTTAATAGTCAGTTCTTTTCAACACAATATTAATAAAATTTACATAGTTCTTACATAATTTAAATCCAGGTTTGTTGTATTATCTCTCCCAACAATTGACATTTATGTTCTGAGATATACAAATAGGTGTCATCGTATCTGCATATTTTTGAAGGTCCTAAGTTAATTTTAAGTAGATAAAAACTGACAGGAAAACTTTGGTGTAATTTTCACTATACTTTTAAAATAAAATAATAAAAATTATAAAAAAGTTATCACTGTAAAATGTGTAGATTGTAGAAAAACAATTGAGAAGTGTAAATAATATTAGAGTTATAAGCTTAAAAGAGTTATAAGTGAAGTGTCTAGACAGACTTCAACCTTAGTCTTTATTTGATCCAACAATTTCATTGGCTAATACTGCTTGAACAAAATTACTAGTTTACATATTTGCACAAATTGATTTTTAAAAACTAAGAATTAAACTATGAGTCATCAATATTAAATAATTTCCAACTTATTTAATACTCAATTATCAAATATTTTTCACCCAAAATTTAATATTTTTATTTAAATAATATTAAAATATTATAACTTAGAATTAATTTTCAAAATATATTGTTATAATTAAATAAAAATAATAACAATTATTTGAATATTACTTTTCACATATTATTTTTTTAGTCTGATATTTTTGCTATATTTTATAGTATCAAACATTACATAGTAAGTTAAAATAAAGTTTTATTTCTCTAACTTTCTGAACGCATACATAGTTACACACAACCTAGTCACATAATACTTTCAGCACACTTTTTAAATAATATTAAATTAATTTGACATTTTAAATAAATATTTTAGGCAAAACTAATTATTTAATGCATACAATATAAAATATTTACTACTAATTCAAACCTATCCTATCTCTGTAGTATTTTTAAAACTAGAATAAATAAAAAACAATATATTTTTATTATATTATTTTGTATTAAATTCACCTAACAATGAGCCCAAACTCTTAAATCTATCTTCATAAACTCCTACCTACTGAGTTTGAACCCCTATTATTCAGATCATAAAATTATAAATAATAAAAACACTTAAATTTAGTTTTTTTAAAAAAAAAATATTGCTTTCTACTAAACTAAATTACTATCTGTAGCAATTGATAGTAAGATCACTTTAATATTTCTATAAAAAAAAAGTTGTATGATGTAGATAAATTATTGTTTTTGGGAATAAACTGTGTATTATTTTGCATTATAATCCGAAATTTTGATGGACTAGCAAACTCCATTATCGAGGTTAACTTTTAAAAGCAAAATTGTTAGATCTCAAACAATAATGTGACTCAGTGTGAGATGAAAAATGATATTTAACTGGAAGTAGTTCAGCATTCACATTATGAGGTTTATCAAAATTTTTATTTCCCTCAGTTTTTTCACCAATTAATTTCAAGTTAATATTAGATAAAATGAGAGGTTTCCACATAGCTGGAATATGTTATGCTGCCCTATTTAAACCAGTAGGTCTCTTTAATATTTCAATTGACTCTCTCTCATGGTTTTTAAATCACATCTTTCCAAATTAGCAATTATTTTTTTCATTTTTTAGAAATTGGTCACAAACATGATTTTGACAATATAAAAATAATTATTAATTTGGAAAGATATGATTTAAGAACCATGGGAGAGTCAATTGAAATATTAGAGACCTACTGGTTTAAATAAGGGTGGCAAAGCAAACATTAAAACTAAAGGTCTAAAGAGTTTTTATTATTATTAATGGTTTGAAATAAAAGTACAAGTAATTAATCAGAAGGGGAAGGAAAATTAACTCAACAATTTTAGAAAGTAAATAAAAGTTAAAAGTTAGGACGTTCAAGAATAAATCTCTCTTTCTTCATTTAAAATATTAAAGAAAAAAAGTAGTTTGCTAAAAACAATTAATTCATAGTTTTAAGAGGAAAATTAAATCTTAAAACTAAAAGAAAAAAGAAATCTCTGTCATTTAAATTAGTTATTAGAATAATGTATATATGTGAGATTGTAAACATAAGGAATAGTAAAAGAAAATATGTGCATGTTGATAAAATGAAATAAGAAAGTTAAAAAATTAAACAACAAAGTTCCAATGGCTACTAAGTTAAACAAAATCCACAAAACAACAAGTTTGCAATGGCCACTAATTAAAAGATGTCAAACAACAGGATTAAAAGCTTATCTAAGGAATTTCAACAACAACCTAAATGAAAACAGGTCATCCTAATAAATAGTCCAGTTGTTTTTATCAGACAATCTGTTCATATTACAATGAGTTGAGATTACAATGAGATCACAATAAAATCAGTTCAGTTCAGTCAATCAGTCATTTTTTATGTATCCAGAACCAGAGACCATGTAATGTTGAGCAGCCTTTAGGAACATATGACCTTGCTTCAGCCCTTAGTCTAATAAGTTCTGCAATTTGCCTGGTAAATGTGATGCCTAACTAACACTTGAAAAATCACTAGGAATATTTAACTATCTTAAAGGAAAATGCCTCAGAATACTAAGCATTAAACCTTCTCAAGAAAAACCTCACATCCAACCGCTTTGAAAGATTTTCAATTGAAGTAACAACCAGCAAGCAGTCCACATTCAAATTCTAGGTAATAAATAACATTTTCTTATTTCCATTTCTAATTAAAGTAGCCATTGCAATAATTTGAAGCCTCCATAGTCAATTAATAATGAACTCTATAGCATGCATAAAGAACTCTTGATGTGCATGTTTTAAAATGTCAAATATTATTTAATGTGTTATTATATGATATTCTAGTGTATGAATTAAGAATATGTGTGATCATTATATGTCATTATCATTGTCTAGTCTAATTGAGTTGCTATAAAAGTAGTTAAAATTAGGACAATAAGTACTTATTTAAAAATAAATTATCATTTAAACTTAATATTTGTCGGTCAATTTTTTACTACTAATTAAAGCAATAATTTGTTATTGCATTACAATTGATTGAGCTAGTCATGGGTTATCTTAGGCACTGAATTAGTTACCATTGTTCAAAGCACATTAATTACTTTGGTAATTGACTGGTGCCTGAAGTTTACTCTGAAACAAAAAAGTGCTTTGAATGATAGGTCTTTAAATTCGACAGCGAAGAAAAATCTATATGTAAATTACATTGGTATAGAATAAATAAATATTGTATCATATTTTGTATAAAAGTTTACAAGTTATATTGCATAATATTGTTTTATTTAAAGAGTTAAAACAATATAGAAATGTTTACTCCCATAAGGGATCATCTTATAAAATACACCACCCGGTTCAATATATATATATATATGCATATATATATATATGCATGTTTTAAATTACGATACATTGAAAGCTCAATAAGTATTACATGTATTCTATCAATGTTTACCATAAAAACATGAGTTATTATATGCTATATATATATATATTTGTACATGAAGTGAATGACTAGAGCAAAATTTGCAGCTCTACTACAAAACAAATTTCAGAAAGATGTGTGTATATATATATATATATATATATATATATATATATATATATATATATATATATATATATAATGCAATTTGAAAAGCAGTCAGTTATAAACTCAAAGTTAAATTACAGCAAATATGATGACTTTTGATAATTTACAATGAAATAGTTCACATTTGATGTCTTTATTTAATTTAAAATTTCATGCTAGGCAATTTTTGAAACATCATTTAGAAAATAAAATGGCAGATTAATGATTGATAGCACATATAAATTTAATACTAAAATGTAATAATACAAAAAAATTATAATCACAATTGTTGTAATGAGAGTTTGGTTTACAAATATTTTATTTCCATAGTTGTTTAGTTTATAATTATTATGTATAACATAAGAAATGATACAAAATTATGATGTTTAATTATTTGCCATTCTTATAATACTTAACAATAAAATAGAATAAAGCATATATGGTATCAAGAAATATTTACTTTTATTCTCTAATAGATAACTATTACAATATGAAATGGAGAATGAAAAATTAATCTTAAGCAGTTTTTAAAAGTAGTGATGCATATGCAAATATAGTTGAACATACAATGGCATTCTATTAAGTTATCAATATGCACACTCATGTATATATTTTTTCTTAGTTACAGATAGATGTTTATTGTTTCACATTATCATAAGTCTCAACACTCAATATTAGTTTAATACTAGGAAGTTATTTGGCTATTGCTACACTCTTTATATATACTATTCATAATTCATCTATCAACTGTAAATATATTGTAATCATAAGGCTGTTATATATAATTGAATCAGAGATTAAGTATCCTATCAAGCAAAATCTTTTGTAAATAATCTTTAAAAAATATAAGTTACTTATATAATATCATTGTCTTGCATTTCTTTTATATTTTAGATCTAGAATTAATCACTAAGTAACTTGTTTCTAATTATGTATTGGAATAAGTGTGGAAAATATAAGATTTATAAAATCTCTTATTTTACTTACGTCAATTACGTTTAATGAATCTAGTAACTTACTGTATCTCATGCCCAACCCATCCCATAGGCCACATTTCATACTGATACAATATATATATAAACAACATATTTTGCGGGTTCATCCGTGTTAAAAAAAATTTAAATATTAATATTCCGACGTTTCGACTTGGTCACACAAGTCATACAGTGGATGACCTGTTTGACCAAGTCGAAACGTCGGAATATTAATATTTAAAAAAAATTTTTAACACGGATGAACCCGCAAAATATGTCGTTTATATATGCAACCCGTGAAAATCTTCGTTTCAACACACACACATGTGTATATATATATATTCACATTTGTGTCTTAATATATATATATATATATTAAAGAGATTTTTGTTATAGTTGTATAAGTTTTGAATTTGAAGTTTATTCGTCTTAAGTCTTTTCCAGAAAAGATTTTATAAATAGCATAAACTATATGATTAGAGAGAGTGTAATTTAGGTAAAATATTTGGGAATATTAGATGATTTGTTTGATAGATGTTTTTTTTAAAAAAAATTGTTTTCTTTTTTTTATTCTTTATTACTCATAAAATGCTTTATTAAATGTTGTGTTAAAATTTACCTTATTTCTGCAATTTGGTTTTATCTGATTACATATATTCTTTTATTATTAAGTTTAGTTAATGTACTTTTTTATTTTATTTTTTTAATATGTGTAGATTGCTTGTTTTATCTTTCTATATTTTTAAACAATTTAAAATATATTATTTGCACACTTTTTGATACAGTCAATTTTTTTTAATATAATTGTGTTTATATATATATGTTAAAACGAAGATTTGCACGGGTTAAATATATAAAATACATATTTGGCGGGTTCATCCGTGTTAAAAACTTTTAATATTAATATACTGACGTTTCGACTTGGTTGTGTGACCAAGTCGAAACGTTAGTATATTAATATTAAATGTTTTTAACACGGATGAACCCGCAAAATATGTATTATATATATATAATTGCATTTTGATTTATGAAATTCGGAAAAATATAAAAACCTTTTATTGTTTTTATCTTATAAATAAATATTTAATATGAAAAAGTTTTTTATTTTTATTTTATTTTAATAATATGGTGAACAATCTATATAGAAATCTTACTTTTCATTCATTTTATATATTGTTGAAAACTGATATGGTCTCTGCTTTACATTTTTTACAAATATTCTTAACTTAACATAGGATAAAGGTGAAATGCCATTAATCTAAAATTTCTGCTTCTAGGCCTTTTTTAGGATTTTTTGGATTTCAAAAATAAATTTTTGCTTCCTCATTATAAAACGAAACTCTTCTTGAAATGTAAATAAATATTAATTTAATTATTTATATTTTCGTTTATATATAAATACATTTATATTAACTTATGAATCAAATTTAACTAACCAACCAATCAAATTACTGGTATTATTCATTTGAAACTTTGCCATCAAGCAGATAATTAGATGTCCCAGAATAACTGTTTTTGACTCAGCATCACTCATTAGTTGATAATGGTCGATCTGATATTATTCTTTGAGGTAATGTGTGTTTGACCAGCAATTTCATTGACTGATTAATAAATTAATTTTTATATTTATTCTACTTTAGCTGTATATTTATTGTATTATAAATATATTCTCTATTCTATATAATTTATTTATTAATAATAAGTCTTAAGCCAATAAACATCATGATCACCATTTCTTATGCTTGCTTATAACTGTTATTAAAATAGGGAAAACTCTCTCTACATATTGCCACTCAGTGCAAGACAGAGTAATTAATGGATGCCAGAAGGCTTGTGCATATAATCCCCATCTAGTGCCTACTCATCCAACATCCTCAAACTTAGTTTGGGGCTTGTGGACATTGATTATGCTGGCTTGCACTGAGTGGCAATACATACAAAGAATTTTTACTGTTTTAATAACAGTTATAAGCAAGCATAAGAAATGGTGATTATGAAATGTTTATTGGCTTAAAACAAATCCTGGCTAATAGGATAGTGGTGTCTATTTATTAAAAAACCAAAAACATCAAAATTTATGGGGCTGAACTGAATTCTGACCTATATGACTATATAAGCTAATGAGCTTGGATTGAAAATATTATAGTATTTTCAATTTAGGACTCATAGTTTTGTAGTTAAGTAGAGATACAAGGTGGTTGCTGGAGGATTGCATTAGATCCTAAGATCTGGGTGCAGTGCTCTCAGATCCAAGGCTCCTCATTGACAAAGACCACAAGTCAGAAACTAGTCTGGGAATGTTGGATGAGTAGGCACTAGATGAAGATTTTATGCACAAGCCTGCTAGCATCCATTGCTTATTCTGCCTTGCACTGAGTGTCAATATGTATAGAGAGTTTTGCCTGTTTTAATAATGTCGTTTTTATATTGTTACAATTTCCTGCTTGTTTTTAAATTTCTTGTTTAAAGTACCAGATCAGTTTTCTAAAAGAATACCCCCCTCCCCATCTTTATTTAGCATTTTGATGTAAAATGTTTTGTTTAATGATTACTTATAGCATTAGTCATAAATTCAATAATTATTTTAAAACAGGCTGCTCAGGTGAAGTTAAGATTATTAATTTATCAGTATTTACTGATGGTTTTGTTTTTTTAATTTTATTTTAAAATATGTGTGCAAATTAGTTTATTTATTTTAAAACATTAAAAATCACTTCTGAAATTTTGTTATATAATAAGATTTTTTAAAATTATTAATCTGAATAATATTCTATCTGTGTATGTAATAAATTTATGTAATACTGGTAATAAATAATATGGGCATTATTAGTATATCTTTGGCTTTTGCTAATAAAGTGTATACTTTACTTATATTGTAAATATAGGGGATTTGAACTCAGACTTTCAAGCACCCATCAACTATCCACACTATCTCATACAAATGATACACATGACCTTCCACATGGAGAAAAAATAAATAATCACCAAAATATATGAATTTCATGCTAAACCAGCACTCATCAGTTGGTCCAGATTATCATCTCTCACACACATATATAATCAGTACTCAGTTTATATTAAGATAGCAAATCTTCACATTTTAATGGTTAGGCTTCAATCTACTCCAACCTCCAACTTCTCAGCTATCCATATCATTGAAAATCTGATGATGGAAAACCAAATATCATGCTGATGCCAACATTATTGCCAAGCCCATGTTGACCGGAAGTCATTCTGACCTTTCATGTGTAGGATTTTATCCATTCAAATGCACAAAGGAGGTGCTCTTCAAAAACCTGGAGCTTTTAATTGTAAATATAGGGAATTTGAACTCAGACATTCAAGCATCCACCAACTATCCTCCCTAGCTCATACAACTGATACACATGACTACACACATGTAGAAAAAAAATAAGTAATCACCAATATACATATTTCATGCTAAACCAACACCCATCAGTTGGTTCAGATTATCATCTCCCACACACACATATATATAATCCCTTTTCTGTGTATTTGAATGGATAAGAGTCAATAAATGAGGAGTCAGAATGACTTCAGGTCAACATGGGCTTGGCAATAATGTTGGCATCAGCATGGGAATTGGCTTTTCATCATCAGGTTTTCAATGATATGGATGGCGGAAAAGTTGGAGGTTGGAGTAGATTGAAGCCTGTCCATTAAAGTGTGAAGATTTGCTATCTTAATATAAACTGAGCACTGATTATATATATTTTGTGATGAGTGCTGGTTTAGCCAGACATTCATATATTGGTGATTATATATCTTTTATACAAGTGTGTGGTCATGTGTATCAGTTGTATGAGATAGGATGGATAGTTGTTGGGTCCTTGAAAGTCTGAGTTCAAATCCCCTATATTTACAATTAAAAGCTTCAGGTTTGTGAAGAGTGCCTGGTTTTCAAATATTTACTTATATATATATATATAACAAAACTTAAATATATTCCAAACAACGGTAAACAATTCATAATATTATATAAATAAAAACTCATAAAGAAATATTTTCGATTATATTCATAATCATTTTCAACTCAACTTTCAAAATGAGTTTTTATTTATATAATATTATAGATTGTTTACAGTTGTTTGGAATATATTTAAGTTTCGTTATTGTATTATTAATATTAGCGGACATTTATTTTGTTTTAATATATATATATATAATAAATATTTAGAATATTTCTATTAAATAAAGTCACAATTTAATTTTTTTTATCATAAGGTATATATGACAAACAATTCAAAACAAAGCAAAACTCTCCATATATTAGTGCCATCTGCTCAAATCATTCCTAAAAGTATAAAAGATAATACAGTAGCACTAAAAAAAATCTCTGAAGCAAATTCATTGTTCTTCATTGTATAATCTTATTTTCTTTTTATTCTCTTTTAATTTTTTTTATCTTTACTGTCCCTGGGCCTAATCTTTATCAGTCTTTTATCAATTATTTCTCTACTAAACATCATATGTGCTAGAAAAACTAGTCTGGGGATATTGGATGAATAAGCACTATAATTTGACATAAAGCAATGCTGATTTGAATCGATTTGCTTTTATCTTTTATTTGTAATCTTTTTTACTATCTGTTTTTTCCTGAAGTGTAAAGACCAACTCCAGAACTTATCTTCTCTGAAGCCTATATCTTGTTCCAAAAAATTAAAATTCTTACTTTGCCTCCACAACAGGCTTGGTCATCTTTCACCGATATGTTGAGTTCACTCATAAACTCATACACAAAGAAAATCAAAGGTCCAAATCAATTATTAAAAGATTTGGATGCCACAGACAACAGGTTAAAATCTCTACACCATATTGACATTCATCCCCAAGATATTTTTGAGATAAAAACCCCAATATCATAGCAAACAATAGGTCCTCACACATTACATTGCTACTAAAACATCCAAAAATCTTCTTGGCCAACCAGCATAGCTGGACCCACAGCTACATTGACTGGGCAATTGGTTCAGTAGCCAGACTCATACCTACTTTATTGTCAGTTGATCAGGTTTGCCTCAGTGGCCCAGAAATGCTTGCAAAGATTCATGAACACTTTCAGGGTAGGATACAAAATTATAAATTTGAGGTTGGAAACATCTGGAATCACTTGGAAGATGGGGTTGCTCATGACATCAGTGAAAATCAGATAATCCAAAAGCTCATGGCCTATCCTGAGAGTGTTCATCCAGGACTCCACAGAATTCTGAGATTAGTACTTGTCAACCTGAGACATTTCACAGCCCCCATTGTACTGCGGATGAGAGATGTTCTGGCAGGAGAGTTTCAAAACATTCCTGACCTGTACCCTGTGGCCCTTGTTCCTTTCCTAAAAAAGCCCATAAATCCCTCTACCCTTACCAACATAAGGCCCATTTCCATGATTTCCCTCCTAATCAAGATCATTGAGGCCATAGTCAAGGTCAAAATCCAATATCAACTCTACACAGACACATCATGCCATATCAATTTGCACATAAGGGCTCTTCCACCATGGATGCTATGCAGCATTTTCTTCTTTTATTAGAACACATCAGACTGCACAAAAAATCCAAGCCTATAGTTATTGAACTTGACTTTGCCTCAGCTTTTGACTCTGTTATACCTACTGCCCTACTCCAGACTCTCCTTGACTATTATACCTACTGCCCTACTCCATACTCTCCTTGACTATTATACCTACTGCCCTACTCCATACTCTCCTTGACTATCAAGTCCCTTGCATCTATACCAGAATCATTGGTAATCTGCTTTTGAACAGATCTATCTTTATGTCACTGGATGGAAGACTGGCCAATGGTTTCAGACCCCATCTTTCCATTACCCAGGGATCTCCACTCACCACTCTCTGCTCATCACCTATATGAATCATATGCTCAGAGAGATAGAGTGCAGACTCCCTGGAATTTTCATGCCAGCCCAGAAACATCATGTACAACATATAACCTATGTTGATGACATCACCATCTTCCTCCCCAACAAAACTCACCTTCCAACACTCACACAAATCATTGATAAATATTTAAAGAAACTAAATCTGAATATCAACTATAGCAAGTCCTCCATGTGGAAAATCAGCACTGGCACAGTGATTCCATCAGTCTTTACAGCTGAGCCACAACTCTTCCTTGGTTTTCTATGGCCAAGTTCAGACTGGCTATGGCAAAAGACGTCCAACACTCCATCTTGGAAAAAACTAGAAAAGTGGTTCAAACTTTATCTAGAATCTCATTTTTCCTGCCGGGCAAAGTAGCCCTTCTCAACATGCTGGTGTTTCTGAGATTGAATTATTATCTACCCATAGTTAAACCTACTAAAGCATTTCAGTCATCAATGAACTCACTGTGTTCAAAGCTCATGTGGAATGGAAAGATTGTTGCCATCAGCATCTGTAAGATGCAGATGCCCAGAGAGTTAAATGGACTTGGATTGCACTCATGTTTCAACAATCTATCTACAGAAGGCAATTGCAGTTCTATGTGCAAACAGCCAGAACTAAACCTAGCCACTCCAATGGAACCTAGAGACACACCACCACCTCTTGCTAGCAGATGGGCCACAATTATTTGGTTACATGTCACCAAGCTGACAAATCTATCTAAAACCTCCCTTGAAGGTAAAACAACCTACTGGCTGGCCTACAATCTCAGATTTCAAAACCAGACTGCTCTCCTGACCACATTGAACATAGACAATAAACCATTGCTAAAAAAATTGAAGAACTGGTTTGTTGAACCAAAATACTTAGACTTTATCTTAAAGCTCAACATCTCATCCTTACCCACTAAACATTTCTTAGAATGGAAAAGAGGATTCACCAAATTCAATCCTCAATGCCAGCTATGTAATACTGCTGATGAAACCATCCAGAATTTACTTTATAATTGTCCATTTCTTTCCCACATCAGAACCTACATCACAGAGAAAGTTACATCTGACATCAGGGAAGCCTTAAATATCCAGAATGCCATAAAGACAGAGAATTTCCTGTCTTTCTTACCTTTGCAATCTGGTTTACCAGATGCGAATGTGTATTCTGTCATTCAGGCTCTTCAGTCACAGAGACCTTTATAGGTCTTGTCAAGAGCATAAGTGCCAGGGACCAGCTGCTTGCACCGGAATAGTGATACAAAGAGACTTAGTCCAGAATTGATCTACCAACTGTTTGATCTTATGAACTTTTGCAATCAGCTATGCAGTATAACATGTATGAAAACAGCATCATGAAACTATGTAAACTTTGTTAATAAATTTTTTTGTTTCTTAAAAAAAAAAACACTATATTAATGCATACAATTAAAGAATGTACACTAGCAATATGTATATTTCAACTTTTTAAAGTATTTCTTCAATGGCAGTGATACACATTTATTTTTTCACCTGTATTTTAATTTTAATTTCTTTTTGATTAATTTCAATATGTACATATATCAAGGATAGTTTTAAACTTTTAAAGGCGAATAAATATTCTAATTTAAATGATTTTTCAATAAAATGACTTACTAATTAAGAACAAGAAATGTTCCAAATAAAAATCTAATACACAACAAGCATAATCTGATTTGAAGTCTTGCTAAAGGTATTTAGGATTTTAAATTAAACAAGTGCAGGGTTTATCAAGATTAATACTGTGGAACTGTTATCAGTTATTTTGTAAAATAAAAATTGTATCAAATTACCAACCAAACTTTTAATCAAATTAAAATATGGTACTCATCATTACTTTCCTTACTATCTTTTGAAATGAAAAGTTGCATCTTTATTTCATTTTATTGATATTCATGATAAGATTATTCCAATAATAAATCAATTGCTTTCTTTAAATAAATGTTTTATGTAATTTATTTGATATAATGCTTTTGTACTTATTAAATTTTATTTCGTTCTTTTTTTTAAGAATCAAAAGTAAAGTTTATTGATTATTAATAGAGTTATTAATATTTTCTCTACTTTTTTAAATAAAAAGAATTGTAAAATATGAATGAACAATTTCATTTATTGATTTTCTTTAACCTCTCGGTATGCTTTTATAAGTAGCTCAAAATTTAAATAAGTTTTCTTTTTATGTTACTAATAATTTAATTTATGTTTGTATAATTAATTGATCTAATACAATATAATATTTTATTTGGAAATGAACTTAGTAGAGATTGTTTTGTTTTTTGATTTATATATATATGAAATCCAAATAACCATAATGCTACATTGGAATCAAATAACAAATGTCATAAAAAAACAATATTTAAATATATCTATTAGCACGAGCTATATGACAAATCTGTCAATTGCTTAGAATTGAACTTTGTAATCGAACTATCACTGTTAGATACATTTAAATGTTAGATTGCAATAATGTGTGTGTGTATATATATATATATATATATATATATATATATATATATATATATATATATAGTAACCTAATTAAAGTTCATTCAAAAGATATTACCATACCTGAGTTGTCTACAATATATAAGAAATAATCATAAATTCAAAAATTAAATGATGATCAAAAGATATTATTAATAACCAGTATTATATGAAATCACGTGAAGTGAGTACACTAGTAATTCAATAAAATATAACTCAGGTATACAGGCAGTAGGTTTTATCCACTTTCATTCCTTGGTTTGATGTTAAGTGCATGTTTAAACAAATACTAAGTGAATATGGTCTAGCAGGGCGCCACTAGATTATCTGAATCTAGACACGGTTATATCTAATAACCTTTCACATGTACTGGGTTTGAATCCCTTTTGGTACTTTATTTCTAATAAAAAATGGGAGATTTTGCTTTTTGAGCCATATCACTATAAGCACTAATAGTTAGGTAAAAGTAAAACATCTATAAACCAAAGTGGAGTATATTAGACATAAATCATTTCTCAGATCTTAGCATAACAAATGTGTTTCAATAGTTTTGTAAGTTTACTAGCTCAGATTATATATAACTAATTTAGGATGGCAATTCACTCATCCTTGCATGAAATAGATGATGGGATGTGGTTATAATAATACTAAGAGATCACTAAATATTATAAAATCAATA
This sequence comes from Epiperipatus broadwayi, assembly GCA_028023455.1. Lineage (NCBI taxonomy): Eukaryota > Metazoa > Onychophora > Udeonychophora > Euonychophora > Peripatidae > Epiperipatus > Epiperipatus broadwayi. The sequence goes on from JAQFVV010012968.1 coordinate 46,199, forward strand.
TTTATTTATGGCCTTTAAACAGTTAAACAGCTCATTAATTAAAATGTTGATGATGATGATGATGATGATAATAATAACAATAATGACAAGGGTTTCAACTACAGCTCTAGGACTAAGCCTAAACATAAAACTAATTTTTATAAAGAAATTCATAATTATTGCTTAATTTTAGCATACTTACTTATATCTTAAATAACTAATATTCAACCATTGATGATGATGAATAATCACACTTAACAAAGACTACAATTAATGAAATATATACGCCTCGTTTAATAAAACAAACTAATATTTATTACTACATTTCTAACATATACATAAAAATTTCTAGATAAATATGAAAATTGACATGAATAATAATAATAATAATAATTGATTATATAACAATCCTCAGATTAATTTTAAGTTCTTCCCCCTTTCCCTTCAAATGTATTTTGTATTAAGTTGGACGTCACATTGACCATGATTTTCACTCCATGAGAAAAGTATTTAAAAAAAATATTATCTGCTCATTGGCACACATACTTTAAAATCCAACATGTAAATAGAATAAAAAAAAATGTTAGTAGAATTGAAAGAGCAAGTTTTAGAAACAAGTTTTAAATTATTTTCTCCCCCCTCTCTTCCAAGCGCTGAAATCTATACTGAACTTGAAACAAAATAATCTAATATTCTAATACTACTCATTATTTCACATTCACTCCCAATTATACACATATAAAAATATTATTATGTATGTGCGTGTTTTATCCCATAATAACAAAATATTATTAAAAACCAAAATAATAATAATATATCAGTTAAAACTAAAATCATAACACCATAAAAAAAAAATTGTTTTACACATTAATATTGTAAAATTAATAAACAAATAATTTTCATACTTTCAAGGTCATTTATGAAGCTCAAAGTTATTATTAGTAAGACATTCTTGTTTTAATCGATCTGAATAGTCTTTAAAAGTTCTTTAAATAAAATATACCACTTTATCGCTAAAATGTTTCTTAAGACTGATATCATAAAGAAAATAGATATAAAAAGTCATATTACCGATCTTTTGTTTGTGGCGAATTTCCAAGAGTTCAAACTTGTCTATATTTCTGCAGCTACTATGTGGGAACAATCTCTTTCTTGAGGTGTATAACTATTTAATGATGATGACTCTATTGAGGTTATTTGCTTTAGTGGACAATTTGGAAATCATTATATTAATTTTTCTTCTCTTCCTGTCAAGCATGTGGATGAAACACAGCAGTTGTTTTCACATTTATAAATTTTCTTGAGTTTAAAATCAGTTGTTGGAACAATTAATTGGACTTGATGATTAATATTTATCAGTAGATTAATTCATCTTCTTTGAATGCAGGTGAATGCTTTCTTCCTTCTATTAAAAACATCTTATTTATCTGGTCAGTTGAAAGGTGTAGAATATTATTTTAGACACAACATCTTTTCTTTCCTATGTGATGTGCAGCTTCCTCCAGATGGTCCAGCAAATGGGACATACATATAATTTTTCTAGCCCGCCATTTCTTATATTTTCAACATTCAAATTTGATAGTTTAATAATCTGAATCAATCACAATAATCCTAATAATAATTCAAAACAGCTTTTTATATCCAATTTTTAGCTAACTTAACCAATCAGAGATAGCATCACTTGCTATTTTTGGACAAATTTGTTTTAATTAGATCTCTAATTTATTTTCAACCAAAGTATTTTTCAACTGAAAAGTTTAATCCTTTTTCCAGACACTTTTGTTTAAAAAAAAAATAGACTCAATCCTTATTTCCTTTCTTTTCTTTTTTTTTTCTTTTTAACATCCAGGTAACACTTCAAATCTTTGAGCTTCCTTCTTTAGATCTTGATAAGACAATTTCAAAAATTATAGTTCTGACCCATTATAAGCTTCCAAAGTGAAAAACAATTATTTACAAAAAAAAAATTGCTACAAAGATTGATATCTGATTAAACAGATTTCCTCTTTTAACAAACAATTGTACAAAAAAAATAATTTAACCGATTTAATACTTCCTTTTCTTTCAATATTTAGGAAATGTAAAATTTTGTATGTAATGTACACACATCCTTCATTCTTTCAAATCATTCATAAACTAACCTTAAATAATATAATTGCTAGCTTAGTAATTATAAACCAATTATTTAATTAAATCTGTAACTTTTAAATCCCACTTATAATTAAAGAAAAGCAAAATAGAAGTATAGAATAAAATGTTAGAATTGATCAAGCATAGCTTAGTTTTAAAGAAAGTTAAAATGTTGAATATTTGAAATATAAAACAATTAAATAATTTACACATACATTGCCTATATGTATGCATTATAACTTTGCTTTTTAACAGAAAAATTAAATATTAAATAGTTTAAATGTGTGTATTACCTTTCTATCAACACACAAACAAGTAAAGCATGTAATTGTTGACCCATTCTTTCTCTGTTTAAAGCTTTTAAAACTGGACCTTGTAGGGTTTAAACTTGGATGCCCTACAGCTTCATTTATGATTATATAAAAATGTGATGATGATTTTGTTTTACACTTTCTTACATGCACATTACTATAAATTTAGCTAGTGACTAAATTGTAATGGCACAATATATATATATATATATATATATATATATATATATATATATATATATATATATATATATATATATATATATATATATATATATATATATATATATATACAAATAAAATGCCAGCTAATTAAAGAACTATTGTAATAACAATAACAAATATAAATATAATGGTAATTATCTATTATATAAAGTCTTTCAATCTGCACAAGTCATCATCATCTTCATTGTCAAACATTAACAATCCACTGCAAGATGAAGGTCTCTCCAAGTGCAATCCATCTTCTCCAATCTCTAGCCTCTCTTCTGCACATTTTTTTTATTTCATCCATCCATTTCACATTGATATTTTTCTGTACAAGTACTTTTGGAACCCTCAACTGCCATTAAATTCAAAAGACATAATGGAAGCAAACATAATCAATTCAAATACTATGAATCCTGAATTATAATGTTACCAGCTTCTCTATTAACTATATTTTTGGTAGTGTTTGGTTAGCTGTACCCCACCATCTAGAGGCACTGTTTCTGTGTAAACACACAAAAATATTCAGAGCAGGGGCCCTTTAAGCAGAAATGCCTGTTCCAGCCGTTAGGTGGCGCTGTTCAACATACGTATGCACAGGAACCTTCCACAAGCCAGTTGGCAGCAAAACTGCCCACTGGTAGTGCTGGTTGCAATGTGTAAGCCATGTAGCTTACATTGTCTGCTATCAGCCACTACCAAGAACCCAGGTGGCGCTGATTGCCGTAAACAGATCTAGCTTATGTCGTCTGCTACACCAAGAATCTATCCCACTACATCGGTGGTGCTGTTTTTCCACATTACACATGGAAAAACTACACGAAATAATGCCTGCTTGATTTGTTTATGTCCATACTACTTAAAACATGGCTGCCTTATAATGTACAGGTGTGATTAAATTTAGAAGCCACAAGTATTTAAATATGCGTTCCCACTTAATATTGTTACATTCTATTTCACCATTTAATAAATCTATGTATTTTAAAATTATTTATTTTTAAAAATCGAACTTTTTTTAAAATTATTTACTCTAAAATGGTTTTTTTTTTTTAAAAATCGGTCAGTGTTTTTTTTTTTTTTAAAAAGCTATTTTTTTTCCTACGGCAGTATTGCTTTCAAAACTATTATTTTAAAACATGATTGTTTGTAAAACTTTTTTTTTTTACACTTACAAATATTATTTAAAATGTTTTAAACTAATACAAATTATATTTTGGTTTATAGATCTATCTTTCAATGACTATTTTACCACCAACCGTATTATTTTAAAAAGGTTGAATTTGCGTGTGCAAAGAGTAATTCGAAGATCTGTTTATCAATAAATATTTTTAAATTACTGGAGAAAAAGCAAATCAAACTCTCATTTAAATATATTAAAATACTTATTCAGTTCAAATTTAAAAGAAGTTTACAGTAAATAAGTTTTAAACTAATACAAATTATATTTTGGTTTATAGATCGATCTTTCAATTACTATTTTCCAACTGTCTCAAAATTGGATGATTATTGAAAATTATATATAATCTTAATAGCCTAAAATTCAGAAGATTGTTAGTACTGTCTTTGGAAGTGTGCTGTTTCTTTCTTTCATTATTAAATTACTAATATCACCGCAGCTAGTAAAAGTAATGTTACTTATTATAAGAGCTTAACAATGAGTTAATTTGTCTCATAATTATGCTGTTACAAGTTTTGCTAATTTTAGCATAGGATATATCTAGATGAACATCTAAACATTATGAAAGAATTTTGAAAAAAGTAAAGACAATACTTTTTTTAATAGATACTTTCCAAGCTGAGGGTTTATCAATGAAAGCTGAAATCTAATTAGAATTTTTGCAATATGTCACTTTATTTACTTTATGATAGAACCATCAAAATGAGAGTCATGTGATGCTGGATACAGTTGAGAAATGATTAATTACTTGTTCAGTACTTGCAAAAGCTAATGAATACATATTTATTTTTAATAATGGTAGAAAAAGTTTAATTAAATTTGCATATTAAAGTAAAACAAGATCATCAACTATTATCAATCCACTGCAGGATGAACATCTCTTCAACTTTAATCCACCTCCAATCATTAGCTTCTCTTCTCCACATCACCCCGGCACACTTTCTTATTTCATCTATCCATCTCACATGTGGTCTCTTCCTGGGTCTTCTACAATCTCTTGGAATCCAGTTTAAGATTTCAATTGTCCATCTGTTATCATCTCTTCTGGCAATATGTCCAGCCCAACTCCACTTTAATCTTTTAGTTTTTTCAATAAAATCAGTTACACCTTATTGTTCTCTTACTAATATATTGCATTTTCGATCTCTTTTTGTTACTCCCAACATGCATCTCTCCATACTTCTTTGAGTGGTATGAAGTCTGTGTTGCTCTTCTAGTAAGTGTCCGAGTCTCAGATCCATAAGTGAAAACAGCTAAAACACATTTATTAAAAATCTTCTTTTACAAACACATAGGCATATTTCCTTTTAGTATCAAGTTATTTCTACCAAAAGCACCCCAACCAAGTTTAATTCTATGATTAATTTCATCCATTATGTTTCCATCTGTATTAATAATCTGACCAAGTCGTTTGTAACTGTTAACTTCTTCTAACTCACTATAAACAATATTTATTTTCATATTTTGAGAAAATCTATTAAACATTACTTTAGTCTTTTTAACATTTATCTTTAGTCCTACTTTCCTACTTTTATCTGATACCTCCTGCAACATTTCCTGTAACTCTAAAGCATTATTTGCAAAAACAATAACATCATCTGAAAAATCTAAATGACTTTAATAATCACCATTTACTTTCACTCCTTTAGCTTCCCATTTTAATACACAAAATACTTCTTGCAGCACTGCTGTAAAAAATTTTGGAGATATGGAATCACCCTGTCTTACACTCTTCTCAATGTTGACTTTCCCAGTATCATTTTCTAATATAATTGTTACTGTTGCATTTTTATATCAATTAGCTTGAAAGGCTGATATTGGAATGAAATAAATATTCTTTAAAATATGACATTATCTTGGATCTATACCTTGATGATCCAATACTTTAATCACTGAAGAAAAGTTTATAAATTCAAATGCCTTTTCATAATCTACAAATCCAAAACATAATGGCAACTCATATTCATGTGTCCTTTCTATAACTTCTCTCAATCCCTGGACATGATTTCTTGTACTAAAACCACTTCTAAATCCAGCTTGTTCTCTTGGTTTGTGGAAATCCAATGTTCTCTGTAGATGAGTTGTAATTATCTTGGTGAAAATTTTGTATGTAACTGATAAAAGGCTGATAGGTCTGTAATTTCTAATATCTTCTTTATCACATTTTTTTAAATATTAATATTAATACTGCATTCTTCCAATCATCTGGTACATTTTATCATTTAGACATTTGGTATATAATGTTGCTAAAAAAATTTCTATTTTTTCACCTACTTCTTTTAATATATCAATTGTAAATCTACCATTTCCTGGAGTCTTTTCTTTCCTCATGTATTTAATTGCATGTCTCACTTCTTCATTTAAAATTCTGGGAATTTCAGAAGATGTAATAGATATAGAAGGTATTTGTTCTTTATTACTATATAATTCTTGATAGAAGTCTTCTATCCATTTCATGATGTCATCTCTCTTTTTAGTAATATTTCCAGCTTTTTTTTCTTATTGCAGACATAAATTTCCTACCAATACCAAAATGTTGTTTTACACTCTTGAGACTTTCATTCTCTTCTACTGCTTTTTTTGATAGTTCACAGTTTTACTTTCTTATATCATTTTCAACTCTTTTTCGCATCATTTTACAAAATTCGAGATATTCGATCCTTTTTAATTCATCATTTTTGTATATCTTCATATTCCTTGTTTTCTTCATAAATTTTCTAGTCTCAGTAGAAATGTTATTGGTCAAGTGCTGCTTTTTTCAACCAGCTTTTTTTTGTTGCAATTTTTAAAAGTGTATCAGGTGTTTTCATATTAATTTCATTCACATCTGAATCATGTTCAAAATCTACTAATACTTGAAACCTATTTGTAAGTTCTAATTTAAATTCATTAGAATGTTTCTGAAAATTAGGAATATCAACTGTAAATATTGTTATTCTTAGTAATTTTTGTCTCTCTAGTTTTGCATTAACATGTATTTCACATCTTACTAATCGATGATTACTTCCTCTGTTAAATTTATTAAAAACATTACAATCTTGAAATATGTATTTTCTGTTAGTCAAAATATAATCCAATTCTGCTGTACCTTCATTTGGATGCTTCCATGTCCATTTCCTTTTAATTTTTTTTGCAAAATAATAATTCATAATATAAAAGTTTTCCTGCAAACTCCACAAGTCTATGTCCTCTCTCATTTTTATTACCATAATGAAAATTACCTACAGCACTTTCATCTTTCATTTGTTTACCAATTCCAGCATTAAAGTCTTCCATAACAATTTTAAAATGTAGTTTACTCTGATCAACAGCCTTTTGTGCATCCATATAAAAATCTTCTACTAATTTATCACTTTGAGAACTTGTTGGCGCATAAACCTAAATTATCTGCATTTGGTATCTGCTATTAAGTTGTTTAACTAATCTCGCCACTCAGTCCAATACACCATCAATCTCCACAATGTTGTTCTTTCACTTTTTATTTATAATGAATACTACTCCACTTGTATTTCCAATATTTGTGCCTTTATAGTAGAGTACATGTTCACTTTTTAAAACAATTGTCTCTTTATCTTTTCTTCTAACTCCACAAAGTCCAATAATGTCCCATTTAATATAAGACAGTTTTTCTTCTAACAATTCCTTCACTTGAATGTTATCTGCAGTTGTAAGTACCTAAATAAAAAAGTCCTCATCAAATGACAGCCTGGGACTACAATCAGGGGATTCTTAGCAGCCTCTGCCTTTGGCCACCAACTGCTGCCTTGGTTGGTGACTTTACAGTCTCCTGAGAATATGGGCCATGATTTGGTTTTGTCTGTCATAATTGTATATATATATATATATATATATATATATATATATACATATATGCTTGTATAAATATAAATATTTTCCTATATATATATATATATATATATAGGAAAATATTTATCATTTATACAAGCATTCATTCTGCCTTATCAGGCAACTGAGAAGAAAGTCTATGGTGTTTTTAGATCTTAAATGTAGAGGTAAAAATCCAATAACCTTGTCACACTGGCTAATGCATGTTGGTGAGCAGCCCATCCATGTGTATATACTAGATGAATAATCACATAGTAATAACAGCTGTAATGATAATAACGTATGGAGTGGACATTAAGAATTTTCCTTGCTCAGTTCTTTTAAGGCCTCCAAGAGGAATCAAATTCTTTCCTTTCAATTAATAGGATGGCAATAAATTTGTAACCTCCTGAGTGTGACAATGTTTTGCATTAAATCAAATCTTAATGATTAGTCAAAGTAGATTATAGTTTATTAATTGATATTGTGAAATTGGTAAATATTTAAGTGTCTCTGTTGGGTGATATATATTAAAATTTGTCTATTTAGAAATTCCTTTGTAGATTCATTAAACCACCTAACTACTCACAAACATTATATTGGAAAATATGTAGAGATTCTAACCAGTAAATAAATTTAAGTATATTTATTATCTCCTTTAAGTTTGCCAGTTTTCTGTTTGATCACAACCCCATAAGTTAATAATTGTTGAAATCTACTGAAAAATGCTATAATACATCATAATGACAATTCTAGAGATATTCAGGTATAGATTTATGGATAATTAATATATATATATATATATATATATACACACACATATATATATAAATTGCTAATGTTAATATTTAGAATTCATGGGAGTTTGATTGATTATATTTTTTTCCATTGTGTTTTTTGACTTTAGTGGCAGTTGGAGAAGGTTAATGAATTAACTGAAAGTATTTCTGCAGATTGAAAAACTGCATATAATAGTTAATTACCATTATATTTATTATTTTCATTGAAATTACACTAGTTTTTTTAATTAACAGACATTTTATATATATATATATATGTGTGTGTGTGTGTGTAATATTATTGTATAAGATATTTTTATAGAAAAAGTAATAGATAAAAGAGAATGTATATGAAAATAGAATGACCAACTAAATACAATTAGAGAATAGTTCCTGAAGAATAGTTACAAGATGTAAAATATCATATAGAAGGAGATTTTTGTAGAAAAATAATAAGATAAAGGAGAATGTATATGAAAATAAAATGATTGATTAAATACAATTAGGGAATAATTCCTAAAGAATAGTTACAAGAAATTTTTTTTTAAATGGGCATAGGTATTAATGTAAAAATTGATTATATAATTAAGGCAGAATATAAAGATATAAATAAGTAGATATTTGTTTGAAAATATTTTTATGAGAAAAGTCAGATATTATAGAGATAATAGACTGAATTAAAAGATGGAATACCATAATTTCAGAAATGTGGATGATTGGGGATATATATATATATATTGTAACGATATATAAATATGTCGTTACAATATATATATACTGCGTTTGGATCGTTATAATATATATATATTGAAACAGTTCAATTTGTTTGCAATTATAATCATTTGTATTTATATTAAATTTATTAAGTGTTAGCAGATGATCTAATAATAACGTGAAAGGCTAAAACCTTTGACAGAAGCTCCTTAAACTGCTTATGTAACAGCCAGTCAGATGTAATAATGATTGCACTGGAACTCTCAATTCTGGCTTGTGTTCTTGAATTGAGAGTTCCATGTGCAGTCTTTATTACATCTGATTGGCTGTCACATAAGCATTTTAAGGCACTTATCTTGAAGGTTTTAGCCTTTCATGTTACTATTAATCATTTATATTATAAAGCTGAATTGTTACTAAATTATTAAAACCAGCTTAATAAAATAGTCAATAATATGGTAACAAATGCATATCTACAAACAACAAAGATTATACAAAGTATAAAATTATCATATAAAGCCTTTTTTGGCAAATTATGTTTTTTGCCCTTTTCAATATCTCCAGATACCATGATTTAAAGTACATACAGTGACATCTATATCAATACATGAAAGAAGACAGACAAACAAATGAATATCTGACATGATGTATTATGTAATATTTATGTAATCATATTATGAAATTAACCTATTATACCAATTGAATGGATATATAGCCATATATATTAATTAATTATCCATTCTTTATCCATTAATCACTTATTATTGAACTTAATGGATGGTTTGTATATATTCATACAATTTTCTTTCTTATACATAATATAGTTTGTTTCATATATTTTACATCTATTAACAATTTTAATATAATCTAAAATGCTTATATTATCAATACAATTTATTTTATGTCCTTACTGTAAATAATGAATGTATAATGCAGATCTAACATCATTGGATTCTTGAGCTCTTTCTCTTTTATCTGGCCATAGTAAACCAATATTTCAAAAATTACATCTAATTTTATAAACTATTTTTTTCTTGTATTTTACTTCATCTTTTATCCTATAATTAATTATCAATTTATCTAAATTTTTGCTATTAGTCCATCCCACAATAATGTTTTATCTATATCATTTTTAATTTTTTTTTATTTAATATATTATATACATTAGGCAAATATGAAATTTTTATCCATTTCTTTTGTTTATTAGTCTTACATATGTTATTATCAGTGCTATTTATGTTATTTTATGAAAATATATTGTCAATGCTCTGCACTGTGTATCCATAGTCTATATATACCTGTTTGAATTTATTCTTCCGTAATGTAGCAATATTTCTATCTGTATTAAATCTATCATTCTTATATTTAAAATTGTTTATTACACTCATGTTTTGTATCCATGGTGTTTTGAATCTATTGAAATAATTTTTCTTAATTAATCATCTTTAGTAAAGAGCTTAAGTATAATATCATTATTTTGATTTAAGCTAATTTCAATATCTAAATAATTTATTTTATTATCAATTTCTTTCATAGTAAATCTTATGTTATCAACATTATTATTAAATTGTTTATATAATTTATATATTGCCCTCTTATTAGAAATTATCAAACTATCATCTACATATCTAAAATAATGTAGTACTTCTTTTTTAATTATACTACCTTTTATAATATTGATTTCCATACCATTAATAAACATAGATGCCGTAAGCTCATTAATCACACATTCCATTACTTATCCCTTAGTTATACCCCAATATTCATTATTATATTTAAAATATACACTATTATTTATTAGGTTCAATGCTTTCAGATCCAAGACTCCTCACTGATGAAGGACTCACACCAGAAACTAGTCTATGGATATTGGATGAATAGGCACTAGCTGGTGATTTTATGCACAAGCCTTCTGGCATCCATTGATTACTCTGGCTTACACTGAGTGGCAATACATATAGAGAGTTTTGCCTGATTTAATAACAGTTATAAGAAAGCATTAGAAATTGTGATCATGTGATGTTTATTGGCTTAAAATGTAAATATTAACTAATATTTTACATGTATATATTTGCACATATAATCTAGGATTTAATCATGATAAATATGTCTGGCATATACATACTGGCAAAATACACAAAGACACATTCCAGGATATACCTACAGCTTATTTAGGATTCATCTTTCACTTCAGTTACATGACTATGTGAAGGCAAATAGAAGGTAAACTAATTCAAATTACAGAACACACCATATCTTCCCTCTCAAAGCATATCTTTCTTTATATTTGAAAGTATCACTTATAAACATACTAATTATTACAAAAATTACTCATTATACACCTATTATAGTTTCACAAAATCCTTTACATCAAAGATTTATTTATTATATAGAAAACTCTATGGGGAAAAATAGTGGCCACTCACTAAGGCAAATGCAATATTATGCCAATCTAAATAGAAAAGGACTACACTCTATTCATGTCTATCCGTGTTTTAGAATACAGACAACTATTAATATTATATCATTTACGATAAGAATATTCCCATATTTAAAATTCATTCTTAAAATAAAGCTTGCAGACACACCTCCTTCATACACAAAATTATTGAATACAATCTTAGAACCCATTGAATCAATATCTAACTCTATAATAACTTTCCCACAAGACAAATGGAACTATTGAAAAACATATGTACTTTTGTGCATTGATACAAATTATAACCTTGACTCACCAATGCTTGGTATTAATAATAAGCAACTAATAAATAGAATTAAATATTGGACATTTGAGTGCAATTTTTTGATTTTCTATTCAAAATAAATATGGTTATTACCAGCTTTATACTTCATGAGATATAAAATAAAGCATCTTTAACATTGAGTCTATATGTGAGTTGAATAACAGAACAGAAAAGAACCAAAACATGGATTGTTTGAGGATAGTAGCCTACAATACACTCAATAATATATTATGTAAATTTATCAGAAAAAAGAATGCTACTCTGCATTCAATTATTGAATCTTTACCAAAGGCCTATGTAGCAGAAATAAGAAATAGAACATTTTTACTATATATATTATGGTGCACAAGGTACAATTTTGTTAACAATATTAATAGAAGAAGAGATCTTAATAAAAACAAATTAGAGACAATAAAACAAAGAGATAAGATAATGGTCACATCAGACATTTTTACAACAACTAGATAACTTGTACATCAGTGTTCTAACCTTTGATGAGATATATTTTTTGTTTTTTTTTTATTGTAAATATTATAATTAACTTTATACTGTTGAAAAATCCTCATTGTAGCATTCTTGCATTAACTTTGTATTTTTTTTTTTTTGTTTTTCCCAATATAAATACTGATCAGAATAAAATAAAAGTCTATATTTAAGTGAATTTTCCTATATCATATATCATCAACAACCATTATCAATCCACTGCAGGATGAAGGTCTCTCCAAGTTTAATCCATCTTCTCCAATCTTTAGCTTCTCTTCTCCACAACACCCCTGCACATTTTCTTATTTCATCCATCCATCTCACATGTGGTCTCTTTCTGGGTCTTTTACAATCTCTTGGAATCCAGTTTAAAATTTCAATTGTCCATCTATTATCATCTCTTCTAGCAATATGTCCAGCCCAACTCCATTTCAATCTTTTAATTTGTTCAATAAGGTCAGTAACACCTGTTTGTTGTCTTACCCATACATTGCGTTTTCAATCTCTTCTTGTTACTCCCAACATACATCTCTCCATACTCCTTTAAGTGGTCTGAAGTCTCTGTATTGCTCTTCTATTAAGTGTCCAAGTCTCAGATCCATAAGTAAGAACTGGTAAAACACATTTGTTAAAAACCATCCTTTTCAAACACATAGGCATATTTCCTTTTAGTATCAAGTTATTTCTACCAAAAGCACTCCAACCAAGTTTAATTCTATGATTAATTTCCTCCATTATGTTTCCATCTGTATTAATAATCTGACCAAGGTATTTGTAACTGTTAACTTCTTCTAATTCTTCATAATCAATCTTTATTTTCATATTTTGAGCAAATTGATTAAACATTACTTTAGTCTTTTTAACATTTATCTTTAGTCCTACTTTTCTACTTTCATCTGCTAACTCCTGCAACATTTCCTGCAGGTCTGAAGCATTATTTGCAAAAATACCTACATCATCTGTGGAATCTAAATGACTTAAATACTCTCCATTTACTTTCACTCCTTTAGTTTCCCATTTTAATCCACAAAATACTTCTTGCAGCACTGCTGTAAAGAGTTTTGGAAATATGGAGTCACCTTGTCTTACACCTTTCTCAATGTTGATTTTTCCAATATCATTATGTAATCTAATTGTTGCTGTTGCATTTTTATAAATATTCTTTAAAATATGACAATATCCTGGATCTATACCTTGATGATCCAGTGCTTTAATCACTGAAGAAATGTGTATAGAATCGAATGCCTTTTCATAATCTACAAATCCAAAACATAATGACAACTCATATTCATTTGTCCTTTCTATGACTTCTCTCAATACCTCGATATGATCTATTGTACTAAAACCACTTTTAAATCCAGCTTGTTCTCTTGGTTGGTGGAAATCCAAAGTTCTCTGTATACGAGTTGTAATTATCTTGGTAAAAAAATTTATATAAAACTGATAAAAGCTGATAAGTCTGTAATTTCTAATATCTTCTTTATCACCTGTTTTAAAAATTAATATTATTACTGGTTCTTCCAATCTTCTGGTACATCTTTATCATTTAGACATTTGGTATATAACTTTGCTAAAATTGTTTCTATTTCTTCACCTGCTTCTTTTAATATATCAATTATAATTCCATCATTTCCTGGAGGCTTTCATTTCTACATACACTTAATTGCATGTCTCTCTTCTTCATTTAAAATTTTGGGCAATTCAGAAGATGAAATAGATATAGGAGGTACTTGTTCTTTATTACTATATAATTCTTGATAAAAATCTTCTACCAATTTCATGATGTCATCTCTCTTTTTAGTAATAATTCCATCTTTTTTTCTTATTGCAGATTTAAATTTCCTACCAATACCAAAATGTTGTTTAACATTTTTGAGGTTTTTATTTTCTTCTACAGCTTTCCTTGCTATTTCACAGTTTTACTTTCTTATATCATTTTCAACTCTTTTCCATACCATTTTACAAAATTCGAGATATTCAATTCTTTTTAATACATCACTTTTGTATATCTTCATATTCCTTCTTTTCTTCATAAATTCTCTAGTCTCAGTAGAAATTTTATTAGTCAATTGCTGCTTTTTTCTACCAGCTATGTTTGTTGCAGTTTTTAAAAGTGTATCAGTTATTTTCATATTAATTTCATTCAAATCTGTATCATGTTCAAAATCTCCTAACACTTGAAACCTATTCGTAAGTTCTAATTTAAATTCATTAGAATGTTTCTGAAGATTAGGAATATCAATTGTAAATATTGTTTTTCTCAATAATTTTTGTCTTTCTAGTTTTACATTAACACGTAACTTACACCTTACTAATCGATGATCACTTCCTGTGTTAAATTTATTAAGAACATTACAATCTTGAAATATGTATTTTCTGTTAGTCAAAATATAATCCAATTCTGCTGTATCTTCATTTGGATGTTTCCATGTCCATTTCCTTTTAACATTTTTCTCAAAAAATGAATTCATAATATAAAGTTTTTCTTTTTCTGCAAACTCCACAAGTCTATGTCCTCTCTCATTTCTATTACCATAACCAAAATTACCTACAGCAATTTTATTTTTCATTTGTCTACCAATTCTAGCATTAAAGTCTCCCATAACAATTTTAAAATGTTGTTTACTCTGATTAAACTATATCATATATATATATATATTGTGCCAAGGCCAAAATTGGCACATGTATATAAAATAATTTTGTCTAAAAAAAAAAAAAATATTTATTATTAAAATCTTTCTTAAAAGAGTTTAAAAAAAAATAGAAATTAATTGATTAAAAGGGGAGACGGGGAGTTTTGTTTAGAAAAAATAAAACTAAGAGTTCATAAAAGTTAAAGAGTGTTATTATTATAAATTAAAAGCTTCAAAATACAAATCTTTTTTCATTCGAATTGAATAAAAAAAAAAAAATAGTATTAAAACTAGTTTTGATGTGTAGAGTAAAATTATATATGTGCATGCGAATGTAAAATAAATGTATCAGTATTAAATATTATAAATAAATGAAAAATATATTTAAAAAAAAAACACAGTGGTGCGCTACTATTTAAAGATATGAAAACAACATGTTTTGAAATAGCTACTACTAATTAAACAATCAATCAAAAAACACGTCATAGGATTAGTTATCAATGAAATTTCGACAACACTCATTTGCCAGAGGATATTAAAACAAAAAACACTTTGCAGATATAAATAGCTAGATTTTTATTCAGTCTAGTTTCCAGTGACAGTATTATTTCACTTGAGATAACAGTGCATTTTTATTATGTATTTAGAAACAAAAATGCATTGTTGAGCAGCTTTTGGAAATATACGCTCGTGCTTCAGCCTTTTTAGTCCAACAAGATCAGCAAAACCTACCTGTGAAATAATGTCTGCATAACAACTCAGAAATCCTCCATCAAACATTCAGCTGTCCTCAAGAATAAAGCCAATGGATTCACATAAAATCTATTCAAGAAACATCCAAATCTAACCGGTTAGATATAATCCATCAGAAGCAGCAGAAGCAGCCAACAACAAGCAATATTCACATTCCCAAAAATCCTAGGTAAACATTTATTTATTATCATTTATATGTAGTAGCCACCGCTGTAATTCGTAAATATTCAAGATTCAAATTATATGAACTCTATCATACATAAAATGAACTATTGAAATGTGTGTTTAAGTTTCAAATGCTATTAATGCTTTATTATTATATTTGTGAATGCTATATGAGTTAATATGTGCGTGATCATTATATCAGTGTTATTAGTTAAATTAGATAAATACCAGTGTTCTACTATTAAAATCTACAAGAATATTTAAATCAAATGTTACTTTAAAAATATGTGTGTGTTAAATCAGATTTATAAAGATGTTTAAATTTAGTCAATTAATGTTTGGTAATAAATTATCTTTAAACTTAATTAATGTTAATTAAAATAAAATGTTGTCAAATATAAACTTTATTTGTCGGTCAATTCTTTTTACCAACCTTTTATTAGTTCTTTCCACCACTAATTTTGTATAATTTTGTTATTGAATTACGATTAGACTGAGCTAGTTTTAGGGAATGTTTCGAGTGCTAGATTATGAGCCTACTGCCCGAATACATTAGTCTTCAGACTAGCTGGCACCCCAGGGTTTACCCCGAAACAAGTAAAGTATTTGGATAGTAGGGGTTTGAATCTAGCAGCTGAGATGGGCCATTGTTGATAGTTAAAGCTATCAATAAGATCTCCCATTTTGCTTGAACGTGCCGGTTCGTTCACGTAACCTTTATAAGATTATAAATGTATTATGAAGGAGTTTGAAACCGGCCAAAACTTATATATACACATAAGTAAGTGGTTTCAGTAGTTTGACCCGGTACATAAGTGGCTTTCCCAAAGTTTGAGGCTGGACCTAAGGAATAATAGTAATCAAATACTGTGTTTCTTGTTTGACAAATTTTTCTATACAAAAGCTAAATTACATACGTAAAGTGGTATTAATTTAAAAATAAAAAAAAAGAATTGACTGAAACTTTTTTTCTTTTTTAAATGAAGAGAGATTTATGCTATTTGCGTTAGTTGAAATAAATCATTATGTTAAATCAGAGACAGTTGGGTGTTTGGGCGGAGTTAAAGCATTAAGATCGGGTAGAGAAAAATGGACAAAGGAGGGGTGGAGTCTGTGTGTATTTCCAGTTTAGTAAGAAATAAATAAAATAATAATTAGTAAACTTATTGAAGTGAATAAAATACTGTATTAAAAATAATGATAAAAAGTGTTTAAAATTATAAATTATAAAAAAAATAAAATAAAGCCAAAATGGAGACTCAATGTAAAATTATAGAAAATAGCCCCAACAAGGAAAAAAGAGAAATCATAGCTTTACTAACCAGCATGTTTTAAAAACAAAAAGAAACAGCCAAAGTATATAAAAAAATAGCTGAAGAGCTTAAAAACCAAAATAATGAAATGAAAAGTAAATTGGAAGGGCAAGCTGAAATGCTTGAAAAGTTAAAGGACCAGATTGAAAGGGGCCAAAATAAAATAAAAGAAGAAATTAGGGAAGAAATAGAAGAGATTAAAACACAAGTAAAAAATCAAGAGGTCGTAGAAGTAGATTTTGTCAAAGAAAATAAGGAAGTTGAGGTCATCAAAGAGATAGTAGAGTCAGATAGTGGTAAATATAATAGTTTGGAAATAGAAATTAAATTAGAATCAAATAGCATTGCTACAGAGAAAGTAGAAACAAATGTAGATCAAGAAATAGAAGAGAGACATAAGTTCAAGTTAGAAGATAGCGTTGAAAAGTTTTTACAAAAAGTTAAAAAGGTTAAAGTAAAAGTCCACGTTTGTTTTAAACGTAGATAGCGTTGAAAAGTTTTTACAAAAAGTTAAAAAGGTTAAAGTAAAAGTCCACATTTGTTTTAAACATAGATTTAAAATAAAAAGAAAGCGTAGGAAAAAATATTCACGGTTAGGAAAAATATGGCGGAGATCTGTGAAGCTTAAAGGTTTTCTTATTTAAAAGGCAGAAAATAAAATGGAAAGAGAAAGAGATAAAATAGATTATAATCGAGAGATAGAAGTGAGAATATGGAGTATCGTTTATGTTAGTGAGTTAGTAGAAAAAAAGAAAGAACCGCCAGACAAAAATTAAAAATATGTAATCTGACGGATTCGCCGACTTGACCTAGTTATTAACGACCATGGACTCGGAATAATGGAAAATGTTTAACAAAGTTTAAGGAAATAAATGTAAAAATGAGTATCAAGATAGTTTGAATAATTAAAAATGATTAAAGTTAGTCTTAGTAAAATAAAATAACGATCTTAGAGTTTTAAATGTCAAAGCATCTATAAAACAATTTATGTCAAAACCCTTGATTATGTCTTATCGATTATATTGATACTCCAGCTCATAAGTCTAGAACATAGTGGAGCATGACGCAAACAAAATAAATGTGTAAATCAAAATAGACAAGCAAAATGAAATTTTTTTTTTTTAAAAAAAAAGGGAGAGTAAAAATAATAAAACAATTTATGTCAAAACCCTCGATTATGTCTTATCGATTATATTGATATCCCAGCTCATAAGTCTAGAACATAGCGGAGCGTGACGCAAACAAAATAAATGTGTAAATCAAAATAGATAAGCAAAATGAAAAATGAAATAAATAAGTTTAAAATGAAAGTATTAATGAAAATAAAACATTATCAAATAAAATTAAAAAAAAAGTGTATGAAATTAGGATTGAAGTGTGTGCAAGAATTTGGGCAAAGAAATTAAAAGTTGAGTTAAATCAGCACAAAATCTATCTGCGTGTTTGAATTGCCTTATACTTTGCTGCCTACTTCTCTTAACATTACATTTATTACCTAATGATGAAAATAAAAACGAAAAATGCACTCTAGAAAAATAAGAATTAGAAGTGGTCAATACTTGGGAAAAAGTGATCAACGCACATATTAATTAAGAAAAATGTTCGTAAATAAATAAGTAGGTCAAATAGTTAAAATAAAATCGATAAAATCAAGTTAAATAAATAAGCGTAAATATATATGTAGTAAATAATAATAAAAAGTGACTCGTGATAAACTAATATATTTTTTTTTGTTTTTGGAATACACGCATGGTAATAAAAGGAAGTAAATAAATGATTTAAAGTCAATATATATATATATATATATCAGTAAAATGATGAATCATAGTAAAGTAAGTTGTTTTTGAATATATGCAAGTTAATAAAAGTTGAGTAAATAATGAATCGTAATAAAGTAAAATAGTTTTTCTGAATACATGCACATAGATAAAAAAGTTGAGTAAGGGTTGAAAATAATATTCAAGATTAGATTAATATAAATAAATATGAAAACTGATGTCCATGGTAGTTTAGAATAATATTGTGAAATTAGATTAATACAAATGTTAGAATAATGTTCATATGAATTTAAAAATAATGTAAGATTAGTAATAAAAATATAAAGTAAATCTAAGGTGTATTAAGAGTGTATAAGTATACATGTGTATATACGCGCACATATACTGGGAATATTCGGTAAATACGACACCTCATGATGCATATCTTAAATGTATTTATCCAGATATCCTTTTACATTATGTTCTTGGCACTGCTGCACCTCATGATGTGTGCAAATAGGGATTTATTTATTATAGATTCCCTGTAAGCAAGTCCAGTAATAACTCGATATCTAGAATATTAGTAGGTGTAGAATTATGCTGCACATATACACATGTGTATGAAGTTAGGGAATGAGGGTAGTATGGAAATAAATTTAGTTAAAGATATGTTTAAAACTGCCAACTGGATAAATTTTAATACCCGTAATGGACTTGTCAGGGATCATTCGTCTTTCCAAAGCGGAAGTCGAAAATGGACAGTTGAAAATTCCTGCCATTTCACAGTGACCCTTTCTTTTTCCAAGTCCAATCAAGAGAATTGGAAAATGAAGTTTCAATTTTATACATGTGTAAGTCAGTGTAAATCAGCAAATCTGCTTTCATGTCGTTTTCCAAAAGATCCCTGTGCCTCAAAATTGGTTTGTCCCGGTGGTCATTATCCATGATTTAGATCATTGTGAGCAATGTATTCAGCATAGATAGAAGGAAAGGATAGTCAAAACAGATTGCCCTTTGTATGTTAAGTAAAAGATATTAAAAAGCTAACTTAGAAAATAATAAATTAATAAATCTTTAGAGTCAAGAATTAAAGTTGCAAGAGATAAAATGGTCAACAATGACGCATTTTACTCTAAAACAGAGGGTGGTGTAATGTGCCAAGGCCAAATTGGCACATGTATATAAAATAATTTTGTCTAAAAAAAAAATTATTTATTATTAAAATCTTTCATAAAAGAGTTTGAAAAAAAAATAGAAATTAATTGATTAAAAGGGGAGAGGGGGAGTTTTGTTTAGAAAAGATAAAACTAAGAGTTCATAAAAGTTAAAGAGTGTTATTATTATAAATTAAAAGCTTCAAAATACAAATCTCTTTTCATTCGAATTGAATAAAAAAAAAGTATTAAAACTAGTTTTGATGTGTAGAGTAAAATTATATATGTGCATGCGAATGTAAAATAAATGTATCAGTATTAAATATTATAAATAAATGAAAAATATATTTAAAAAAAAAACACAGTGGTGTGCTACTAATTAAAGATATGAAAACAACACATTTTGAAATAGCTCCTACTAATTAAACAATCAATCAAAAAACACATTGTCATAGGATTAGTTATCAATGAAATTTCAACAACACTCATTTGCAGGAGGATATTAAAACAAAAATCACTTTGCAGATATAAATAGCTAGATTTTTATTCAGTCTAGTTTCCAGTGACAATCTTATTTCAGTTGAGATAACAGTGCTTTTTTATTATGTATTTAGACACAAAAATGCATTGTTGAGCAGCTTTTGGAAATATACGCTTGTGCTTCAGCCTTTTTAATCCAACAAGATCATCAAAACCTGCCTGTGAAATAATGTCTGCATAACAACTCAGAAATCCTTCATCAAACATTCAGCTGTCCTCAAGAATAAAGCCAATGGATTCGCATAAAATCTATTCAAGAAACCTCCAAATCTAACCGGTTAGATATAATCCATCAGAAGCAGCAGAAGCAGCCAACAACAAGCAATATCCACATTCCCAAAAATCCTAGGTAAACATTTATTTATTATCATTTATATGTAGTAGCCACCGCTGTAATTCGTAAATATTCAAGATTCAAATTATATGAACTCTATCATACATAAAATGAACTATTGATATGTGTGTTTAAGTTTCAAATGCTATTAATTCTTTATTATTATATTTGTGAATGCTATATGAGTTAATATGTGCATGATCATTATATCAGTGTTATTAGTTAAATTAGATAAATACCAGTGTTCTACTATTAAAATCTACAAGAATATTTAAACTAGTTTAGAATAGTTACTTTAAAAATATGCGTGTGTTATATCAGATTTATAAAGATGTTTAAATTTAGTCAATTAATGTTAGGTAATAAATTATCTTTAAACTTAATTAATGTTAATTAAAATAAAATGTCTTCAAACTTAAACTTTATTTGTCGGTCAATTCTTTTACCAACCTTTTATTAGTTCTTTCACCACTAATTTTGTATAATTTTGTTATTGAATTAAGATTAGACTGAGCTAGTTTTAGGGAATGTTTCGAGCGCTGGATTATGAGCCTACTGCCCGAATACATTAGTCTTCAGACTAGCTGGCACCCCGGGGTTGACCCTGAAACAAATAAAGTATTTGGATAGTAGGGGTTTGAATCTAGCAGCCGAGATGGGCCATTGTTGATAGTTAAAGCTATCAATAAGATCTCCCATTTTGCTCGAACGTGCCGGTTCATTCACGTAACCTTTATAAGATTATAAATGTATTATGAAGGAGTTAGAAACCGGCCAAAACTTATATATACACATAAGTAAGTGGTTTCAGAAGTTTGATCCAGTACAATATATATATATATATATATATTATAATCTACACTCCAACACTGCTCATATACATCACATGAGCGAAATGCCCAGGTGCCAGTTCTATTAATGACTAGAACAATATAACAAGATATATAATACAAAATTATTATTGAGACTCTTCAATTAAGTCTATTTTCAACTCAGCTCAGTGGGAGGCTATAGGAAGTTCAACAGATACTTTATTATAAGTAAATGAAAGAATAAATATTACAAAACATTAAATATAATGTAAATCCTTTTATTAATTAATTGCATGATAAAGAATCACAATGTTTATTTGTACAATCTATTAAAGTATTCTTTCAACTTAATTTCTTCCTTAATCCAAATACAATATATATCAGCTTGCTATAATTATATTACTGAACAATTCTGTGACTTGGCATATCATAATCTAAACATCTACTTTAATGCCAATCAAGAAATAAACAATAAGATCTCAAGGAATTTAACAAACACAGTTGAATTAAATAAACTACATTGACCCATAAATTATGATTATAAAGTATGATAATATGTAATGAAACAAATTGCCTAAAATATTCTACTGTGTTTCAATAAGTTAATGACAGAAATAGCGTATTTTCATCTCATGTCATCATCTAACAAATATACTAACTTGGCAACCTTTCTAATACGTTTATCCAGTGGCAAATGTTCCTTATAATGTTTGGATTAAGGAAAACAATATTGTCTGACACCAGCAGGTTTAATATTATAACTTTAAAATAATATATCTATTTTATAATAGATTTATGAAATGTGGAGATGTGGAAATGGAAAACACAAATGTATACAATAATAATTCAAGACACAGTTTTAAGATTTTAAATAAATAAAACAAATCATTTATTACACTAAAATAAATTTGGTTTACCATAATATTTACAATTGGACTACTTGTCTTACAGATTTTTAAATTATCAAATAAACTTTGAGCATCAGTTTGGGATTATTCCTCTTATCAAAGCAAATTAACAACGAAACTTAAATATTCTGACTTCGAACACATGCTTTGCCTACATGTTTCATCTACATGACACTAAATAAACAACATGTTATATTATTAGCACAAAAAAATACTTTTGAGAGGATATTACTATTGATTAATAAAATAAATCAAATTAATTATATTTGGTTCTCAACAAAGCAACTTTCTCTAATTGACTAAATAATCACTTTCAATTACATATACCTTTCATGCATAGCAACAAAATCATGTTCATTCTGATGATTTAATGATTTATAACCTTTATTTAAATAAATACACTGTATTTTAAAATATTTATTTCCCATTTTAATCTCAATAACTTTATACTTCTATTTAAATGAATGTAATGTATTTCAAAACATTTATTTGTCATTTTAATTTCAATAACTCTATACTTTATATATGCGATATTATTTATATTACGCGTGTGTGTACGTGTGTCAAGCAACAATAATAGAAAATAAGCTTTTCTAAAAACTTTCCATTCATTAAGAAAATATCATACAGTTATTTTATTTCGGACAATGTCGTAATTCATCAATAAAATAAGACACTAATATTACATCAAGAATTAATTTAACAATTTATCTGGCCACATATTAATTAACACAGAGCTATATTTTCATGATTATACAGACTATACATTACAAGGAAAATCTACATGAGGAGCAGATAAACTCTTACTGAACACTTCTACAATAATTCATCTGATTCTAAATACACTGTTGGTGGGGAACCTTTTCCTCATCACCAAGAATATAAGAAAAACATCACATAACTTCCTAAACATCATTTAATAATACTTCAACAATAATTCATCTACTTCTAAATACACTACTGGTGGGGAACTTTTTCCTCATCACCAGGGCTGTAAAAAAACATCGCTTAACTTCAAAAAATATCATTTAATCATACGCATATAATATAAACTAGGCTCTACTCATGGAAAAACATATACTAAATAAGCAAAATCTTTTATCCCTACAAACATTATAACGCAATCAGATTTCTTTCCATTCTCAAAGCTCTTCTAAATATCGAACATTATAAATTCACACTGGCAGATAAATACATACAGATAACATACTAATCCGTTCAACTCAGTAGAATATGACAGCATCTGAAAATTATACATAAAATATTCACAAACTGAACTTTATCAAACAAGTGTCATAATTGTGCGAAACAGACACACGCCCGCGAATAAAAATATATATAAAATTAACCCTAAATTACACATTATGCAGGCAACATGGTAATTAAATATTACATCGAGGGATAACTTTTAATTCAGAATAAACTTTAGGTTACTTTTTTAAAATTTAATGGTTATAATTATTACGAATGAACTTTCTTTCATATCTAGCAAACTATTTCTATTATACATTCGTTGATTGAAAAAATAAAAAAATTCTCACTTTGAGATAATGAAGTATACAAAATAAATATAAACTTCTCTAATAATATATTTTAAAAAAATATTTCTTTCTTTTACCTTCATAAAAGAACAATAAGACCTATTTGTACACAATCAATTTTTTTTACCACCGTATTCCTCATTTGGATACGCTTCGGAGACGATCTTGAAGGTCAAAATAACCCAAATTATCAATAAAACATAATAATAAGTAAGCCTATTATCAATAATATACATCAATAATGACAAGCAATAAAAAAAAGGCAGAAACAAAAGTTAATTTGTTTTGTAACTTAAATAAAAGTTCACTTGCAAAGCTCTGCTCCAGGTTTATGAAACAATATGGGACACATTCCAAACTGAATTTAAATAAAATAAACTTCTGCAGGATAACTTAAAAAATATAATTGTAACTTAAATCTGACACAGCCCCTCCAGTGTTCATAGCATATGTATTTGAGGTACCAAATCTCACACACAAGCAATTAATTTCTCCTTTATTATACTGAAAATATAAGACATTCTCTGTTGTAGTGCTAAATTAAATATGCAAATATTCTTAGTAGTTTTCTTGAATAGCATTTAACACTTTATAGTCTATTATATGCATGGTTTATTCTTAAATATTGTCAATTAAGATACCATGGTTTCTTAGTAATTCCACAATTAATAATACTTTGTTTTATATTCCATCTTTATCGAAGAGAACAAAAATTACCTGCATTTCTATTCTTTCATTCGATTTAAGCAAATACTTAATTTGAAGTAACTCACATTTTATTTCTTTCATTTAAAATACATATTATTCCCAGAAATACCAGATAAATAAATACTGTTATCTCTTTATGATGAATTTAAACATGGTATGATTTATCAAAATATGCATATTCTCAATTTATGTTTAATCCTCACAAAAACATGACAGAGAAAATAGTGAAGAATTAAAATATATTCTGCAAAATAGTTCTGCATGCATTTTCCAGATATATTAAAAGATACACGTTGGTTAGTGATACAACAATAATATTCATGCAATTTATTTTTATTTAAATTGACAATTAAATGGAGTAATGTAGACTGGACGTTATCAACATACATTTTTAAAAGAGCAATAGTTATGATAAGGTTAATTCAAAATGTTTAAATTGAGAAGAGCAAAGTAAACTGCGTAACTTTTTAAAATTTAGAATTCCATTCTAGTTAACTTTTCCCATAATAAATTTCTTAAGATCATTTTGAAGTTTTACTCCAAAGTCTTTTTTAAAGTCAATTTGACTTCAGCAACTGGTTTTTAATTTTCACAATAATGAGCCGTTGTTTACTGGCTACAATTACCTTACATAATAAGCAATTTTTTACTGGAGATCTTTGTTAAATAGCTCTCTTTAGCAAAAAGGTCATTTCCCTTCACAAGGTTACTCCCACGCTTCTTTTCTATCTAAGCTAATTACATATTCAAAAAAAAAATATTTTAAATCAAGACAAAAATAATAATAAAATAAATAGGTTTTACAAACTTGAAAGAAAAATGAATATTAATTAACTATTAAACAAAAATGATTAATAATTTATTTAATTTGTAAAATAATTCATTGATTCAACTATCTATTAATCATTGGAAAGAAATATATATATATATGTTAAATTATTTAAGATAATTACTGTAATTTAAATGTTTTTATTGTACATGTACTATTGTTTGCTGTTATTAAAAGATGAAAATGAAATGAAACACAATACAGACATATATGCATGCACATGTACTGCAACCTAAATATTAAACTATCCTAACTAAATATAATTGAAATGGCTATTAATTGTTGACAAAAGGATAAGTATTAATGAATAAAGGATTTTGAAACCATTCAACCAAATATTACACTAACATAAAATAACTTTGCATTTTCCTGCCCAAATATACCAATTCCTATAATAACAACCACTCTCTCTGGCATTAAATACTTCACTAACCACAATAATAATAATGCATACTTATAAAGTGGTCAATCAACTGCATAAGCAATCCATATCTAAGCTTCAAACAATCTCCAGCAAAAAAAATTTAAAATTCTAAGCCTATTTCATTTTTTTTAAATATAATATAACTATTCTATGCAGATACAAAGCATCTCAATTCCTTGTGCCCATTCAGATGGTCACAATATATATATATATATATATATATATAGTATTCTTTCACAGAGATTTGCACGGGTTAAATATATAAAATCATATCATCCGAAAACTTTATACAAATCCGTTACTTCCACCATCCACGATTAATAACTCATCAGCACCAAAATTATATTAAGTTTACACGGAGAACCCAAAATATGTATTTTATAAATAAAATTCTTTCCCAGAGCTCCTGTGTAATAAAAATATATTAACTAAATAGCATCAGAACTTCTTTCTCAAATCTTAAGAAAGTAGCTCTAGGGAAAGAACTTGTTATTGTACTGAAATACCAGCTATTTAATTATTATATTTTTATTATGTGGAAGCTCCTGGAAATAATACTATGAATCCTTCATTTATATATATGAGGGTGTCTTATAACCTTTTATTTATTTTTTTCTGATATATGTAATCATACAAATTGTACATATTAACTACTTTGTAATGTTGAACTGCTGATTAATGTTATATATCCTATGCCCAATTGTGTCAAATAGTTATTTTATGGTGAAATAACATATATTTATGTTATTTGTTTATTTTTTTCCTGTTACAATCAATAAATTTTGCATAATGCACAAGGAAGTGTTCTTTTTCTAAAAATCAAGTAGAATAATTTAAATTGGGTCTAAGAATAAAAAAAATGCTTTTGAAATAATTATGCAGAATTTAACCTTCAGAGTGCTAATGCCATTTTGATCATCGTCACCATGGTGATTTGTTATATTTAAAGTTTAAACATTATATTTTGATGTTGCAAGCAAAGTATGGAGATAATTACCATTACAATATATATATATATGAAAACAAAGGGTTTAATTTTTTTATTGTTAAGGAGAATATGAATGAGACTGAATGTGGTTAGAGAGCAGTGGGTATGAAAATATTAAACGTGTATATATTCAGAATTAAATTTTAAAAAGGTTATTATTTATATATGTCATAAATTTTGATAAAATAGTGAACTTTGGCAGATAATAAAATTTAAAGGATTTCCTCTTAACTTCTCTAAATTGTAGTGTTTTCAATTTACTGGCAGCTTTTATCATTTGAAGTGGCCCAAAAAATATTTTCATAAAACCTATGTCTGTTTTCTATATGTTTTATTGTTGTACTATTTTCTTGTGAATATTCTATTTAATTTAGGATGTAATGTGTAATAGTTAATACACTATTGCCATTGTATAAATATTATAATCTTAATGTAATTATTAGAAGACTAATAATATCAATAATATTTATTTATTAATAGTTATTAGTTATTTTTGCATGCAAATGTTTTAAATCAATACGCTATTAAATTAATGAATATATATATATATTTAAGTTTAAATTTTCAGATTTTCCATTTATAGTAATCTTTTTTAATATCTTTAATTTTCAAGCTTGGCCAAACAAGGTCTAACTTTGGCAAGTTAATTAGACGCCTTTACAAGTTATCTACAATATTTAAACAGGTGAGAAGTGTTCTTTAGCAGCGGTTACTGCACATTAAAGAGTTCTGATGTTCCCTCTTTTTAGAAAGTTGAAATATTTTGTTGACGTTTATTGGTAATTTATTACTTTTCTTCCACCAGTCATAAATTTGCTGAAAGTAAATACTTTCGCATTCTTATATAATGATAAATTGCTTATGCTGTAAATATTTTTTTTTCGAATTCTATTTTTATTTTTAAATGAGGATTTGTAAAACACTTAATTTTACTTCTGTTAATATAAAATATTTTTAATTAATGCACTTAATGTTAAGGTTTTTAAAATTGAACAAACTAAGAAAAAAAAAATTGTTCAGGTTTTCAATTAGATATAACAATATTTAAAATATCATTAAAGTGAAGAATTGTTCTTTTCAAATCATATAATGAGTTTAAACTGCATGCATTAATATGTTTTTCATATTTCGTTTTATTTATTTATATGCATTATACATTTAAAAACAACACAATTATTAAACTTAAACAACTGGAAGTTTGGACCAATTGAATGATATTGTTGAAAACATTTTATCTAGTGATATGTATTTTTGTAAGAATTGATGGACATATCGATATACTATGTACTGGGTTTTTAGACTACTCAGAAACTATTTATGTAATGAAATTAATTTGAATATAATGATATGTATATACACATAAAAAAAATAGTGCTGATAACTTTCAAACAAAATATTTTTAAAGAAAGAATTAATCTGGAAGTAATTTTAGATTTAAAATCGTCAAAACATTAGAATATTCGTTTTAATCATGAGTGTTTTTTTTTTATTATTTATCATAAGTGAAACTAGAAAACTTTTTCTTGATTTTAAGAAAACCTATGCCATTTATTGACAACATCAAATTTTTTAGTAAGTAATTATTATTGTTTTGTATTTGTAATATTTATCATCCTTATATGTAGTTTTTTTTTTTTTTTTAAGTGTCATAGCATCGGCCGGGACGCGAACCCGCAACCCGGGCAACTGCCTGCAAGTGCAAAGCAGTCGCGCTGACCTCTCGACCACCAATGCAAGACTCGTTATATGTAGTTTAGCTCAATATTCAATTTGTTTACACAATGTTAAAACCAATACGTCCTCATTCAGTTTAATTGAAATTTTATTTTGATTTTTTTTAAATGTTTCTGGCTTTATCGTTTTTAACAGAGAATCTAATATGAAAAATTATGATTTTTTTTCCAGTAACGATTTAATTATGTTGCTACAAAAAATTGAAGAGTCAATATTTATATCAGGAGTGAGAATGTGTTTGTTATAACAAGATGTGGGAAAGCAAATTTTAGTATCAGGCCACATAATTTTTTTTCATTTTTTTTTAAAAATGTGATTTGAAAATTTACTTATGTAAAATTGTCTTTTAATAATTCTTCTGTTTTAATTATTATACTTCTCTATAATATTTATTTTATTACAATTTTAAATATATGTTAAGCATACTAGGATGCAGCAATAGAGAAATTGAGCAGAGTTAAAATATGATGGCTTAGCATTTTTGATGGCTTATTGTGTCCTCATGTTCATAGCAGAATCAGAATAGGAAATTGGTGCAATATATATATATATATATATATATATATATATATATTGATATACCCTACAATATATATATATATATATATATATATATATATATATTGTAGGGTATTGAGTTCAGACCCTACATAAAAACACCACAGACTTCAGAAGGAAAGGCAATTTTTTTTTTCTCTTCAACTGTCTTTTGTTAGTGAAAGGGGACAATGTAGATATTTTGAATAGTTTAATAGTTATATTTAAGAATTAAAATATTGAGCATATATAAATAGTTGTCTGTAGTTGTAGACTCTGTAAATCATTTTTGTCTAAATCTACTTATTAACTTTTTATATTACAATTTATATCTAATTTATTATAATGTGTTTTTCTTAATAGTGTTTTGATTTAACACTTGTCATTACTAATTTATTCCATGACTTTAGTACTAATAATATTAATAATTCATGTTTTTTCATATTGTTTAATTTATTTGTACCAATTATCCAGTAATTCAGTATATATATATATATATTTTTTCTATCTTTGATTTTACTAGTTATGAGGGTTTTATATGTGTGTGTTTATATAGGTGTGTAAACGTGATCACAGCTTTAGTTATTGAACAACATAGCAAAATATTTTTAATAATTTCATATTTTCTGTATAAAAAGGTTTTATTTTTTATATTATTTAAGTCCAATATTTTTATTTAAGTGTTAAAACTGAGAGAGAAAGATTGTCAATTCTAAAGATTTCAAACTGGTATTAAAAATTGAGAGAGAAAGATAATGTCAATTTTAGATAACTTCAGTGTTAGAAAATTAAGAGAGAAAAATAACTCATCAGTAAGTAGTTACAGTTACAAACCAAGCACAGATTGCTTTGCACCACCCCAAAATGAATTGTAAGAAAGATAAAGACCAAAGAGATCAGATATATGTATTGAAGATGCCCTGGTAAGATATATTTTATAGATAACCAGGTGTTTCAATAAATTTGTGTGATGTCATTAAAAATCCCACATATATATAGTCAGAACAAAAGATTTAGAGGGGATCGTTAAGTCTTATTGCCTCTTGGAATCACTGTGTTATTATTTTTATATATTTGGAGCGATTCTACAGCAGAATGGAGGGCTAAAATCTTTATTGTTGATGATACCTTTGGATCCCCAAAGACTCTAGCAAATTTAAAAAGCATTTCAAACATCATCTGGCTGATTTCCAAACACCAAAGAAGACTCCAAATCTTGCTATTTCTTCCCCTCTGCTATTACTAAATTCAAATAAAAATACCAGGAATAAAATACAAAAAGTATATGGAGAAGAAAATATTAATGTATCTATTAACATACCCATACACAGAGCAGAAAGAAAGAAGAAATGAAGAACCCACCCCAATACTAAAATAATATTCATAAAGAAATGCAGTTTGTGCAACAACATCATCATCATCATCACAGTAAAACAGAAAGAATTACAAGCCTAAGCTTAAAATGAAACTTTTCCAGTATACAGCTGTAATCAATATATTTACATGTATTAAACATTAGTATGTGGCTGAATTCAAATCTCTCGCCTCGAACAAGCTTACTTTAAAATGAAATTCATTAAACTCACTAATACAGTTTTTACATTGGAAATAGAAGAGGAGCATGATAATATCAATTTTATTTTCTCAATGACTCTTAACATTTTTTTTAAAATAAATCTATTTGTCTTTCTCCCTTCAAAGTATTAGAAATAAACCTCAATAATTAGAAAAAGGGTCTTTTCAATAATCATGAATATTGACTTTATCAATATATTATGTGTTATTTGATTATCATTACATGTGACAATTTATATATGTATTTTTTTTTATTTTAAATGATTTTTTTATTATTTATTAATTGTGGTATCACAAAAAAAGAGAAAATCATGTTTATATATCATTTTTGTTATATATAAAGGTTATACACAAGATTTGTTATTAATGAAAAGTAACACAAACACACACCTAGTGATATATATATATAAACTTAAGAGCATGCTATAACTCTAAACAAGCTTTTTTTTTCTTATGATATATATACATATATGAATATATGTTGAGTATGAATGTACATATCCCGAGAGAGGATGAGAATAGAACTTTAATATGGAGAGAAATAGATTTTAAAGTAATTAGCAACCTAGATTAATGGAAATTGAGATGTATAACTAGGAACAGATCTCTTTTTTTAAATATTTATATTTTTATAATTCAACTAACCTTTTCTCTACCTACTTCTCGATAATATTTTAAGATTATATGCATAAAAATTTGGTTATATAGTGTGCGAGTATGTGCATGTATCGGATGTTTATTTATAAAATTAAAATGTTCCTTGATATGAAACTTTCACCCACCTACTAAATATATTAACATGGACATATCACATATGCATCTACCGATTGAATTTAAATTATATTAGGGGGGAGGGGAAAATAATTTTTGGTTATTATTATTATTTTAATGTAACTAATTTTTATTATTAATTATAATAATAATAAAGTTGTGCTAACATGCAGATATCATAAAGCTGTATAAATTAACAAATTAATTGTAATCAACAAATTAAACTGGCTAAGCGCTTTCGAGAAAGTAAGTATATTTCTTGTCATTTTTTTTTATTTATATATTGATGACTAACCAATAATAAAATTTAATTTTTTTTTTCGATTAAAAGAAGTTTATATGTTTCTTAGAGTTAATTATTATCTTGTGAAAATTAGTTTAGTCATCGTCATCATGGGTGAGTTCCGATCATAAACCGAATTGACAGATGTAATAATGTTTTAGTAAATAATTATGCATTGATAAAAGACATAATTTATGTTGTGAATTAGGCATAAATCTGTGGCTGGGAGGATTATTACCATCATTATTATTATCATCCTTATCATTTATTAATTGATAAATAATCTAGGTGAATATATTAAATGGCCATACAAATGATGTTTCTCATTTTGTTTGTTTGTTTGTTGTTTGTGAAGCAACATAAGGAATATTACTACAATTGATGATCTCTAAAGATGATCAATTAAAACTTATGATGTTATGTTGTTAAATATGAGCTCTTAAATGATTAATAATGTTGAGCAATTAAATATGATCTATATGGGAATATGTATAATAATTTGTCTGTACCATTAGGGAATAAGGAGGATTTTTTTTTCCATTAACACAAGTGCAAATAATATACTATTATGAAATTGAAATCCTACATACTGTTATAATTAATGTACCAACTGAGGTTCAAACTAGATAGGATTATAAGTAGGTATCCAATGTGATTTTGTCTAGGTTCAGATAGCCTAGTGGTGCCCAGATACAGGAAAGAATGGAATAGAGAATAAAATTGTTAATTACTGGTTGATTTGTCCATTTGGGAAATAAAACTACCTACATGGTTATTGGTAATTGATCTAAAACAATTGATCTGTTGTAAATGATCACCCCAATGAAGAATAGCACAGAAATAGATTTTCTCAATATTTTTCATTCCGTTACAAATAGTCTAGATATTTCCATTCCATTACCATGATGGTATTCAAATTTATGTAAATTACTGTTTTGTGTGTCCACTTTTTAAAGAAAGGGAAGCATGATTCTTTGTGTTTTATATTGTTGTTTCTCTATTATTGTATCCCAGTGCACTTAACATATATTACAATTCATACAAGAAAAGTCTATGCATTTTTTCATTACAATTTTAAATACAAAATAAATCAAAACATTAAAAAAAAATTAGATCAATCTGTTATGTAGATGACATATGAACGAACACATTTTTTTCCCCATGTGATATCAACCCTAAAACTAAGTATCATATGCTAAATTTAGACTCTTAGGATATTATTGTACTTGAAATATCACAGTGAACAATGATTTCAAATTATTTATTTTATTTATTAAGGTTTTTAATAATCGCATTTTATATATATTAATTAAGTGAGATTTTCCCTTGTTTCTTTTAAATTCTTTTTTGATCCACATTGACCATTTTATTAAATATTATCATGGTTAGTTTTTTTTCAAAATATCATGTGACGTTTAAACTAAGCTGTTATAATCAAACTGAAAAGTTATTAATTTACTTAGTTAGGAAAAAATATGTCTTGAGCTCATGGTCTGCTAATCTACATGCTTGCTAAATATCACAGTGATAAGCAAGTGTTAAATAGTCAGTATGTACATGTGTAATGATTTTTTTTATTATATTAGACATATATTTTTAAATTGCTCAAGAATATAATTCAAAGATGAATCACAATGAAAAAAAAATAAACAAATATATTATTTTAATAGCATCATAAACTATTTTCATAGACCCCCCCCCAATTTATAAATCAATCACAAGTCAGAAAGTATTTTCCAATTTATTTTTTTAATGCACGGCTGACATTTCATTGCTATAAATAAATATTAAACAATAAATATAGTTAATTGGATAGAAATCAGTTGCAAGAAGGTACCGATTTATTTAGAATTGGAATTGAAAGACACATGTCACTATTTGTAATTTGTATAATTTGGATAAGACACATGGTTATTATCAATTATTTTTTTATGTTTGCTGTGAAAGTGTTTATAGTCAGCAATTAATTAAGTGCAAATCCAGATTTTTCAATTCATAATGAGTGTCTAAAAAATGATATCAACAGCAAATGATCTCTCAGTTGGCTATCAACATGTTAAAAATAATATTGACAGAAATATGGTGAAAATTGAATTTTTGACTCATTAAACACCCTAAGTTTAAAAATAACATACTATATGTATGGATGTAAACATTTTATGTTATGAAAACAGAAATAGATTATATTATTTAGTTTTTAAATATTAAAATAAATTATTACGTTGAGAACTTTATATATCCTTATATACATGTATTGTATATATCAGTATTATACTTCCATAATATATATTACACATACACAAACGAACTTAATAAAATTATTTTAAAATAAATTATTCCATTGTTTTTGCATTATGCATATTTCAGGCTATTAATTGTCAATACCTTACTATTATGCATATTTAAACAAGACATTTATTTTATATAGCTTGATGTTTTTTTATAAACTGTAATATTTATAAGCCAATAAGCTAATGCACATGTGCTTTGTAGATGTAACTATATAAATGAATACTCCCACTTTGCAAACACAAGATAAAGTCTTTGGGAAAAGATAGGATGAATCCATCTAACTTTTCGACCCAAACGTTTATGCATATTATAATAAATCTGAAGTTTAAGTATAAAATATTTTAAGTGAATTCAGATGGAGAAAGAGCAAATCAGTTTGCAAATAAAATGCCATAATGAAATAGCTTAGTCATTATTTAGAAAAGCAATGCCTTACTATTATAATCCATAGATGAAAACTACTAAAAATATGGACTGAAACAGATAAAAGCGCAGTTAGGTTTGAAAGAATAGATACTACTCACATAGTTGGTAAAGTGATAGTTGAACAAGGTTTCAAGAACAAAGGTCATAGCTTTGATCCTTCATAGTAATGAATATTAAATGAAGCTACTATGAAAGTGAATGAAGCAGAGTGTAGTTAGATGCTAAGCATTCAAGAACACAGATAGTTATTTCAAATTTATTCTGAGGCTATTCAAAATTGTTTTGGTTGTGTTTGGTTTCATATGATCATATAACAAAACCTAGAATCTAAGCATTAATACCTCAAGTCCAATCATTGCCGAGATAATTATGTCTGGAGCATTCAGGAACTCTGCCCTGTTTGCGTATTTTGCAGATCTACCAACTTATGAACAACAATCCCAATCATACCCTATATGTTTTAATAATTCCTGGCTGGCTACACACAGTGGAAAAACAAGGAGACTCTATTTAGAAACTGACATCACTGTGTGCCATTAGCATACTCTCAATTGCACCACTTTGAACGTGTTTAGAAGATCTTGATCTTTTATGTCATTTAACATATAAATAGTAGTGGGATCTAAACATAGTTAACATAGTATGCATACTTAACTATAATGGTACTTGCTAAAAAAGAACATTGATTCGATACAACTGCTTGAGTTATATATATAATCAACATGATTATAAACAAAATGATTATTAACGTTGATATAGTAATTCTCTGGTTTTTCCTCATTAACCTTTTACAATTTATTAATAGACAGAGAACTTTATTTTACAATTTAGCAAACCATACAGAGATATTCATTAATGTGTTACTTTGGTGCCAGCAGATTAATATGCCAATAACAAATTGATTACAAAATGTATATATAAACCAGTTAGCACTATAATATAAGGTACAAATACGATCCTTTAACCCACTCCCTAATGAGAAATAGAAGCACTTGATTGACTTTAAACCAGAAAATATCTTCTGGATTTATTATAGTATTGCAGAAATGCTTTTGATTTTAATAAAATGAAAATAATTTACCCCAGCCTATACTGAGCCATAGAATGTATGTGGCAGAGTTCATTTTTGAGATAGATAAAAGGTATTGTAGAAAGGCATACTCATAATGACATTAACAATTTAGAGAGTAATATTTTTAGTAAGGTCACAACATTGCAGCCAATAATATTTATATGCTTTTACTTAAATTAGTAATTAACAGTGGTGCAAGCATGAAGGCAACTTTGTTTGTGATCCAGTCTATGAATCTGAAGAAATGCTTCACCCTTTTTATTTTTAGAAATATAGACCAATTTTCTTTTCCATGACTCTAGCATAATCAGTTTATTTGACAAGAGTGACCGGATGGGAGATACAATGGGCCAGTTATCATGTGATCATTCCATGCAAAACTACCATACATGGGGAAAAGTAGCCCCAAGGGTGGTTTATGCCTCCATTCAAGGACCAGGATATGAAGAGATGGGGCTCAGTTTTTCTGATGAGCCTGGTGGGATAAAACGAGTTTTAAAGAAGTGAGGAAGCCTGCACTGACAATGCTTTGTACTATAATATAAAATTAAGAATCAAAGTTATTTAAACAAATACCTAAATATATATATATATATATATATATATATATATATATATATATATATATATATATATATATATATATATATATATATATTGTATCCTCACTTCCAGAAAATATGTAATTAAAATCACTTGATCTAGCTCAGATAAATAACTATGTTTATCTAAAAAGTATCTAAATCAACAATAACTATATTTTTTAATAATATCAATTATCTAATTAGCTTAACTAATAAATAATAATATAGTTCTGTTTTATAAAATTAAATAAATGAATATCTAATAAAATCATGAGACTATGAAGTGAGTTTACAAGTGGCAAAGTGAATACATTAAGCTAATATCCCACCGGATATCACCTTAATGGCATAAGAATACTATCCCTACTCCTATTACTTAAATACTACATTTATAGTACTCTTACGTCTTTAATCAAAATTAATTAAGTACATAACTCTTAACAAAATAATCTGAATATCTTTATTAAAATTAATTTAACTCAAATTATCTCAGGTTCTCTTAAATTAATTCTAAATTAATTATAACTCTTGTAATCAAGTATGATAAGGGATTTAATATCATTCCTAACTACAATTCAATAATACTAATAATAACAAAATAGTAATACTAATCTTTAATCTATAATTCATTCTTCTATCTTTCTACTTATAATGTTGTTCTTGTATATCACATAATAAAAGTGTAATATAACTTTTTCTTATTAACATGGCATCCTAAGTAAACATATATGATATGATATTATAATCTGAGAATATGTGGCAATCATTACTAAGATAATTAAATGTAAATCTTTTGGTAATTATTACATGACCATTAGAATAATACAATAAGTAAAACTTCTTAAATAAAACATATCAATAAAAAATATTATAACTCTTAAATAACAATTTTATTTGTGATGTGCAAATATTATGTCTTAATTATAATTATTTGTGATTATGTAATTGTGATATGAAGAAATTGAGTCAACACCAAGATTTATAAAACAAGTTTGACAATTTTATTAACAAATTTAACAATAAAATTATTTACATTATTTACAATCTGAAAGAATTCTATTTATTCACATTTAAATACTTTTTTTAATACAAATTAAATGATTTAAAATCTAGGATGCAGAACATTTTCCTTAAAATACCTCTTATTTTCAAAATATTATTATATAATTTTTTATTACAGTTATTAGATTTTATTAATTCCATAGGTTTTAAAACATATAAGGTAATACTTTTACTATGAACTTATTTTTGTTATTTAGTTTAAAAAAATAGTATTCTGTATAGTCATTCTTCAATAAATAATTATGTGAATGACCTTGATTAATAGCATACCATCAAACTAAGCTGTCACTAATTATTACTTTAAGCTTCAAATATAGTATATGTATTAGTGTATTGTTATAAAATTATTTTTATAAAGCTTATGACTACTTACATTCATTAAGCATGATACAGTCTATTACCTTTTACTTGTAAATAAAAATATGCATTATAAGTATGTCTTTAAAAAAATTCTTAATAATTAAGTAATATCATTATAAATCCCTTTTAATTATCAACTATTTATTTTATAAAAATAAATAAATATCATTTTTAAATATAAGAAGTTTTATGATTCTTTCACTGATGAAATTATGTTCTTATAATATTTACACTTATTTTTACTCTAAGCAACATAACTTATCTTATCCACTTTAAGAACAATTTTGTATTTTCAAACTTATTTATGATTTCCAATTTTAAACTACCGTTCTTCACGATGTAACCCAATAAATTTCTATAATAAATAAACAAGTAGGCATATGGGATAAACTATAACTTCAACTTAATAACACCTTTATCAACTAATCATCATGGTCACAGTGTACAAGAAATGAGGTATGAATTATTTGTCTAATAACCTCTACTACCAAATATAATGTTCAAGTTATTTATTCAGCACTATGGCACATTAAACTTTAACACATAGAAAATAAACACTGCCATGAATATATACAAGCTATAGGGCTATGTTATCTATACTTGCATAATTATCATTATAGTATAC
Source organism: Epiperipatus broadwayi (assembly GCA_028023455.1). Taxonomy (NCBI): domain Eukaryota; kingdom Metazoa; phylum Onychophora; class Udeonychophora; order Euonychophora; family Peripatidae; genus Epiperipatus; species Epiperipatus broadwayi. The sequence continues at coordinate 84,728 of JAQFVV010012968.1, forward strand.
TCTTATTCCCATATGAATAAACCTCACATACAATACCATCTTGGCCTTATGTAACCCAATACCAAGACACTATCATTAAAGTTCTATCACCTTACATCGCTAAATTCATCTCCACATTTCTATAATAACAAATAAATTCATTTTTTAAAATAACAATTTAACTAACTCATAAGACAAGATTATTTCATCCTTTGATAGTTCTCAAACTTAAGTATAAACAATCAGAATCAATGTCATATTTTTAATACTTTAAACTACTCAAATAAAACATCCAGTTCAGTTATAATAGAATCATATACTTATATTTCTCTTATGTTTAAATATCTTTACAATATCAATAACATGCATATTCTTAAAATAACTAAACAAATGATAAATTATGTGTAGGTATCGTGTTTTATATACGCATCCATACATCCACACACAATAATAAAATACATTATAAAAACATCAATAATTTACATTATTACCATAAGTAATTTCTGTTGGCAATTACTTAGTCGATGTCTTCTGGATTACGAACTAAATAAAACATTTTATTATCATTTATTCCACATTATCACACTTTAAAATATATTAAGTTTTTTTTTTAAATTATTAAAGAGTTTTTTCTTTACAATAAAATTTTAATTACTAGATTAGTAAATAATTTAATGTTCTATGTTCCTATTCTATCTCTATACTGTGAATAAACATTACTATAATTTTTTTAGTAAAAAAAAAATTTTAAATTATATTTACAACAGCTCCATTAAAATTTCTTGCGATGAAATGTTCTTTTCTCAATAATAAGTTCATTACAGGAAGTGTATTTTCTCCTGGTAAAACTTCACACTTTTGATGCCAATAATTATGCATGCTCCAATTCTCCATGTTGCAACATAAAATACAAAATGACTGTTCATGTTAAATACGGTAAGTTTACTTTTAATCCATAATATCCAAACTGATATAATTAATATTTTTATCTCCAAAATTTTAAAATATTCAGGCATTCATTATTATGTAAATTTCTACTTTAAATATCTTTGATATTCTTCATTAAGACAATTTTCAAATTCTTCTAACTTTTCCATATTTACTGAGGTTCAATGTCTTCTGATACAAACAATAAACTTCCCCCAGCATTCACCGATAACTTAAATTATTTTCCCAAATAAATTTCATAACCTTTTGTATGTTCAGCATACACTAATTATTAATTTTAAATATTTTTAAATATGATATAAGTCATATTTGCAAATGATCTTAATCTTTATATTTTCTTTAAAAATTTCCAGTTTTAAATTATTTTCAATATTACTTCAGAAAGAAATATATTAGCATTCCAAAATAATTGTTTGGTCAAATTTAAAGGTTTTTTTTTTAAAAGCATTTTTCCATCGTATTTTAAAATAAGTTAATAACAATATTTTATATCATTTTACTTTCCATTTTTGCTGAAATTCTTTATATTTTCTCTGTGAAGTTCTTTCTATTAAATTCAGTCATAAATTAATATGACTTATTAATGCAGGCAAAATTATATGCTTAACACGGCAATAACACTTGAATATTTCCATCAATCCTTTTACATTTAGTGATGACTTCTCCATGTTTAAGTTAATGATATATTGGATAAAGCAGATTGGCAAGTAAGAAACCATTTATTTTTTAGCCTCTCATTTCTATACTACGACCTTATAATAATAGACTACTGTACTTTTATAAAATTGAAGTTAAATAAAATTGACCATTATACTACTAATTACTTTACCGAAGTTGTAGAAATACTGATGATGGTATAACAGTATATCAGTATAATGAGATAACAGTAACGTGGAATTTCCTGCACAGCTGTTTTATACCTCCCAAATTACACATTTTCATTGGTCAATTTCAACAATGCTTACTTCAATAAGCCTGGGCAATGAACATGAGATTAAAGTTAAAACTAATAATAATTTATTAAATATTTATTTTTATTATATTATTCAATTCTTAATTAATTTTCCCATTTTATTTACACTCAATAAATACTTTAAAATAACTTTTAAAAATCACATTTCAATATTTATTACCATTTTTAACTTTATTTTAAACCTAACGTATTTATTTTCATCACAAAACATAAATCTAATTTCATCTATTATATCTATTTTTAAAACCTAATCTAATATTTATAACAGATAACATTATTTTATTTTCAAGCACAGGTGTGAATATTACACATTACATGATTTACAAAACTAAATGAGACGCTAATAATTTAAATGAAACTAAATAAATAATTTAATTTACAAAATATTACATAAAACAATATTTTAGCACAATTTTAAAATAATTATTTTAATATTATAAAATCGAATATACACTTTACTCACTATACTATTACTTTTATTTAAAGGATTTTAAAATATAACTACTAAATACAATTATTATTATTGAATAATCTATTTATTTAACTTTAAAGCATTACTTTTAAAATTTATCTTAATTATTTATTTATAAGACTTATTAAATCAGTATTTCCTATGGCCAGTATCTCCCAACCATACAATCTTATAATGACTTTTAGTTAACTGTTTTCTTACAAATATCAACATAATATTATACATCAATTATTTTACTTGCCCTAACTAAATTATTCAAAGATCATCAACACATAACATACATCATCCCTTGCTTAACATTAAAATTTAAAATTTTCCAGCAAATTGATAGAAATAATCCATTCTGACCTAAACAAAAGGGTACTATATATATATATATATGGAATATCCTGTGTAATGGTATGATTAAATCACTGAACAGCATTATACAAGTTAATCTACCTGGCAGAGAATTTGATCTAAATCAAATTGAGATCCCCTTCCCATATTTATTAACCATCATAGCAACTTCCCACAGACCTTAGAGAAAATAAAAATTTGTGATCCTAAATGTGCATTAATAACTTAGAAGATAATAAAACTCATATATAAATAGTGGGTGGTGGTTACTGACATTTAATTGATAGAGTAAACATAATCATTTAATTTCATATCAACACACTCATGATTTTAGTATTAGCAATATTATTATTTTTAATTGATAAATAAATTTTATGAAGTTATTTAATTGTAAGACATATTTCTGCTCTGCCATTAGTATAACATTGAAAATATAATTAACAAGGGTTCTCCCAATCTGGCAAGTGTCCACAATAAAAGAAAAATAACAAAATATATTTTAACTTGTGATTAATTAGCCTCCATTTGACAAAAGAGGTTTAAGAAAAAGTGAAGGTGCTTGCAACCTTGGGAGGTTATCGGCATATTAATTCAAATCAAAATATAAAACATAATAAGCAATAAAGAGTAATAACAAATACTGTCGCAACATAAAATAAAAAAATATTACATTATCAAGGCTTAATGATAGGAGACATATTATAATAAGAGTTTTATAGAGAGTCACATAGAAATTTAAATTGAAGAGAGAAAAATATAAACATTATTGAAAATTAATCACTGATCTCAAGATGAATTAAGAAAAGGAAAATACATTTGTGAAATCTTTATAGGAGCAGTTAGACTAAGATTTAGATTATTATAGAAAAATTGATAAACCTTTGGTGATGTCATGGTTTTATTACCTTTGTTATTAACTGGTGGTCCTCGATTGATTAAAGTGTCCATAAGGTTTCCTGAGGTAATTCAAATGCATACTAGATCTAGTTATCTCTCTTCTTTGCCAGGCATGTGGCATTTTCATTATTAGTTTTCAAGCATAGTGACATATTTCATAGGTTGACAGGTCAAGGGTGGTATCTTTGTGTGAGATGGCATTGGATTGACTGGGAAAAGTTGATTTTCCCCTCTACTCGATGCACATTGGATTAAAATTTTGACTGACATAGAGTGATTTGGCCATTGCTATTTAAGTAAGATACTAAGATCTCTTGCATTCAGTTTTTCCCTATTTATACCTTTAATTAGTTTTGATGGAATGCTTCTTACTTTCTATAATCTGAGGCAATTTAAATACCATTAATCTGTGTAATTGTGGACCAGATGATCACTTGTTTTGTTGGTCAGAAAATCATACAAACTGGCTGATAATTTCCTGATGGATTTTTAAAAAATCTAATCTTAGATTTTAAAACCAACTTTAAAATGGATGTGTTCTATTAGTGGTTAGTATATCATATTTATAAAAATCATACGATTTTTTAAATTTGACTAATGGATTTTTGTACTGATTATTGTAATTGCATTCGGGAATATTTGACAGGATTGCATCAGCTCTTCTGAGTGCCATTATAGAATACAAATAACATTCAATAATATTTTAAATATATCATATAATATATAATAAATCAAAATAACTGTTAGTTTATAGAGCATTTCCCATCACTTATTATATATACATATCATTTACTCACAAACACAACTCTTGAGTATATTAATACTATTATTATTATTATTATTTCTTTCTTTTTGTGAGATATCCATAGATACCCCCATCAAGGTTGTTACTTTTTTTTAAAAAATTTCTAGTGAGATAAATGTTTATATTTACATGGTAGATGGGGTTTGAACTTGGTTTGGTGGTGGGAGGTTAAATGGAGCTGTGAAGCACAATCTGACTCTCAGATTGACTGCTTCAATATATATATATAACATAATTTGTTTATTGTTTATCGCATTTAAACTGATCATGTTCTCTGTGGTTGATATTTTTGCTATTTGCTACCAGAGTTGTAACTGGAACTGTTCAGTGTTAATGAATAAATTGGCAATAATCTTTTGAAAGTTTATCCTGAAGAATAGTTTCATTTTTTGTTATGATTTAGGTAATGCAACTTCAAAGGATGTGAGTAAATTTAATAATTAAAAGTATTAAAAATATATTTGAATATATTTTTATTTAGTAATTGAAACAGAAATTTACCATAAATTGAAACTTTGGATTCATAAAATAATATTTTCAATATAAAGAGTTATATATTTTGAATTAGAAATTATTTCAATTGAGTATTTTCAATCTATTTTGATCAATCTATATTATTATACTTTACTGTTATGGCTAATTCTGAAATAATATATTACATCCAATGAATTTTATTTATAAATAGACTGAAAACAAAATCATGTTATTTATTGAAAGCATATTGATTTTATATTATTTTAATGATACAATAATTAATATAGTATATTTGTGAAAGTTCAGGTTTATATTTTCAATAGAAGATTTGCGTGTAGTGATTAACTTATTTGTTTGATAAATCCATATCTTGAGGTTCCAATATGGGTAATAGATAATTATTTAGCTACTTTTAGCTGTAAAAACAATAAAAATAAAATGAAAGCTTTACAATGTAGTATTTACAAGTCATGTAATACATTTTGTTTATCATTTCCTTTATCAAAAGTATTCTAGAGATTTCTTCTGAGATATGGTATCTTAGGCTATTTTATCTGTATTACATACATATGTATGTGGAGGAAGTTAATATTTATTTTAAAAAATACCTACATTTTTGTACTTGAAATTACAGAGAATATATATATATATATATATATATATATATATACATTTTTGTACTTGAAATTATATATATATATATATATATATATATATATAAAAAGCTTACAATTAATGAATGAGATATTATATGTTATTATATATCTTCACATTTTTCATTAATTAATTTTTAAGCAAGTAATTTATATTTAAGCATGTCTTGGCAAAAGTTATTGGCATAGGTAGCAGAAATATAGCAATTTCTCAATCCAAGAATTGTAACAAATAAGTTCATGCATTAAAAATATTTTTGGCATTTAATGATCAAACAAAGCTTACTGAATTTTTAATTTATATATTACATATCTTTTGTTTATGTATATACATATAAATATATAATACCCAATCATTGTGCAACATATTAAATACAAAAATAAAAATAATCATTTTAATCAATATATTTATTGTATTCTAGATTTTTTGTTAATATATATTGTATTACAATATTACTTTGAAAACATTTACTGTTATTATGTTTTACTCTATCTACAATATTTCCATATGACTGAAAACTAGAGAATATTTTTCGTGCTTGCATATACATACTTTTTTATAAGTTAATTTTTGAAGTAGAAAACAACCCTTTTATTTGGGAAGAGAGAAGGAACTTGAATATTTATATATAAATGTTATCTATGAATTTAACATTTCTTATACATAGTTATGTGAGAATATATATTAGACTGTGTATAATTTTGACAGGAATAGAATGATCTTGCTTATTGTTTTTTATTTCATTTTTGAAAAATCATTATTTTTGCAGAATATAAATTATTTCATAAAATATAGATTTATTTTTATTTTTTGCTCCTCATTCAAAAATACTTAGATAACTAGTGTGATTCAGTAATTAATTTATGTTTAGCTTGTTGTTTTTTATATTTACTAAGGCAAATTATTATTAATAAGGTTGTTTAAGATTCTTAAAAAAAATTGTGAGAAAAATTTAATAGTTTTTATTTCAAAAATAATCTTATGATCTACTTAAAGTTTTAAAAATAAACCAGGCTTTACTAATCCTGTTCCAGTACAGATACTTCTCCAGATCTTGATAAGCAGTTGAAAAAAGATAAAATTCACCAGATATCCATTTATCCATCAATTTCTGAATTACATAGAGTTAAAATATCTGCAAGATATATTTTAAGCATGCTTAGAACATAAAGTTTAAAATTGTACCCAGATTCAAACTCAGGCTTGGAGCATAGAAAGGGAATGTACTAACCAGTCATTATGAAGCAGTTCTGCCATTGTACCATAAACTGGCATTATTACTTGTAATGGTGGTTTTGATAATGGGATGCATGACCAGATAACTGATAAATGCGATTCTAATATATGTTTTTTTTTCCTTTTTTTGTTTATATTTTGTAAAAAAAAACAAAAACAAATGAATCTTTTCATTGTAATTTCAATTAATTCCTACATTGACAATTTACTAAATATAGCATTTAGCCAAATGATCTGAAATGATTCTAATTGAATTATTAACATTTGTAATGATTGGCTTGTTTTAGCCAATTAAGTTTTAATTTTGTTTTGATTTAAATGTAGTTTAGTGATACTAAGTTTCATTTATACTAATATGAATTATTAGTGTTTTTTTAAATAATAGTTTGAGAGAAATTATTCCACTTTTAACATATATTGGTTGACCATCATACCGTTTGTCATAACTCTAACTTTCTATTTTTATAATCTGCATTTTGACAATTATTTTTATTTTGTAATTGTCAAATATATTCATAATATATTTTAATTTTCTTGACTTGTCCAGGAAGGGGGCAATCACTTTTATGTATAGATTTTTTTTTTTGCCTAAAAAAAAAAAAGGTTCATCAGAATAGGATTTTGATAACTTAATTGAACTGCATTTGAATTAAATTTATTATATATTATGTCATTATTAATTAAAGAAGGAAATTTTTAATAAATAATAAAATGTTATATATATATATATTGTAACGGGAGAAAGATATTTGAGATTCGCATATACTGACCACAGGGGCGCCACTTGTCCAAAAATAGGAACTAGACATTTATTTTAAGAGTGGACAGGATATGCGAATCTAAATGCACCAAACTGAACTCAGGGAGGAACAAGATATCTTAAACATTGTTTAGACAGTTGAGAAATCAAAGCACAAAGACAAACGTCAGCCAAATTAAGTTTAAACAATTTATTAATTTTATTAAAAGTTGGGCAATAGAATGAAGACATCTAGCCACGAATACAAAAGTGGCTTATAGTAACATACACGTATTTACCAGAGAGTGCACAAGAGTATGACAAACATGAAGGCATTAAACATTTTGGCAGCAAAATTCTCTCACTTAAAATGTAAGAAATGGTTAGGATAATATCTTTTTGCTGGCCAGTTGTAAAATTACAAAAACAAACAACAATTCTAGCTTCCTAAATCAGAGATAATAAAACAGTTACTGTCCCACCTGAAATCAACGAAACCAGCATGAACGTTCGAGCAGTAATATTCTAATTACTGTCACTAAAATGCTGCAGGACTGCTGTACATAATACTACATTCAAAGTAAACATGGTTGATCTCACACACAAGACAGCAAAAGATATTTGATTATGATCTTACGTAATCCAGAAAGAAATAGACTATTTTCAGACAACCCGAAGAAATAACTTGACAAATAGCCAGCAAAAAGCTTTTGTTGTTTGCACAAACAGCACAAATGAAACATGCTTAAGGATTCTTTATTTTACAACTAAGGGCAGGTGAATAAATAAAGACTATGAAAACTTCCAATGTGTTTTGTAATAGTTATCAAAATAATCAGGTATATATTAAACATATAAAATACAATCTCCTAATGCACCCTCTGATAAGCGAAAATTGCAAACAAACTTGTAATCTTAAAACTAAGATTCCAAGACACACTTTAAATACTAGAAAAGATAAATAATGATAATAAATAATTAATACAACCTTATAACATACTTATCATTAGATTGAGTGGAGATTTAATTAAACACAATTTATTTACCCTGGCTAGAATAGGAAAAAGTTTAGCTTACAGTAAGGCAGAGTTCTAGTGATTTAGTGACGAGTGCGCACTTTTGATAATAGTTCATCTTTCAGATTCTTTGACAGTGGCAAGGTAGAGGCAGTGTTTATTTTAGAGGTTCATGGCATGACTGAAGGAGAGCTGGTAGGCATGGGTCTGTCCTTTGTTTAAATTAGCAAGACATTCTAATGATGGCAAAACTCATAGCGGCAGATTTTGACATCTTGCACAACAACGAAGCTTGTCAATAATTATCAAAGTTTTTAACATGAATTAAACATCCGAACAGCTACTCAAAACCATATGACTCTTAGCAGGCAATAATCCAAGTGTCTATTTCTATACTGAATCTCCTCTCTCTCTGAAAATTGGTGGGCTATCCTTGCCTCGCTACATTTCCCACGAAAAACTTTCATTAGTGTCCATTCTATATTTCAGGCAGGGCAAATATTAATTTCCCGCTCAATCTAATTTAAGACTTCCAACCAGGGATAATTGAAACAAAAACGACAAATACAAAACTAAATCTCTGCTTTTTAGAATTAACTTTAAAAATAATTACAATAAAAGCAACAGGAATATATAATTAGCAAGCTTGCCTGTTTTTAATCAAATTGATTAAAACAGACGGTGAAAGTAAACTATTTTACAATCAATTTTATAAACATTAAATAATCTATTTTAAAATATAAATGTGTATGTGTTTTAAATAATAATAAAAAAAATTGAGCCTTAGACATTTAATGAAAATGAAATTGTTTTCCCTTTTTAATTTTAGTAATAAAACCATTGAATCGGAAATCAATCTGGCTCAATATATATATTGTATATAGAATAAATTAAACAAATCGGAAATCAATCTGGCTCAATATATATATTGTAATAGAATAAATTAAACAAATTTGCTTAAATGTTGAACATGAAATATAATAGAATTAAAAAAATGTATATTATCAAACCTTACATTAAAGAGCTTCATATATAATAGTATCTATCTCTTATAAAAGCTCTTATTCAGACTACTTGCCAAAGATAATGGTATTAAAATAGAACATATAGAAAGCCTATCTGATGTTCTACATAGCTAATATTATAACATGTGAATAAAAAATATACATACTTTCAAAGTTTATATTCATATATAGTGCAATAATTTAATTTCTGATGATAATGGAAAATTAATTTAATTAACAAAATAAAGAAATTATTAATATAATAATAACAATAAAATGATATAATTAATAAGTAAATAAAATATTCCTTGTTGAATATTTGATTCCTGAATTAATTCCTATTTATCTACTCTACCTATCACATTGCTTTATAAATGTAACTGTCATGTATTACAAACAATACCCTAATAAAAACAAAAAGAAAAGTATATTATCCTAACATAAATATTGTCAAATAAATCATAAATTATTTTCAAAACATAATGAATATGTTTAATTTGTTTAAAATTTTCTCATCTCAATAAGCCAAATCTTATTAATTTATTTACATAAAATATTATATCATAAATGTTTATTAATTATCCATTTTCACAATTCACCCATAAATATTTATACATAAAAGCTTATTTCCTTTTAAATGTAATTGAAGAAAACAAACAAAACTACATTTATTTAAAGAAACCAAAATTATCATTAAGAAAGGTATTATTTTTATTTTTGTTTACAATTTACTTTAATCTTTTCTTTTTGATAATGATGAAATTTCTTGTATAATAAAAAGCACATGCATTCAAAAAAGAATAACAAATATATAAAATATACTGATTAAATTTGCTTTTATATATACAGAGAATACCAAACTTTTACAATTTATTTGCACATTTTATATAAATACACACACAAAAAATCATTATAGTTTATATTCTTTAGATATTCTGAAAAAATTCCCACAATACTTTCTGTAGTATACACATAAATATTGTATTTGAATCCAGATATATTCCAACTTTTTAGTCTTCCAAAAACTTATCAATTTTAATGTTTTTATTTTTTAAATAAAAGTATTCTATAATTAAAATTTTACCCTGTTAATATTGCTTTATTTAAGTAACAGTAATAGCATTTGTCAGTTTTTATCCATATATTCCTAGGAATTAAAATGTAGAACTTAACTTTAATATTTATCACAATCAGATGATCCTTTTAAAAATATTCCATATTATTTTATTTAGATTCTCAAAACCCACAAGGTTTCTTGAACAGACATTTTCTATATATAGCCCTTGATATCCATTTTAAACTTTCAATGAAAATATTGATAAATATTGCATAAACTTTTACTAGTTTAGTTATTGATACAAAAGTGAGAGAGATAATCTAATCTAAGATCAGGGGCTTAAATACTTTTATTCAGAGGTCATACTTATGTTATTATTATAGATAATGGTGCTATGATATTCTATGCTTACATATTTACAACTATTTTATTTTATTAGTAGTATCATATAAAGCCATTTATATACCCATATTAATATATTCTTAACACAATATACATGTCATTAACTTTATTATATCATTCTAAGAAATAAAAAAAAAAACATTAATCTTAAAGTTTAGTAGGAAGATAATTTTGATACTTTACTTGTTTGAAACTACATATGGCCATTTTTATAATACAATGTGTTAAACAAATTACCATTTAATAATGAAACTATTTTGATTATTTAAAATTAATTTAGAATTAAATTAAAAGATATAAGCTCACAGAATTTTTATATAAATAATGTCTGGAAGTTCTAGAAAATGTAACATGATTTTTTTTAAATAACTATTCAAAAATTTGGTTTAATAATTATAATAATTATTAAAACTAATATTAATATTTAGTGTTAGTATACAAATTTTTCTGGATGGTTTTGGTGGGTTTAATAAAATGTTAATATAAAAACTTATATTTATTGATTTATTATATTGGATAAATAATTATTGCAATTATATATGATAATTGATTTTTACTTTACAGGTAGTTATTTTATTATATGAATATTATTATAATTTTTATTTTATATGAAGATATATTAACCTTTCCATTGGTACAACTTCCTATTGACCTAGTGAATTAAGGTTCTATACTTTTGATTGGTTAATTATGGAATCAGTAAAAATATATTCATTTTAGTTTTGTTTGTAAATATAAAATTAATAATTTGTCAGATTATGAAAGTGAATGAAAGTTTTTTTTCAAAAATAAAGTTATATTTATAATTATAAAAATAATCTATAGCAGAAAACATAAAATGAATGTTTTGTAACCTGTTAGAAAATGCAGCCTTCATCATTCATTTCTTTTTCAATTTCCATTCATGTGAAATTAATGAATTTTTACTAAAATCTTAACTAATCTTCTAAAATAATTATATTTTCAGCATAATATGTCAAAATAATTTATAATATGTAAAAAATTATGAAGAAATATTATATACATTTGTCAGCATCATTGAGAAGTGCTCCGATTGTTGAAAATGAGAAACAACCATTCAATGCCTTGGAAAGTCTGCCTTCTCCCATTGTTATAGCTTTAAATTTAATTATTATTGATTTTTCACTTGTAAAATAATTCTAGAGATGGCAGCATCTTATAGTTCATTTTTAGCTTTAAAATGACCATAAATTTGCTATGATAACATAAAAATTGCTGATTTTAATTGACTTGAAGCTGCCAATGAACATCTTTGTGTGATGCACTGATAAGGTTAAGCATATATTTATTGAAAATGAGAAATGGATTTTTATATTCAGAGGCTTGTTTTTAAGAAAATTATTATCTGTTCATGAATGTTTTTTGAACTTTATAATTATAAAAAAAAATTGTTAAAAATAATTATTTTTTAATATTAATAATTTTAAATGTGTATATCTTGTAATGGTATGGTAGAGGGTGAGTGTACAGAGTTCACTCACCATGAAGTCAGGGTGATGGCCAATCATCATCATCCTACAGTTGGGTAGCCAAATTATTGTAATGGTATGGAATGTCAATAAATATCAAGCAGTTGGTGCTGTGCTATAATGGTTTGAAGACACCAAGGTTTTCATCAGTTGAACATAGAGGTCATTGGTGTCTCTACACAAATATGTGGTGCAATACCATATAGCTATAACTAACTGTTTGCATTTATTGTTCAGGATAGGATGATTAATATCCATCCCTTGGAACATCACCTAGTTCCTATTTTTAAAAGATCAGATTGTAGGTCTTAGAGTCCCTTTGTCTATAGATGAGAGAGCAACCACTAAACTATCCTATAGATAAAAAATTAATAATTTGCATCACTATTTAATGCATATCTACCCTTCTATATAAATATTCTCTGGTGACAATATCACTCCCATCCTTTTTAAAAAGCATGGAAAAAAATTAGACCCTAAATATATATTTAGCCACTAGGAGATTTTTGTATATACCAAAATATATGTCAATAATGAATATTTATATATAACAATTAAAATTGGCCTTTTATCTTTCTACTGGGGTTCATAAAGTATCTATCTGATGATGACATATAAGCAACATTTATAAGTAGTTTTGTGATTCATAAATTAATATATATAAGCAGTTTAATTTCAATATCTAATAGTTACATTCCCAAAACAATTAATTAAGATAGAATTAATTATAGAATTACTGAACATTTAATAACTAATAATAATAATTAAAAAAAGGAAAGCATCACACCTATTTAATTATGGTATTTAAATGCCATTTCATCTAGGTAAATAATTTGGTCCCTTGTTACATTCATATAATTAATAAACAAAATGAAAAAAAAATGCATATACACACCCCATCTTGTCAATAATATTATAATGTAACTATTAAATAATTAATCTGTATCCATTCATAGTTCTGCCTAATTTCTGCCTTTACTAAATCAACACTAATAATAATAAAAATCTCTTATTTAGTTACTATTATCATTTCATATCCCTCTTTATCATTTAATTTTAGGCCTGTTCACTACTAACATACACCTATGTACATACGCTCATCATCTAGAGTTTAAACCTTCTCCATCATAAAATGGTGACATAAATATTTCAATCAAAAAAATGAATATCTATTTTAAAAAGAACTATATCAAGATACATCATCTTATGTGTGTACAAATAAATATATACAATATGATTGATAAAACAATTGATGATAATAAAACAAGAAAAAAATAGCATAAATAATAAAAAAAATATTTAGTAATAACAAAATCCTTAATCACTAAGACTTAGTTTGATATATGAGGGGAGAGAGAGAGTTAAAAAATGAAATGTCAATAGTTATTAATAAAATTTGTTTGTATTACCGATTTCTTGGGTTATTGCATTTGTGAAGTAATGTTAATTAGCTTTTAAACATAGACAAGTATATATGTATAGAAGACACACTGATTATCACATGAGAACTTCCTGAACAATAACAACAGAAAAGAAAAAGAGCACAAAATGTTTTTTAAAGCACACACTGATAATTACATGCAAATTTTTTTCAAATTAGCATGGTTACTATTTTTTTTATATTATTGTTAAAATGGTAGCAAATGTATGGACCGGACATATATACTAATTGATGTCTGAACTTATTTACAGGAAATCCTGAATTTGAATTAGAGTAGTTTTTTCCTGCTTTTCTATTCCTTTGATGTTTACTTTCCCAAAGTTACTGGAGGCATGAGGCATTGTAGACAGTGTAGTCATCACTTCTTATGTTGTCAGCACTGAATGTGTTACTCTAGTCATTCTTTTCAAATGGATTCTGACTCCAAGGGCTTCCAGCCCATTTGGAACAGAGAAATATAACATTTGGCAATGGATTTTTTTAAAAATTTTATTCACAATAAGATATTTGAGATGAGTTGGGAACACCAGTTCAAAAATATAATAATAATGCTACTTGTTTCAGCTTCTCTGTGGTGTTTATTAATTTTGTTTTACTGATGTCACTGGTCCCTTAATGACATTAGCCTCCTGATGGTAATATGTGATTGAAGGTATCTAATATCCACTTGGGTGATTTAAAATATTTTTATCTTGGAACTGTCAACTTATGATTAATTTGTTGCTGAGTTCAAACTAGCTTGGTGGTCAAATACAATCTTTAGTGGTCTCTTTGATTTTCCACATTTGTTAATGAGTTTCTCTCTTTTTCTTTCTTTCTCTCTTTTTCTTTCTTTAATGCAACATACAATAAAATAGAAATAACATATAACATAAAAACAAACTGTGTTACATAGAATTGAAACTTAATTAGAAAGCATTTAAGATAGATTATCCACACATGCATATAGACCCACACACACAGCCAGAAGTTAAAATTAGCAGAAATCTTGAATTTTGCCCCCATTTTGTTTTCCTTTCTATATTCTATCAATGATTTTCAATGAAATATGCATATAACTGATTAAAACAAACACAAAAAATAAATTTCTCTCAACCACTCTTTTTCTGGAATAATTGGGGTCTTCCTTGGGTTTCTAATTAATACCCTACAATATATATTATAACAGTTTTCCCCTTTTCTCATTACTATTTTCTTGATTTATTACTATATTTATTACTAAAAAGATTTTTGAATTTGTGACATTATTTTACCTACAGAGATGGCCTTAGAGTCTTTTATTTAGTAATACTTCCTGACCAGCATATTTATAGACATCAGCCTATCCTGTTTCCATCCACCAATCCTATGTATGCATAAGAATTATACTGGAAGGGTGAGGAGAGTAGACCTGTCTTGTTAATAAATGCCCATCACTGGCTAGTTCTCTCAGGGTGGATGGTACTTAGACTGACAGAAACATGTATGAGTAAGACAGTAAGAATCCTATTAATTAAAGTATTCAATAACTACAACATGCCATATATATTTTATACTAAATAAATAAGCTATGAAATAATGAAAAGAGAATAATTAACACTGCTCAAATATTTAATGAAACAATAGCATATATATATATATATATATATATATATATATATATATATATATATATATATTTATAATGTAATTTTCGATTATACATACTGAGGCCGCTAGGTGATGAAGCAGAACCACCAAGAAACCTGCAAGTGATAAATTTATATACTAAAATGGCTGAAATTGATGTAAAATTAAAATTAAAATGCATACGGCAAGTCATCAAAAGTAAGTAAAAAATCAAGTAAAAAATTTAGCCTAAGGCAAGACATCAAAAGTGAGTAAAAATCAAGTGAAATAATACATAAATTTTAAAAAAGTACGCACACACACAAAATGAGTAAAAATACATAAAATACACACCTCCCCCAAGTGATAGAAAAGAAATGCCTCAAAAATAAAGAAAATGCAAATTACAAAAACAGAAATCAGAGAAATACATAAAATACCCTGCCCCTGCATGAAGAAGTCCCCTAAATAATTTTCTATCCAAAAATGTCGAAATTGATGGAAAATTAAAATGCTAGAATCGCTGAAATTGATGGAAAATTAAATGCTAGAAACCACTGAAATCAATGGAAAATTAAAATACCCAAGGTGATAAATGAATAATTAAAATGCCTAGGGCAACAAATAGAACAAATCATAAGGCAAACAAATTGGAAAAAATTAAAATTCGAACAAATTTATAATAAATAATTGTATCATATTTTTTATGCATAAAAGTAAGTCTTACAATTTGCTTTTCACAATTGCTATTATATTAAAGAGTTAAAATTTTATACTAGATTTATGATTTTTGATCGATCCACTACAGCACCCAGTTTATTTGGCACCGGACATGGTGCAGAACCATCATAAATGACATTCAGTTAAATATTTTTTCTTGTTTGAAAAGATTCAAATAAATGCTAAATTTGGTAAGTGTATTTAAGAAAGTGGTATGATTAGAATTAAAAAATTGACCAAAACATTTTTTTCTTTTGAATGAAAAGAGATAAAATAAAGACTGTTAGATATTGAGAATGGGTAGCGAGAAAAAGGGCAAGGGGGTTGGAGTTAGTAGGTAGAAAGAAACTAATGACTGGAAATGGATAATGAGTTGAATATAATTATTTTCACATAAACCTGAATCATATATTTTATTACTTAAAGCTAAAATAATAAATTTTAAAAAAAATGAGGAATTATTTTTGTAAAATAATAATAATGGAGGCAACGTGGAATAATTTTTTTTTTTCATATCCATATCAGTAATAAAAAAAAAATTTAAAAAAAAGGGTCTTTGTAAATAAATGATTTAAAGTAATCAAGTTAAATAAATAAATAAAAACATCTATAGAAAAATAATAACATAATTAGCATAATAAAATAAAATAGTTGTTTTTCCAAATACACGCAGGTTAATAAAAGAAAGTTAAATAAATATGTTAAAATAATATTCATAATGGTTTAGAATAATGTTGTAAGGTTAATATAAATAAAATCTAAATCTAAGTTTAAGTTAGGAATGTAGTAAAAATTAGTATTGCAAGAAAGCAGGGTAGAAGTATAGAATAAGGTTTAGAGAAGGAGTAAAGCTGTAGGCTGAATGAAAATAGTACCCAAAATGGACAAGCAGGGAGACATATTCTTAGGGTGAGGATACTCAGAATGTTCTGGGACCATCTCTTAGATTCTTTAAATATGCACACTGGAAACAACCAGAGTAAACCGCTGATCATTTCTTTGGGGGAGAGCCCCCATATTGTATATATTATTTCCAAAGTTTTAGTCGAATTGATCAGGCAAGGAATCCTGCCATTCGCAGCAATCTTTTTCTTTTCTCAAAGTCCAGTAGAAAAAATCAGCATATGAAGATTCATTTTATATATATGTGTAAGTCAGTATAAGCCAGCAATCTCTGCATCCACCTTGTTTCAAAATCCCAGTCTTATCAGAAAGGAGTATTGTCACAGTGGTCATCATTCAGTACAAGATCATTATAAGCAATGTTGTCAGCCTAGATAGAAGAAAAGCATAGTCAAAGAAGATTGCCCTCAGCATGTATAATTCCAGATATAAAGAAAGTAAACTTAGAAAAATAATAATTAATGTAAATCATTCAAAATAACTTAAGGAAGGTTCTAGAGATAAAATGGTTAAAGTGACTCATTTTACTCTTGTCGGGGTAGCAGTGTAATGTACCACTAATGGATAGTGTTCCATGTAAAATCATGTTTACAATTATTAAAAATTAAAAATTTCATAAATAATACAAAAAGTTTTAAAATTGATAATGAATAATAAAATCACTGTCAGTAAATGATTGAAGTAAAAACATCTTGTTCAAAGAAATAGTTAAAAGTTTAATAAAAGGAAGTTTAATTTAGAAGTTTAAAGAGTTTTTTATTATTAGTTTAAAACAGTTTGCTAAAAGTCAGTAGTAAAGTTTTACAAATTAAGTAATTAGAGGGGGGGGGGGAGAAAACTTAACTTCACAAAAACTAAATTTTAGAATAAATTAAGAAAATGGTGTTTAGCAAAATAGTTTTATTAAAAGAAAATGCAGTTAGCTGAAAAGGGAATGTAACTGAAAAAAATTAAAATATTAAAGACAAAAAAAGAAATTTTAAAACTAAAAAAAGTCTCTCTTACCATTTATTTAAAATAATATATATATTTATATAATATATATATATTATAACGGTCGGGGAAAAGTGGAGTCTTCCATATCTGCCATACAGGATACCACCAGGCTATTGGAACCTGGAAAATTTATATAGTAGGCAGATATGTAGTGTTAAGATCTAATTTTATATTATTTTAGTATGACTGTTAGCAAATGCAACTAGCTCAGGGAGCAGCATAGATAATTTATAATATAAATTCTTATAAGTTTTAATAAAGATTTATGTCCTCAAAATATATTAATATTTAAAAAAATAAAATAAGCCACTGCCAGTAATTAACACACATATTTATTGATGCACATATATAAATTTGAGGAATAAATTCAGATATTATTAATTTTAAATTATTATTTAGAAAATCCACACAGATGGACATTTTAATAATATTTTTACTTAAGAACATTGTGTGTAGATAGGCTACATATATTTCTCAACTAAAAACTTTTCAAAACAATCATTCAATCTCAGTCTAAAAGTTCCCAGCCAAACCAACACCTGCTTCCATATATATAGTCGCAACCAATGCAATATGAAGATGCTAGCATAAAACCATGCTGACAGGAATGTGCATCTGACAGTGTGATTATATTTGAAGGACATGATCCTTGTCCAGCACAGGAATGTGTGTCTGTCTGGTGAAGGAATCATGTATATACAATAATAAAAGAGAAATATTCCATATGGGGGAGAACAGTCTATCTGCTGACTTATAGTCCCTATCCATAGAGCTAAAAAGAGGTCAATGGTGCAAGAAATACATCTGCATCCATTGCAACACAATGACTACTTTTTTGGGTCATGCATTCAATTGGGCTTTGCCCTGTATGCTAAACATGCTTCACATTACATTGATATAAACACCCATATATCCCTCCACCAGCATCGACCTAACTATGAGACAAATAGCCTGAAATTAAACCCTTTCAAAATAAATATAAATGATTAAAATATAGAGTTATTGGTGGAATTGCAGAAGGAAATTTGCAATAAACCCAATGGAACTCATCATAAGGTGCTTCATTGACCCTAATAACATAAAAGATATACAAATAAATATGTTTGGACAGTCAGCATGAGGTATCATATTTACCAATATCTATATATTTTAATCATATGAAAATAAATAAAAAATACATAAACATTAATGAATCTATGCAGCTATCTACACCCAACTTAAATTTAATACATTTAAATAATTTAATCAATAAATATTAATAAAAAATGGAAATGATTCAATTAAATTAGCAAACTAAAATACATGAAACTAAACATTAATAACTGATTTTGAAATCTTAATGAGTCAAATAAAAGTTCAATTTAAAAATTATGTTTAATTGATTATTAAAAGCCTGTCAAATATTGATGAAAGTTCCTAATTACTTTTTTAAAATTTTATAGTTCATAATTTACAGTAGAAGAACTCCCGGTACCTGGTGCCAATTCACACAAAGACTTTGTTGGTCATACTTTCATGGAAGACCTGTCTGTTGTTCTGGAGATGGCCATACCTGGTTCACTCTTGGTATTATTTTATTGCAGTACCCATATGATTCGGGGTTTGCAATAGTACCCATTCATAATTCAACAGTCATTTCATTTGAAATAAGTAAGATGGTAAAAAGTGCATCTTTTCACCCTTCTCAAAAAATCAAGCTGGAACTAACTCTCAATTTGAATTGTTTTCTTTTTATAATAACCTCTGGATTCACTGAATATGGTTTCCTGTTCCAATGATTTTCATAAGGGTCCGAACATTGGTTGCTTCCTGCTTGCATTGGTCAATCTGCTTCAGAGTGAGAAACAATCTTTAATTTTTATCTATATCTTTCATCTGACTTTTTATTATATAAGAGACCCAAGGTCTAGTTTGCTTTTCATTTAATTAATAAAACAATCATTTCCATTTACTGCGATTACATAGGAAATCTTTTAAATTTATGTTACGTTTTAATAAAAATATTTTATTCTTAGATCTTACTTTTTTTTTATAAAAAAGTTCATTCAAATACTTTTTTTTAATTTAAAAAAAGAATACTTTTAAAGTTTTCCATCTGTGTGACATATATACGTTAAACAACTCTTTTAATTTTAGCTTTTAGTTTTTACTAAATATTTTTATTTACAAACTTTTTCTTTTAATTTTAAATAATGTAACATCATATTATATACCGTTATTATATATATATAAGTTAAATATTAAACATAAATAAAAGTTTATAATTAAAATTTCCCTCAAAGAGTGCATATACTCATAAGCTATGTAAAAACGGATTAGCAATGGCTACTAATTAAAATCCATAAACAACAGGATTAATTAAACACATCTTAAGAATTTAGTCAAAGCAGTGGATGATTTTAAAAAAAAACTAATTAAAAAGGATAACAATAAAGTCATCAGATAAATAGGACTGAAAATTTCATCAGTCAGTCATTTATGTGTCTAAAGTCACTCACCTGTTATACACATTTGTTAATAAAGACAATGCAGTGTTAAGCAGTTTTTGGAGCATGTGATGGACTCCAGACTCAGTCTGACAGAACATCAGCAGTCTTCCTGATAGAAGTAATGTCATTCTAATAATTTGAAGCCCCCAGTAATGTTTAACTGCCTAAATAGAAGTAATTCAGGACCCCATCAGAAGCCTAAAATTCAACCAAATGGTAAAACACACATGAAGCAGCAAACAGCAAGAAGCCACAACATTCAAAATCCTATAGGTAATAAATAACATTTTCTTATTTTAATTTCTGATATCAATTAATATAGCAATTGCAATCTTGAAGCCTCCCAGAGTCAGTTTAATTAATGAATTCTATGGCCACATAAAATGAACTATTTATGTGCTTGTTTGAATGCTTGTATTTATTTTAATGCTTTATGTTATATTACATTAGTATTGTATGGTTTTATTATGATATGTGTGTGACTGAGATATTATAAATCATTGTTTATATTTAATTAAAATATTTATAAAATTAGTTTACAAGTTATATTAAACATATTATTTAAATAAATTATTTTACAAATTAGTATTTGTCAGTCAATTTCTTTTAATTATACTGCTAAAAAGGAATTTAGCAGAGAAGTTAGACCAGCAATTTATTATATTATCTTTTTATTGAGCTAGTTGGTATTTTTAGGCACTTAATTACTTTTCTGTTATTCAGGGTACCTTAGTTTACCTTGGTAATTAACTGTTGTCTGAAGTTTACTCTAAAACAAAAGAGTACGTTTAATGATAGGTATTGAATTTTGCAGTCAAGAAAATCTATGTCCTTTAAATGTAGCTGCAGTTATGTATCTTATATAACTCTGGCTTGGTCATAGGTACCATCTGGGTATTATGCTTCTTTGCCTATGGAGACTGGTGTGGAACAATACTTAAATTACAGTGGAGTAGATCAAATTTATAATAAATAATTGTATTATATTTTTTATGTATAAAAGTAAGTCTTACAATTTACTTTTCACAATTGCTATTATATTAAACAGTTAAAACTTTATGCTAGATTTGTGATTTCTGATTGATCCACTACAGCAACTGGTTCAATATAAAACACAACTCTCTCCGTCTGCATGAAGAATTCAATCAAAAATAAGTAAAATGCAAATTACAAAAAACAAAAAAATCATAAATGCTATTTTCAAAAACCTATTAAATAAAATAAAAAAACAACAATAAAAGCCTTTGAAATTAAACAAAAACATACTAAATCTCAAAAAAAAATTAACATAGCCAGATTAATGGTAGTTTTAAAAAAAATCCTCTGACTGAGTCCTTTTTAAAAATATATTAAATTTTATCTTACTAACAGATAAAATAATTCAAACCTTAATAATAGACTAATACATATTGAGTAATTAAATAAAGATAACACTGAGCTCATAGTTATTTAAAAAATAAAAATAGTTATAAAATACAAAAACAACAGCATGAAGAATTAAATGAAAAATGGAGGGATTTTTTTTTTTAAAAAATCCCTCTGACCGAGGTCTTTTCAAAAGTATATTAAATTTTATCTAACAAACAGCTATAATAATAAATTAAATCTTAATAACAGACTAATACATATTAAGTAGTTAAATATACATAACAACGAGCTCATAGCTAATTAAAAAATAAAAGTAGCTATAAAATACAAAACAGAAATTAGCTGATAATGCAATCCTAAATTCATTGTATATATTTGATGGGATTGTGGATTAAACTATATCATCATCATCATCATTATCAACCATTATCAATCCACTGCATGATGAAGGTCTCTCCAAGTTTAATCCATCTTCTCCGATCTTTAGCTTCTCTTCTCCACATCACCCCTGCACACTTTCTTATTTCATCCATCCATCTCACATGTGGTCTCTTTCTGGGTCTTTTACAATCTCTTGGAATCCAGTTTAAAATTTCAATTGTCCATCTATTATCATCTCTTCTAACAATATGTCCAGCCCAACTCCACTTCAATCTTTTAATTTTTTCAATGAGGTCAGTAACACCTGTTTGTTCTCTTACCCATACATTGCATTTACGATCTATTCTTGTTACTCCCAACATACATCTCTCCATACTTCTTTGAGTGGTCTGAAGTCTCTGAATTGCTCTACTATTAAGTGTCCAAGTCTCAGATCCATAAGTAAGAACTGGTAAAACACATTTGTTAAAAACCTTCTTTTTCAAACACATAGGCATATTTCCTTTTAATATCAAGTTATTTCTACCAAAAGCACTCCAACCAAGTTTAATTCTATGATTAATTTCCTCCATTATGTTTCCATCTGTATTAATAATCTGACCAAGGTATTTGTAACTGTTAACCTCTTCTAATTCATCATAATCAATCTTTATTTTCATATTTTGAGCAAATTGATTAAACATTATTTTAGACTTTTTAACATTTATTTTTAGTCCTACTTTCCTACTTTCATCTGATAATTCCTGCAAGATTTCCTGCAGATCTGAAGCATTATTTGCAAAAACAACTACATCATCTGCGAAAGCTCAATGACTTAAATAATCACCATTTACTTTCACTCCTTTAGTTTCCCATTTTAATCCACAAAATACTTCATGCAGCATTGCTGTAAAAAGTTTTGGAGATATGGAGTCACCTTGTCTTACACCTTTCTCAATGTTGACTTTCCCAGTGTCATTATGTAATCTAATTGTTGCTGTTGGATTTTTATAAATATTCTTTAAAATATGACAATATCCTGGATCTATACCTTGATGATCTAATGCTTTAATCACTGAAGAAATGTTTATACAATCAAATGCCTTTTCATAATCTACAAATCCTAAGCATAATGGCAACTCATATTCATTTGTCCTTTCTATAACTTCTCTCAATACCTGGATATGATCTACTGTACTAAAACCACTTTTAAATCCGGCTTGTTCTCTTGGTTGGTGGAAATCCAATGTTCTCTGTAGACTAGTAGTAATTATCTTGGTAAAAATTTTATATAAAACTGATAAAAGGCTGATAGGTCTGTAATTTCTAATATCTTCTTTATCACCTTTTTTAAATATTAATATTATTATTGCATTCTTCCAATCATCCGGTACATCTTTATCATTTAGACATTTGGTATATAACTTTGCTAAATTTTTTTCTATTTGTTCACCTGCTTCTTTTAATATATCAATTATAATTCCATCATTACCTGGAGCCTTTCCTTTCTTCATACATTTAATTGCATGTCTCACTTCTTCATTTAAAATTCTGGGCAATTTGGAAGATGTAATAGATATAGGAGGTACTTGTTCTTTATTACTATATAATTCTTGATAAAAATCTTCTACCAATTTCATAATGTCATCTCTCCTTTTAGTAATAATTCCATCTTTTTTTCTTATTGCAGATATAAATTTCCTACCAATACTAAAATGTTGTTTTACATTCTTAAGACTTTTATTTTATTCTACAGCTTTCCTTGCTAGTTCACAGTTATACTTTCTTATATCATTTTCAACTCTTTTCCGCACCATTTTACAAAATTCGAGATATTCAATTCTTTTTAATGCATCATTTTTGTATATCTTCATATTTCTTCTTTTCTTCATAAATTCTCTAGTCTCAGTAGAAATTTTATTGGTCAATTGCTGTTTCTTTCTACCAGCTATCTTTGTTGCAGTTTTCAAAAGTGTATCAGTTATTTTCATATTAATTTCATTCAAATCTGAATTATGTTCAAAATCTACTAATACTTGAAACCAATTTGTAAGTTCTAATTTAAATTCATTAGAATGTTTTTGAAGATTAGGAATATCAACTGTAAATATTGTTTTTCTTAATAATTTTTGTCTCTCTAGTTTTACATTAACACGTATCTTACACCTTACTAATCGATGATCACTTCCTGTGTTAAATTTATTAAGAACATTACAATCTTGAAATATGTATTTCCTGTTAGTCAAAATATAATCCAATTCTGCTGTACCTTCATTTGGATGCTTCCATGTCCATTTCCTTTTAACATTTTTCTCAAAAAAAGAATTCATAATATAAAGTTTTTCTTTTTCTGCAAACTCCACAAGTCTATGTCCTCTCTCATTTTTATTACCATAACCAAAATTACCCACAGCACTTTCATCTTTCATTTTTTTACCAATTCTAGCATTAAAGTCTCCCATAACAATTTTAAAATGGTGTTTACTCTGATCAAAAGCCTTTTGTACATCCATATAAAAATATTCTATTACTTCATCACTATGAGAACTTGTTGGGGCATAAACCTGAATTATCTGCATTTGGTATCTGCTATTAAGTTGTATAACTAATCTTGCCACTCTGTTCAATACACCATCAATCTCCACAATATTGTTCTTCCACTTTTTATTTATAATGAATCCTACTCCACTTGTATTTCCAATATTTGTGCCTTTATAATAGAGTATATGTCCACTTTTTAAATCAATTGTCTCTTCACCTTTTCTTCTAACTTCACAAAGTACAATAATGTCCCATTCAATATAAGAGAGTTTTTCTAATTCTTGCAATCTTCCTTCACTTGAAAGTGATCTGCAGTTGTAAGTACCTAAATAAAAAGTCATTATCAAATGGTAGCCTGGGTCCGCAATCAGGGGATTCTTAGCACCCTCCGCCTTCGGCCACCAACCGCTGCCTTGGTTGGTGACTTTACAGCCTCCTGGGAATAAGGGCCATGCTTTATTTTTGTCTGTCATAATTGTATATATGTATTGGGAAAATATTTATCATTTATACAAACATTCATTCTGCCTTATCAGGCACTGAGAAGAAAGACCATGGTGTTTCTTGATCTTAAACTCACTGGTAAAAAGCCAATAAACTCACCACGCTGGCTAATGTGTGTTGGTGAGCAGCCCATCCATGTGCGTATACTATATGAATAATCACATAGTAATAACAGCTGCAACGACAAGAACATATGGAGTGGACATTAGGAATTTGCCCTGCTCGGTTCCTTTAAGGCCTCCAAGAGGAATCAAAGGGTCTCCTTTCAGTTAATAGCAAAACTCCTTTCTGCAGCCTTAAACTATATAGAGATAGTATATTGCAATGAGTACCTTTTTAAATACATGATTAATGTACATATTGACCTATAATTATTACAGCCTTCATCCTGAATTTTATTAATGAAAGTCATTTATTATTACAGAATATTATTAATAGCATTGTTAGCTTCACAGTACATAAGGAATATTTTAAATTAGATCAGTATGTTATTCTATTACTAGTTTAAAACAAAATTATTGCAAATACTCAGGTTATGTTGCACATATATAAGATCATAGTTCAACAAATAATTTAGGAAATGTTTAGAAATAAAATAATCAGAATAGAAAATAGAATTTTAAATATTTGAGAATTTATAATTAAATATTATAGGTTTTTTAAATTGATTTGTGCCTAAAATTTTTGCTTGTTTTTTTTACTTAAATTTGATGACTTGCCTTAGGTGTTTTAATTCTAATTTTCCATCGATTTCAGGCATTTTTGTATATAAATTTATCACTTGAAGGCTTCTTGGTGGTTCTGCAGCATCACCTAGTGGTCACAGTTTGCATAACTAAAACTACCCTTTATACAAACAAAAATGTCTATTCATAGCAAATACCAAATAATTCATCTTTAATATGAAACAACTGATTTAATATAACTAGGAATTAAAGTCTCTAATCATAACATTGAAAATGAATGTTAATATGAGGTAGAATAATGTATGTATTAGATTTGAGGTCTCTGAGGAAGGTCACTTATTCAGATTCATAAGGAAAGTTGGTTCATTCAGAAATGCTATAGTCATGAAAATTGTTCATCAAGGATGTCTTGTCTTTATTTTTCTTCTCAAATCTCCGATGGCTTGATCATAATTCAGGATATTGATAGAGAGAGATGCTGATGAATGATCGAGGATTCCTTTTTAATTTCAGGCAGTTTTGCAATCATGTAGCAACTACTGCTTCTTTGTGTCACTGTGGGATAAAATCCCAGTATGTTTAGAGCATTATCCTAGCTTGTTTATATCAGCTGGAAAATATATATATTTTTCTTTAAAAACCAATATTCAGAAATTTCCAATGTTAATAAAATATATCAACTAACAAATAACAGTATAAAAGCTAAAATGGCCTCATTTTTTTCTATTTATTTTTTCTTATCAAGTGATCTTAGAGGTTGGCTTATTTTATGTCAAGGAAACCCTTAGCACCTTTTACTTTTATCTTAAAAAAATTTCTTGTTGAACACATTGGAAAATAATTTCAAGCAATACCTTTGGTAGAAGAATTCCACAAATAACAATCTGTTTAGTTTCTCATTTGTTTTCATTTACATATTTCTTCTTTTATTTAAAAAAAATAGAATTAGACACAAAATAAAACATATATTATATGCTTTTCCAAAAGATTATTTCTGTTTATTTGAATATACAATAATACACACATACACATATTTCATTAATATAAATGAGCACAACCCCCTCCCCTTACATCCATTTTAACTCTTTATTTAATCATTTTAGATAAAAAACAAAAATCAACTATATACATCAATATATATATATGCATAGCTACAAAATCTCTTGCCTTGTAATAGGGTTTAAACCCAGCCCTTTGTTACAATATATATAATAACTTCTACAGGAGTATATAGATAAGAATCCACTATTACTGTAATAAATGTAAATTTTCGTATAAAACAATATTTATTACTTTGTTAACCCAGGCTTTTAATATACAGTATATACACCATATCAAAAATCTGGTTTAGCAAAGTAATAAATATTTTATTTCAAAATTTAGTACCATAATGGTTGATAATTATCTAAATACTCATATAGAATATATTTTATTACATATTAGCTATTGTATATACATACATTATAATTAATATATATATATATATATATACACACCATCTTTAACAATGGTCAAACATCAATTTGTTTATAATGTTGTTTTAAAATAATTAAATTGATTCCAACACACTGAAATTAATCAACTGTATAAAAATAAATATTTTCTTTATTATTGAACCGGTTTGTGCTCTATATTAGGGTCTTTTCAACAAGTCCTTAATTCAATAATAAAGAAAATATTTATTTAAAAATAATTGTTTAATTTCATTTGTATTGGAAACATTATATATTTACACACACACACACACACACACACACACACACATATATATATATTGTAATGGTACACATTGGAGAAAAGGGATGCCCTTTAGTTTCAGGTGCCAATTTTCAATAATAGGGATTTATATGCTGAGATTCTTTTAACTAACCATGCCACAATTAAATATTATTAATTCAGGTAATACTGTAAAAAAAACTTATAAATATGCAATCAGTATATATTATTTAACTTTTATATTTTCGAGTTAAATTAGTCCATAAAATAAACTTCAAAAGTGTTGTAATTTTAATTTTTGCTTTTTAAAATAATTCATTTATATTTTTAAAAGCCTCCAATTATAACAGCATAAAGTCTTTCCGTATTTTGAAGTATTGGACTAATGGAAGCTTTTACTGAATAACATTTTTCATAGGAAATTGTATCTAACACCGAAGAAATTATATCTTTCCAAAATAAAAAAGCTATGATTTTTTAAATATATTGAATTGATATTTTAAAAGCTTATGCATTACTTTTTTTTTATAAATATCTTTTTTTCAAAAATTAATCATAAGAATAGTTAAATATTTGGTTTCAATCACTTTTTAAGATATTAATATATCATCACTTTTAACCTAGAAGTTTAGTTTTTAATTTTTTGAGAAATGATAATATATATATATTAATTAGAACTCATTTTATTTTATTATTTTATTTTACTAATTATTTTTTTATATATTATGACCTTAAGTATACTTATCAAAAAGATTTTAATTGACTAAGTGTCTTCTGGCTTTTTCAAAAGATATCATCTAAAACTATGTTTTATACCTACTGTGCATCTATTTAATGGATTATTTTATCTTAGACATTGTATTTAGTTGCATAAAAAATGGTAAAATACTTTTTTTAAATAGTTTCCATAAGGCATTGTCTCTGTCCAACCGTTTCTCTTAGAATAAATATGAACATCACATCATTCAGTGGGGATTTTTGTGGTTTTTTTATCTTCGTTTTTTTATTAACATATAACGAATAAATACCTATGTTAGCTATAAGATATCTATCTAAAAAAATCATATGCTTTATAAAAACATTAAAAAGTTTCAAATATTTATACGACTTGGATTTGATTCCAAGACGAGAACAACTGCACAACTATTCTGCCATTAAATCTTTTATTTTCTTCAGTACGTAAAAGCACTCATAGTGAGCAAACATAAAATGTATTGTTGGGCCTAATATTTATTTAGGTATTGTTTTTGCACACGAACGCACACACTCACACACACATGCACACACACACATATATATATATTAAACTTTAAATCTCCCCATATATCTATATAACATATGAAAATTGTTTTACTATTTTACCACAAAATCTTACATCTTCAATATGTTATGCTCACAGTTTATAAAGATTGAAAAACTGATCATACAAAATTTTATAGTTGAGCCTAATATTTATTTATTTGTTATTTTTACATACAAGCATAATACATATATTGGAAATCATTTATCTTTTTTGCCTTTATGTGGTCATGTGTATCGGTTGTATAAGATGGAGTGAATATATGAAAGGAGCTTCAAAGTCTGAGTTCAAATCCTTTCTAATTACTTTGAATTCTGTCGAAATAATATACTTATATTTAAATATTATATATATATATATATTGAAGCAATCAAATCTGTTGCACACATTTTTCTTCACTGTCTAGTGATGTTTGAAACCTTCAAACAGGGGTTCGAACTCAGCTGTGTAATAATAAATCACTAGAGAGTGAAAGTATACAGATGCATGTGATTGTTTAATTTTTTAGCTTTATTCTCATTTAATATCAATTTAGTTGTAAAACGTATAAATTTCTATCATGGTAAACAATCGTGCATGTGTGTGTATGTAACAGATAAACATAATAATTTTATTAAAAGTGTTTATATTACATATATATTTTTATTCATGTATTTTTTATGTGAGAGGAAGTTTGAGAGAGTAATGCAAAATTAGCAAACAAAAGACATGCCTTATTTTCAATTCAGAAAAGATTTTTTTTATTTTTGACATAGGTTTATTTTGAAAATTCACGTTACTTAAAATTTAACCTGCGGGTCTATTTTCAGCTCAAAATAGACTAAGACCAGCTCTCTCGAATTTTATCTCGTTCATATTTTAAAATTAGAGGTATCATTGTTGACCATTAGCGGACATCCAGGGATTACCAGAGGCAGCCAAAATGAGTATAAATACAGCCGCATTCTCTAGCTAAAATACTCTGCATTTGATTTCTAAAAGTAGTTGTAGAACGAATCTACACCACTCAAAATTTCCACATGGATCGTGAGTAGAAAGAAAATTTGCTTCCCAATCTCTCTAAGATCGGATCCATGCCAATGTATTCGTAAGCCATCGCCTCATGAATGCTGCCAAAATGAACTATAAAATACACTAGGAAAGGACATTAACCACTATTTTGCCAAAATTATGTCAAATTGATTATATTTCTCCAAAATGAATTCAACACGTGTGTACACAGCCACAAAATCGTCCACCAGAAAGGTAATTCCCCGCCGCAATATGAACTCTAAAAACTTTCATCTAAATATTTTTTTATTATTTGTAAACTGTAAAATTCAACCTCTAACTATGTAAAGTTATTTTGCCTAAAGTATATCTTTGTAATATTTCCATTTTGTAGCCTTTATTTTTTTCAAAATGTAATTGCTTATTTTTCTATCGGTAATGCCAAGCTGATTATTAACTGCTTAAACAATGACTTTTCTTTTTGCTTTAATATATAAATTTTATTATTTGATTTTCTAAACTCGATTGCTGGGTTTTCACTCTTACTGTCTTATTATTTTTAAATGTGGCAAGTTTTAATTTGATATTATGTTAATCATACCCATTTTAATATGCTAATAATTTAATCTGGCGAATCAACCTTATCGTATTTTACTATTCCGCCATTATGGAATTTTAAATCATAAATGTAAGCTTTCTTACTAATTTATAAAAATTCGCCCCGTTGAAAAATATTCCTAAACTGTTTTTATTAATTTATACCATGCTATCCATTATCATTTCAAATATATTATTAACTATTATTTCACGCTATTGATTTAATATTAAGTAAAGTTAATATTGAATAAGTTGAATTTCAGATCCTTACCTTTAGTTGGTTATTCAGTATATAATTAGCCCATCATCTAATGATAATTTAAGTAAATAATTTTTCAAATGTATTAATATGCATTTAACAAAGGGAATCCTAATTTTCATTTTTATTATTGATATTCTAAATAATCTTTTAGGCAAATTGTGTGCCCTTTTGGGATTGCTTATATCTTATCATTTCATTATGCTAGGCTTACTTACTCTATAAGGCCATAATAAATCAGTGTTAATACAGACCTGAAAGCCTTCGCGATGCATCTCGATATATATAATGTTCATCAATCAAAATGTTGTTTTGTCATACTTTCCTTCATTACCAGAATATTTAAAGCACATTTCTCAGCAGAGTGTGGAGGCCCCAACTCCAATGGTTGTGTTTGGTTGCATAGGCTCTATTATGGGTTAACATTCGGAATTCATGGAACCATAGTATCTTGCCAACCATGTCTTCAGATGTCATCTGTCACAAGCACAGATGAGCTCATATATTTTTGTTATCAAGTTGATGAAGCTTCTCATCTTTCCTTACGTTATCATTCGGTCTGCACGCTATCATTTATACTCCCTCATATGTTTTATTCATATGTAAGTCGTAATGCTATGATTTCTTAAGCTATCCCAAGTTTCCATGTTATCATGAATTTAGCTAGCCCTATCATGTGTTATAGCCTATTAGCACTATCTGCCCTCTCATTAAACTGCCTTAAATATGTTGAAAATTAACTTCTAATAAAGCCTATAAAAGTCAGATCATGTGACTGAATGTAGAAATAGCGATGCTCTTTTCTATTCAAACGTTAATTGTAAATGTTGAATACATTTTATAATTTACAATATAATTAATCTGTAGTTAATCTAATTATGATAAAATCCATGTATAATTATTAAAATTTGTTAAATTATTTGTTGTTTACATTATCATAGTGTTCATGATAGAAGCCCCATGTATAATTATTGAAATCCATTAGATTAATTGTTCTTTAAATATTCATAGCATTCATGATAGAAGCCCCTATATATTATTGAAATCCATTACATTATTTGTTATTAAAAATATCATAGCATGAGTAATAGAAGCCCGTAAATCTTAGATCTTACATTAGCATATTAAGCCGCATCATTTTGATTAATTACTATTGTCATTAATATGTGTATTAGGTATTTGCATATCCATCAATCCTTAAGTTATGTTGCTAAGGTCAGTATGGAATGCATACGTAAATATTATGTGAAACCCAGATAGAGTATTCATTATGTGTAATCAGATTTATGACATGTTTAAGTCTTTATATCCATTTGCTCTTATACTAATTTAATATTATTGTTAATAAACTCATAGTTAATAATCTATTCTTTGGACATGTTATTAATTCATGCATGCACATCTGTTATTATATTGTGTCATCCTTTAGTTAATCATTAGATCTCTTGTGTTTCTGCTGATGCTCTGGGATGGGAATTGTTAGAAATTTTGTTTGCTATCATCAGAAGTGTTGTTCGTAATGTTATAGATTTGGGAAATGGGCAATAGGGCGGACTTCATGAGTATTCCTGACCTGTGTATCTTGCATATGATTGAACTCTAGGTACTTTTGCTTAGATGCTAATTCTTGTTAGATGAACATACAATTCCGACTGGTACAATATATATATATATGACACATACAAATTGTTTTATCCAAAAATCTATGCATAAATGGCTGAATTTATAAGATAAATAGAACACTGTTGCAATAATATATCATTCTATTTTCAAAAGACTATACATATGAAATGTTTATAAATAAATAATCATATCTTTTATATATTATGCCGAGTAGTCAGATGTATAATGTGTCACAGGATGATAAATTTCTCTATGGATCTCAATTCATTGTGCTTTTTTAATTTAATAATTCTTTTACTTTGGAGAGCACTATTAATTACTGAGTTGGTGAACATTTGCAATTGAAATGAGATTCATAAAAAATAAATATTTTGATCATTGTAGCTGTTTCTTGAGCAGTGTATGATTAGTCAAAAAAAGAAGGCAACTATGTCATAAATTTTCAGTAACATACTATTAATTTTCAAAATACTGATAAGATATGCAGGCAATCATGTAAGTGTAGTAATTTCTGTTATTTAATGCAATAATAGCTTATGAAAGATCTGTTTAATATTTATGAAGAACATAAAACCAATCTTGATAGCTTAAATACAGATTCACTTATCTTTTATTTCTAGACAACATTTGTTTATTCTACATGATTTGTTACTACATATGGTATGTTGTTAGTTTTACCATGATAAACCTTTCTATTATGTGAGGCAATTTGTGTGATGTCACTGGAAATCTTAGCAAAGCTATGAGAAGATTAAGCATACATCTGGTTATTTCCATGTTACCATAGCACATTTTATGTTGATTGCTATCTATCAGTATTTTTTCAATAGTTTTAAATAATTGATTAGTATGATTTGACCTCAGACAGACTTATAATGTAGTTATGCCATTATGTTGTCAATTATGTTCAACTTCTATATATTTTAACTATTAGTTCATAAGTATAATCATAAAATATCTTTAAATGCATTATCATAATCTCACACATAAATTACTTGATCTTTGTATTTTTTATCATTTTTGAAATTCACAAATGATTGTTTTTCAGCGCTAATGCCTTGTATCAGAGTGATGTCCATGCTAATATATCATTTGATTTTCTACTTTGGTATACACATAGCAGTATTAAATCAGTCAATTGCTTAATTTATTACCATTGATTTTGAGCTAACATACAATTATACTTAATGCAGGAAGAAGTTTACTATTAATTGTAGGGTGTTCCTTTGATTCATTCATCAAGCCTTAATGGATGAAGCAGCAAAAATTCATAAAATTCATTTCCTACATTCATTTCTGCTGATAATTATTTCTATATGATTATTTATACAGTGAATGTTTATGGATGGACTGTTTACCAACAAACATCAGCCAGCATTATAAGCTAATAACTTTTTTTTATTAAAGATCAAAAAAAATCTCAGTCCTTCTTAACTGAAGTATCGCATGAGTTTTTATATGTTTGAGCTGTTCACCAACAAACATCCAACATTATGAGTTTGCAGACTTTTATTATCAAATAAGTCCTTATCTTTTTTAACTGAAGTATCAGTTAAGTTTTTTTTTAAAAAAAAATGAATATATGAGTGAATATTTTTTTTACTTATACATATAAAAATTCTGATAGATAAAATTAAATTTTTGCTCTTATTCCCATGATACCATAAGTTTGTCAGCCAAGGCAATGTTAGATAAATGAAACTAGAGTGTTAATAATAATTGTATGAGGATAGATATAGGATTGTATTCAATGATGACATTTTATTTATGTAATGACAATTGCAATTTACTTTCCATTGAAGGAATATTTTATAAATTTAAAGAACAGTCATCTATAATTAATTTCCAATTAAATAGTATTGGATTTTGGAAATTAGAAGAAAATTTTAAAAAATAATTGATTAAAAAGTGAATATGTACTTTATTGTAAAAGCCCAAATATTGGTGGCACAAGAGGAATGGGATTCATTGCAAGTAAATTTTGCAAAAATAATATTTGGATATTGATGATCTATCATACAGTAGAAAGAATTCTTATTCAATTTAATAGAAGATATTAATTGCAAAACGATTCAGATGTGTGCCTCAATGAGTTTTCAACATGATGAAGAAATCTGTATATATATATATATATATATATATATATATATATATATATATATATATATATATATATATATATATATATATATATATATATATATATATATATATATATATTGTGCCATTACAATTTAGTCACTAGCTAAATTTATAGTAATGTGCATGTAGGAAAATGTAAAACAAAAATCATCATCACATTTTTTTATATAAAAAGGAAGCTGTAGGGCATCCAAGTTCAAACCTTACAAGTTCCAGTTTTAAAAGCTTTAGACAGAAAGAGAGGGGTCAACAATTATATTCTTTATTTGTTTGTGTGTTGATAGAAAGGTAATACACACAATTAAACTATTCAATTTTAAATTTTTCTGTTAAAAAGCAAAGTTATAACGCATACGTATAGGCAGTGTATGTTTAAGCTATTGAATTGTTTTATATTTAAGATATTTAACTTTCTTTAAAACTAACCTATGCTTGATCAATTCTA
Organism: Epiperipatus broadwayi; assembly: GCA_028023455.1. Classification (NCBI taxonomy): domain Eukaryota; kingdom Metazoa; phylum Onychophora; class Udeonychophora; order Euonychophora; family Peripatidae; genus Epiperipatus; species Epiperipatus broadwayi. Next base: position 119,880 of record JAQFVV010012968.1, read on the forward strand.
ATATCTTATTCTACACTTCTATTTTACTTTTCTATAATTGTAATTGGGATTTAAAAGCTAAGGATTTAATTTTAAATATTAGGGTTATAATTACTAAGCTAGCAATTATATTATTTAATGTTGGTTTATGAATGATTTGAAATGATAAAGTAAGTGTGTACATTACATACAGAAATTTACATTTATTAAATATTGAAAGAAAAGGAAGGGTTAAATCTGTCAAATTATTTTTTTTGTACAATTTTATGTTAAAAGAGGAAATCTGTTGAATCAGATATCTATTTTTGTAGCAATTTTGTTTTTGTAAATGATTGTTTGTCACTTTGGGAGCGTAAGCTGGGTGGTACTCTAATTTTGAAATTGTTTTATCTTAAAATTAGAGAAAAGAAACTCCAATTTTAGATATTACAGATATACAGGAAAAAAGATTGTCTATTTTTTTTAAGACAAAAGTGTCTGAAAACCAGGTGTGTTTTTTTTTTGGGTTGGTCAAAGATAGCAAGTCACACTAGCACTCTAATTGGGTGAATTGACTAAAAATTGGATATAAAAGCAGTCTGGAAAATCACTTGAGATCATTCATTCATTCATTCATTCATTCATTATTTGTTAGAGAGACTTTTAAAAAATTATTGAAACTAAAGCAGAAAAACATTTTAGTTCTACTAGATAATTTTTTTTTAAATCATTTTTTTATGAAGTTTTGAATGTTGAAAATATAAGAAATGACAGGGTAGAAAAATTATATATGTATCCCATCAAGACCTGACCATCATGGAGCCACAGATCATATAGGGAAGAAAAGATGTCTTGTCTGAAAAATAATATTCTACACCTTTCAACTGACCAGAGAAATAAGATGTTTTTAAATAGAAAGAATAAAACATTCACCTGCATTCAAAGGAGATGAATTAATCTACTGATAAATATTAATCATCAAGTCCAATTAATTGTTCCAGTAACTGAGTTTGAACCCCAGAAAAATTACAATATGAAAACAACTGCTGTATTTCATCCACGACAAGAATCATGCTGAATGGAAAAATTTAAAGTCAGTATAAGAATTTCTAAATTGTCCACTAAAGCAAATAACCTCAATAGAATCATCATCATCAAATAATTATACACTTTAAGAAAGAGATTGTTCCAAAGAAATGTGGAAATTGTTGCTGCCAAAGATAGACATTAAACAAGAGAAATTTGACCCATTAGAAGTGGCTACAAAGAACTGGTAGTATAAAAAATTTTTTTTAATATATTTTCTTTATGATATCCGAGTCTTAATAAACTTTTAGCAATAAAGTTGTATATTTTATTTAAAGAACTTTTAAAGACTATTCAAATCGATTAAAACAAAAATGTCTTACTAATAATAACTTTGAGCTTCATAAATGATCTTGAATGTTTCAAAATTATTTGTTTATTAATTTACAGTTATGAAATATTAATGTAACATAATTTTTTTGTATTATTATTTTGGTTCTAAATAATATGTTGTTATTATGGGATAAAACATGCACGTACATAATAATATTTTTATACATGTATAATTGTGTGTGAATGTGATGTAATAAGCAGTGTTGAAATATTAAATTATTTTGTTTTAAGAAAGTATAGCATTTCAGAGGTAGAAGGGAGGGGGAGAAAATAATTTAAAACTTGTTTCTAAAACTTTCTCTTTCAATTCTACTAACATTTTTTTTAACATTTTGCTTATCTGTTAGATTATAAGGTATGTGTGCCAATGAGTGAATATTTTTTTTTATGAAATACTTTTTTTGTGGATACAATATACTTTTGAAATACATTTACGGGAAAGGGGGAGGAATTTAAAATTTAATGTTATGATTTTAAAACAGTCGATTATGATTATTGTTGTTATTGTTAATATAAATTTTCATGTAAATATAGAAATTTTTATGTATATGTTAAAAATGCAGTAATAAATATTAGTTTATGTTATTAAACGAGGTGTATATAGTTCATTAAAAGTGGTCTTTAGTAAGTGTGATCATTCATCATCAATGGTTGAATATTAGTTGTTTAAGATATGATTAAATATGCTAAGATTAACAATAATCATGAATTTCTTTATAACAATTAGGTTTTATGATTAAACATAGTCCTAAAGCTGTGGTTGAAACCATTGTCATCATCATCACCATCACGTTTTAATTAATGAGTTATTTAAATGTTCAAAGGTTATAAATAAATATTGATTTCATAATATTTAGTGATTTCTTAGTAATATTATAACCACCATTCCATCATCTATTTCATGCAAGGATGAGTGAATTGCCATCCTAAATTAATAGTAAACTGAGCTAGTAAAACTTATAAAAAATATTGAAACACATTCATTATGCTAAGATCTGATAAATGATTTGTGTCTAATGAATTCCACTTTAGTTTAAAGATGTTTTATGTTTACTTAGATATTAGTGCATACAGTGGTATGACTCTAAAAATCAAAATCATACATTTTGTAAGAAATAAGGTACCAAAAGGGATTCAAACCTGGTACATGTGAAAGGTTATTAGATATAACTGTGTCTAGATTCAAATAATCTAGTGGCGCCCTGCTAGACCATATTCACGTGGTATTTGTTTGGATATGCACTTAACATCAAACCAAGAAATGAAAGTGGATAAAATCTAATGTCTGTATACCTGAGAAGATATTTTATTGAGTTACTGGTGTACTCACCTCACGTGATTTCCATATACCTGAGTTATAATATTTGTTATTAATAATTTGTTTATAATTATTGATATTGTGATATCTTGAGAAATCTATATGTTTCATTTAATCCAATGACCCTTAATATGATTGATAACTCAGTATGATCTTTTTGGTTTAATAACCACTACTCATGTTAAATAATTCTTTTCTTTTGATATAAAATCTACAATGCATTTTTCGTTTGTTAAGCTAGATATTTATATTGGAATCTTTTAGAGATAAAATAAATATTTATATTTGAATCATTTCCTCATTATTTAATACGTTTGGATCGTTTGATCATCTTTAATAATGTTACAATGATCTTATTGAGCTCCTTTAAAATTAGGTTACGATGGATGCCCAACTGGGGCTATGATATATTACCATATACCTGAGATAAAAGGTGATCTATAGAATGATAGGAGATGTGTGGTTAAAAATAGAGAAATTTTTTAGTATTTTTTTTTTCAGTAAAATTTTTTTTTTGTCTTACAAAATTTTCTTGGCCATACAGTCTTATTTTACATTTATATATGATGATGTTTAATATGATTTAATTTTTCATTGATGATGATAAAATGGGTACAACCATAAAACAGCTTGTTTTTTTTATCAATTTTGAAAATAGATGAAGATCACAACTTAAGACAAAGGTGAAATAAATAATAGAATTTTTTTTTGGAACATTAAAATGATTTATTGCCAGATAGCATAAGCATAGTAATAGTGATGAATTATGGAATAGTAGTCTCATGTGTGTTTGGGGAGTTCATTTTGTAAAAAGTCTATGATTTTAGAGGTTTGATTGGATGATTGATCGTTGGAGTTTGGTTGGTTCGATTGCAGTTTTGATGATGAGTGGAGAGTTTTGTCATTGCCTTGAGAATGTTATGTATTCGTGTAACTCATCAATGATCAAACCCAGTCACTGCTCCAACCCAATTTATAAGTTATCTTTATATTATCATGAAACAGTTAACAGCAGTCCTGCCATGATACCAGCCTATAAGACTCCAAGAGAGAGAGCATGGCATATTTTTCCAATCAAGTTTATATGTTATTCTTATTTTATTATGAAGCAGTTAACAGTAGTCTTGCCATGATATCAGCCTATAAGTCTCCAAGAGAGAACAAGGCTTAGTTTTCTTTAGTCTATAATAAGCAGGGCAATCCTTGATACTTGCCACATAAGACTCCAAGAGAGAGAGCAAGGCATAGTTTATCTATTTTAGCCCCTAAGACTTAATACTTCTTTTATTGCAACAGAGTGTGCATCATTCAATCAAGGGTTGTGGTAGTTAATAGTGATCGAATTGGGATGATCTTCTGAGTGCTCGTGATACATTGTGTGATTATAGTGCTGTGACTGAATTCTTTTATTTATCTCAGGATTGTGAACTGCTAGTCATTCTGTGGACTGTCAATATCTGTCGGATTTCTAAAAAAATGGATGAAAGTATAATTTGGGCTATTACAGACAGACATGCACTATATAGATTATTGTTGTGTAGTTCATTAAATAAGGATATTAAAATATTTTTTGTTGTATTTGTAATGCATAATAAGGTGAAAAGCAAATCAGTCAGTTGGTCAGAATAGGTGTCAGACAGGGAGAAGATGTGTGGATTTTTGGTGGTCAGGGGAAGCACAGATGGGATATATATTGAATATATTAAAATTTTTAACAAAATGAGTAAAAAGGAAATGATGCAAATGATTATGCAGATGTTTGAAAGATTCAGAGAAGATGTAAGAGAAGATAGGAAGCAATTCATAGAAAGTTAAAGAGAAGATAGGAAGCAGTTCATAGAAAGTTTAAGAGAAGATAGTAAGCAAGGGATGGTGAATTTGGAACAGAAGATGGAGAAAAATATAGAAAGTCTAAAAGAGGATACTAAGAGTTTAAAAGAAGATAATAAAAGTTTAAGAGAAGATAGTAAGCACGGTATAGAGAGTTTGAGAGAAGATCTCAAAGCAAAAATAGATAACTCTATTGAAAGCAACAACCGAATGATCATGACCTGGGAAACAGAGATCGAAGAACCTCATATAGAAAAAACTACCGAAATTATAATAGAAGATAGTCAGACTACTGAGAATAAAGACAGGGATGAGAAAGTAGATGAAACAATAGGGAAACCAACTGGTACACTGGTAGAAAATAGGCTCCAAGAAGTAGAAAGGCCAATAGTAGCCATAATACCTAATCTCTCAGTAAAGAGAGTACATGAGATAACCAGAGAGCAGATTGGGATAGATTATGAAGTAAAAAGAAGGAGAAGAGAGTGGGAGGAAAAACTTCATGCACCAGATAAGTTGATTGAATTAAAAGAGGCAATAGGAGAGATGAAACCAGATATTTTAGAAAGAGAGCAAAAGTTTCAACAGTCTGTAGGTCTCAATCTATTAACCAACCAGCATGTATGGTTTCAAAGGTCTATATTTTTAAATAGATTAGAGATACCTTATATATGGTATAGAGAATTTATCTCTCTGAAAATTTTAAATGTACATGGTGTATTGTGCAGAAAATCAATCTCTCTGTAAAATGTAAATTCTATGGAAAAGTTAGAAGTAAGTTATATCTGGTACCGAGAGGCAATCTCGTTGAAAAATGTAAAGGTCCAGTGTGTATCATACAGAGAATCAATCTCTCTGAAAAATATAAATGCTCTGGAAAATTTAAGTGTGCCTTATATTTGGTACAAAGAGTCAACCTTTCTAGAAAATTTAAAAATAAATTATATGTGGTACCGAGAGTCATTCTCTCTAGAAAACTTAAAGATGAATGATATCTGGTATAGAAAGTCAATCTCTCTGGAAAACTTCAAAGTGCCTTATATATGGTACAGGGAGTCAATCTTTCTGGAAAGTTTAAAAATAAAATATGTATGATATAAAGAGTCAATCTGTCTGAAAAACTTCAAGGCATATTACGTATGGTACCAAGAGTCCATATTTCTAAATGGAGTCTGTAATAGGAGGTTACATAAAATAAATCTTCCGGATATGTTTTATAAATACCCAGCCAAGATGAAAAATGGAAATATTAAAAATGGACTGGATGTACATGTGCAATTTTATGCAGACCGCAATATGATTTGAAAAGAAAAAGCCATTCCAAATTACCAAGAAAATAGGAGAGAATGTCTTTATGCTTGCTGCTCTTGATGGGAATAAGGGAACCTATAATGCTAGGAGTTTGATCTCATATACTTCAGCAGAGTAGCTTGGCAAAGATCTCCAAATAAATTACTTTAGGTTTTCTAATGAAAAATATGACATTTACCAGTAGTTAAATTTTTTATATATATTATTATTACTGTGTTTATTATTATTAGTGTATTTTATTAGTTAGGATTTTTTTTTTTGGGATATAGTTAAAACAAAGGTGCTGATGATTTTATCCGAAGGGGGGGGGGGTTGTTCCATTACAATTTAGTCACTAGCTAAATTTATAGTAATGTCCATGTAGGAAAGTGTAAAACAAAAATCATCATCAAATTTTTTATATAAAAAGGAAGCTGTAGGGCATCCAAGTTCAAACCCTACAAGATCCAGTTTTAAAAGCTTTAGACAGAAAGAGAGGGGTCAACAATTATATTCTTTATTTGTTTGTGTGTTGATAGAAAGGTAATACACACAATTAAACTATTCAATTTTAAATTTTTCTGTTAAAAAGCAAAGTTATAATGCAAAAGTATAGGCAGTGTATGTGTAAGCTATTGAATTGTTTTATATTTCAGATATTTAACTTTCTTTAAAACTAACCTATGCTTGATCAATTCTAATATCTTATTCTATACTTCCATTTTGATTTTCTATAATTGTAATTGGGATTTAAAAGCTAAGGATTTAATTTTAAATATTAGGGTTATAATTACTAAGCTAGCAATTATATTATTTAATGTTGGTTTATGAATGATTTGAAATGATAAAGTAAGTGTGTACATTACCTACAGAAATTTACATTTATTAAATATTGAAAGAAAAGGAAGGGTTAAATCTGTCAAATTATTTTTTTGTACAATTTTATGTTAAAAGAGGAAATCTGTTGAATCAGATATCTATTTTTGTAGCAATTTTGTTTTTGCAAATGATTGTTTGTCACTTTGGGAGCTTAAGCTGGGTGGTACTCTAATTTTGAAATTGTCTTATCTTAAGATTAGAGTAAAGAAACTCCAATTTTAGATATTACAGATAGACAAAAAAAGGATTGTCTATTTTTTTAAATGCAAAAGTGTCTGAAAACCAGGTGTGCGATTTTTTTTGGGGTTTGTCAAAGATAGCAAGTCACATTAGCACTCTAATTGGGTGAGGTGACTCAAAAATTGGATATAAAAGCAGTCTGGAAAATCAGTTGAGATCATTCATTCATTCATTCATTCATTATTTGTTAGAGAGACTTTTAAAAAATTATTGATACTAAAGCAGGCAAAGATTTTAGTTCTGCTAGATTTTTTTTTTTTAAATCATTTTTTTATGAAGTTTTGAATGTTGAAAATATAAGAAATGATGGGGTAGAAAAATTATATATGTATCCCATCAAGACATGACTGTCATGGAGCCACAGATAATATAGGGAAGAAAAGAGGTCTTGTCTGAAAAATAATATTCTACACCTTTCAACTGACCAGAGAAATAAAATGTTTTTAAATAGAAAGAAGAAAACATTCACCTTCATTCAAAGGAGTTGAATTAATCTACTGATAAATATTAATCATCAAGTCCAATTAATTGTTCCAGTAACTGAGTTTGAACCCCAGAAAAATTACAATATGAAAACAACTGCTGTATTTCATCCACGACAAGAATCATGCTGAATGGAAAAATTTAAAGTCAGTATAAGAATTTCTAAATTGTCCACTAAAGCAAATAACCTCAATAGGATCATCATCATCAAATAATTATACACTTTAAGAAAGAGATTGTTCCAAAGAAACATGGAAATTGTTACTGCCAAGGATAGACATTAAACAAGAGAAAATTGACCCATTAGAAGTCTCTGCAAAGAACTGGTAGTATAAATTTTTTTATATATATTTTCTTTATGATATCAGAGTCTTAATAAACTTTTAGCAATAAAGTGGTATATTTTATTTAAAGAACTTTTAAAGACTATTCAGATCGATTAAAACAAGAATGTCTTACTAATAATAACTTTGAGCTTCATAAATGATCTTGAATGTATCAAAATTATTTGTTTATTAATTTACAGTTATTGAAACAGTAAGGTCTGCTTTGCAGATCTTCGTTTCACCTTTTCTTACCTATTTCCTACCCTCATATCTTAGTTTGAACCCCAATCTATCATAGTGTGTCTGCAATACACTTATATACCAAAAATTCCGCCTAATTTTAAACCATGAGTACAATGCTCATATTATATATATAAGTCATTCCCAAATAAATAAAAGATTATAGATTATGTATATGTTCACATAATTTTGATTTATCAAAAAGTAGGTTATATAAGTCGTAATTGCGCACACACTATGATATGCATTTTAAAACATATCAAAATTATAAATTGTTAAAGTTATTTTGTTTGAATCTATTTACAAATATATTACTGTCATAATATATTTTGATTTAAAATAAAATTCATTTAGTAAATATTCGTTTAGTAAATGGATTCAAATATTGCAATTTAAAAGTAAAATCATTTTCTTTAATTTAATAAAGGTTATTCCAAATATTTCTGTTTAAATAAATCAGGGACAATAGTTTAATTAGTTAATGTTCTATAAGTTTATCTAAGAACAGCAGATGTCCACTTACGGTTTTCTTTAATTAATAAAAGTAATTTTTAATTAAATCTAGTTTGTAATTCAAATGTCGACAGGGAAATTAACAAAAGAAATTAATTAATGTTGAATTCCTTTAGACATTCGGATGATTTAATTACAGCTGATAAATACGATATATTTTTGTAATGCTCCAGGGCAGTTCTACAGTTAAAGTTTAATATAAAAAAATGGGTTTTCTTTTGTCCTGGAGTTTTTTCTTCTAATGTTTCTAAGAGAAATCATTCTGAGGTCTAATGTTTCTAACCAAAATTATAGGAGTAATTTGTAAATCTTGACATGACAGAGTAGAGTGCAAGAAGGCTATTTCTCTCTTAAATGGTCATATGCTGCCATAGACTATCAGAAGTTATCACACAAGGAACCCCGGAACTGATGCCGTGCCAAAAATATGAACATTTCCAGATTTTGCTGCTGAATTATAAAACCTGCCGAGCATCTACCTGAAAATGCTTCTCCAGAGGTAACCCTAAATTAAGCCAAGAGCTCTTGTGATAACTAACATGCTATAGCTATTTAAAATTGTTTTCCTTATATTTCACATAACTTCATTATGTATTTCTTTAACGTGTTAATATAATATAATCAACAGTTTTTCTCTATCCTTGGGTTAATATTTTCTATTTATAAAGCTTTTTTTTATTTTATTATGATAATGTGTCAGAATCGTCTTTGACCGAGTGAACTATTCCCTTTATTGAAAGTAAGCTGCCGCTATTAAGGCATATTTTAAATTTATAATTTTCCAATTTTATTATCTTGCAAATCCCTCATTCGAGGGCGATTCTATTCTTTAATATATAATATAATCACATAGCGAGGTCAATGATTAAATGTGTCCCCTAATGCATGATTGCGTATATAAATCTATACTTACTTTTCAAACCCGCAAGCATGCATTTTCCTATTTTAATTACCATGTTCTACTTTAATTATAAAGTTCATCATTGATGTCGAGAATGTGCAGACCCTTTTAAATGAATTTCTGGGAATTTGATTGGGCATTTCTTTTAATCTGAGTAAAACCCATTCAGTATGTTTTTATATACACTAATCTCGTATTGCTGGTAAATGAATTGGTTGTTGAGACCGTTTTGTTTTATTTTTCCAAGGATTCATTACACGGCAAAGTCCGTTATTTTCGTATATTGCAAGTTTCCAGGCAGAGTGTGTTCCAAATGACATACCTGGGAATTAAACGCAATCATCACACAGTCGCTAAGTTTCAGCTGTTCACAAAATACTTTCCTACGGGTTAGCGGCAAGATGCCCTCCGTAATTATTCCGGATCTTCAATATTGTTTTATTTTATATTTATTTTACAAAGCATCCGTGACTTAAACATGTCACACCCTCCAACTTTAATAAATTCATTATCAGCAATACTGACCTCCCAATGCAACTCTATTATTATTATTCTCAAATAAATGCTTTGATCACATTCCCACTTTGTTGCTTAGTAAGCTTTTGTCTGTGCTATTCTCAAAATCAATAAATATTTTATAACACAATTTCAAATATTTTTTTAAACTTGTATAATTGCTCAAAGCACCTCGCACATGTTCCTATCTCATCAAGCACATTATCGTAATGCTATTAGCCCGGGGAATAGAATATATCACTTTGTTAAAAACCTTTTTGTCATTTATTGAAATATAATGCCCACAATTATTTAATATGCATCCCTGTCTCATATAAGCAGACAGTGGCGTTATATATATATTTTATGAATAAATTTTGTGAAATTATTTAAAACTAAATTTGATATCTTATTTTATTTAATTCCTATCACTGTCTCGGTCTATATATATATATATTTTTTCTGCATTTCTTTTGTAAATCCATAGACGTTAATTAGCCACCCAAACTTCTTTTAGTATAGAGTCTTTTGTTTCTCCCTGACCACCAGGCACCGGTCAAAGGTCATACTAGTAGTGGGATCAGATGCGTTGTCACATAGATGTCGCTGTGAAATTTGGGCTTTAGATTCGAACTTAGTATATCTAGAAGGCAACCCCTCCTAGAATGTTCATATTCATGTCTGGGGTTTGAATTCTGCAGTATGTTAGCGAGATAGACGATTCTGACTGTTACATTATGAAATATTAATGTGTAACATATTTTTTTTGTATTATTATTTTGGTTTTAAATAATATGTTGTTATTATGGGACAAAACACGCACATACATAATAATATTTTTTTACATGTATAATTGTGTGCGAATGTGATGTAATAAGCAGTGTTGAAATATTAAATTATTTTGTTTTAAGAAAGTATAGCATTTCAGAGGTAGAAGGGAGGGGGAGAAAATAATTTAAAACTTGTTTCTAAAACTTGCTCTTTCAATTCTACTAACATTTTTTTTAACATTTTGCTTATCTGTTAGATTATAAGGTATGTGTGCCAATGAGTGAATATTTTTTTTTATGAAATACTTTTCTTGTGGATACAATATACTTTTGAAATACATTTACGGGAAAGGGGGAGGAATTTGAAATTTAATGTTATGATTTTAAAACAGTCGATTATGATTATTGTTGTTATTGTTAATATAAATTTTCATGTAAATATAGAAATTTTTATGTATATGTTAGAAAATGCAGTAATAAATATTAGTTTATGTTATTAAACGAGGCGTATATAGTTCATTAAGATAATTAAAAAAGCAAGTCATATATAACATGACATTACTATTTTTTTTTTTATTTTTTTTAAAAAATTGAAAATACAAAAAAGCCCAATAACAATTGCAATAACAATATTTTTAATAAGTAGGTATTATATAAAAAATATTCATCATCACCACCCCCACCACCCCCCCCCCACCACTGGTTTGTCGGGCCCACCGCCCCCGGCGGAGAAAAACAAAAATGTACACAACCCAAAAAAAAAAAACCAAAAAAAAACACCTATTTTTATCAAAAATTTAAAAAAAAAAACAAACTCTTTTTTTTAAAAAAAAATTTTCTAAATACATCTATCTAACTAAAATAAATATATGGGAGAGAAGAATTTTAACCCAAAAACGGTGGGGAGGAAAGGGGGGTGTGGAGGAAAGATTTTAAAATTTCTCATAACCACACTTGTTAAAAATTACGTGGGTGAGAGAGATTGGGGTGTTCTCTATGTGCAGTTCATTAAGAGTAGTCTTTAGTAAGTGTGATCATTCATCATCAATGGTTGAATATTAGTTGTTTAAGATATGATTAAATATGCTAAGATTAACAATAATCATGAATTTCTTTATAGCAATTAGGTTTTATGATTAAACTTAGTCCTAAAGCTGTGGTTGAAACCATTATCATCATCATCACCATCACATTTTAATTACTGAGTTGTTTAAATGTTCAAAGGCCATAAATAAATATTGATTTCATAATATTTAGTGATTTCTTAGTAATATTATAACTACCATTCCATCATCTATTTCATGCAAGGATGAGTGAATTGCCATCCTAAATTAATAGTACACTGAGCTAATAAAACTTATAAAAAATATTGAAACACATTCATTATGCTAAGATCTGATAAATGATTTGTGTCTAATGAATTCCACTTTAGTTTAAAGATGTTTTATGTTTACTTAGATAGTAGTGCATACAGTGGTATGGCTCTAAAAATCAAAATCATACATTTTGTAAGAAATAAAGTACCAAAAGGGATTCAAACCTGGTACATGTGAAAGGTTATTAGATATAACTGTGTCTAGATTCAAATAATCTAGTGGCGCCCTGCTAGACCATATTCACTTGGTATTTGTTTGGATATGCACTTAACATCAAACCAAGAAATTAAAGTGGATAAAATCTAATGTCTGTATACCTGAGAAGATATTTTATTGAGTTACTAGTGTACTCACCTCACATGATTTCCATATACCTGAGTTATAATATTTGTTATTAATAATTTGTTTATAATTATTGATATTGTGATATCTTGAGAAATCTATATGTTTCATTTAATCCAATGACCCTTAATATGATTGATAACTCAGTATGATCTTTTTGGTTTAATAGCCACTACTCATGTTAAATAATTCTTTTCTTTTGATATAAAATCTAGAATGCATTTTTCGTTTATTAAGCTAGATATTTATATTGGAATCTTTTAGAGATAAAATAAATATTTATATTTCAATTGTTTCCTCATTATTTAATACATTTGGATCGTTTGATGATCTTTATTAAGTTACAATTGAATCTATAATATTGTTCCACTTTAATTAGGTTACTATATATATATATATATATATATATATATATATATATATATATATATATATATATATATATATATATATATATATATATATATATATATAATATGTTTAATTCCAACAAACAAAATTGTAAAATTATAATTTAAAGTTTTAATGCTATTGGAAAATGATTGAAAGATGAAAATGCTATGGATAAACTTGCCTATAATGACAGAAATAAGAAGAGTGAGTGCACAAAGTTGTGGAATTTGCAGAAAAAGAAAAACCATATATAATGAATTCTTAATAAGAATTTTGCGAAATAGAAATGGACATGAAAGCAATAAAATAAACGTACAACATAATTAAATTACATTTTGATGAATTGAAAGTATGTATTTGCTTTTAAGAGATTCAGCATAAGAGTTTAGTAACAATTAGTGAAATGAAATATACACTTAATATTATGGAGGGATATACATTAGGAGTCATAAGATTTGATTGAAAATGAAATTTAAAACAAACAAGTAACACTGGCATCTCTATATATGTATTGTCACTTAGGACAAGCCAGAGTAATCCCAAAAATGCTGTGCATAAAATTGCCATCTAGTGTCTACTCATCCAATATCCCAAAACTCATTTCTGGCTTTTGGCCTTTGTCAGTGAGGAGCTTTGGATCTGAGAGGCTCCTCACTGATGAAAGCCACAAGCCAAAATCTAGTCTGGGGATATTAGATGAATAAGCACTAGATGGGTATTTTATGCACAAGCCGTCTGGCACCCATTGATTACTTTGGTTTGCACTGAATGGCAATAAGTATAGACAGTTTTGCCTGTTTTAATAACAGTTATAAGCAGCCAAAAGAAATGGTGATCATGTGATGTTTATTGATTTTAAACATTGGCATCCTTGCAAGAAATAAGAGATTGAAATGGAATCAAGGTTGGACATATTGATTGAAAAGATGATTATAGAAAGATAGTTGAAATTTGAAATTTGTTCAATTTGATTCCAAGAGATTTTAAAACACATAAAAAGAGAATATATATGAGATGAGTGGATGAAATAAGGAAATTTGCTGATGTATTATGGTGAAAAGAGGCTATGAATTAGGAGAGCTTTTCATTCAGCAATAGATTGATAATGGTAGAAAACAGTGATAAGGATTTTTTATTATTATGTTGGAATTATTTTATACATTTTAGGTTATTTATGTACCAACAATTTAATTTAATTGCCTTTGTTTATTATTGTTTATATATCAAATAATAATCTATATTTAATTCCTCTTTTACTTTTTTCATTTTAAAAGTTAAGTAATTAGTTAAAATATTCTTCTACATTTTAATTATCTGTCTGATTATTACATAATTAAATTAATTATAAACTATCTTGTTATTTTAAGTCTGAATATTCTCATATTGTACAGACATTTGAATGATTTTCATTCCTTTTTATTTTGTGATTAGTTATTTATTTATAATGAGTTTTATTAGTTGATATTTAGTTGCTAATTTATTGTTATTACTTTTTTAATTTAGAAATAATGATGTTATTTATATAAATATTATACTTTTTTATTTACAGTAGTTATTATAATTATTCATGTTTGGGTTTTTAATTACTTTGTATGTATGTATGTATGTATGTATGTATGTATGTATGTATGTATGTATGTATGTATGTATGTATATATGTGTGTATGTGTGTGTGTGTATGTATTGAAGCAGTCAATGTCTAATCATCATTGAGCTTCATGCTTAACCATCTACAATAACCTCCTATGGGGCCCGCAATTCAGACCCTGCTATAAATATATGCTATTCACTCACACACTGTATGTCGAATCATTCTAAAGATGAGTAAAATTAATTTTGTTTAGTAAAAATGAAACAGTAGTTTGAATGATGCGTATATATATTATGACTAAAGCAATAGTTTTATTGCTATAAAAATACATTTGCTTAGATATTTGTAATTATTTTTATATCTGTGTATATTCAATGTAACAACAAAGAAAAATGGGGAAGGCTTGAAATATTGAAATTATCTTTATCACTAGTCAGATCGTTGTCTATAATTAAAACTTATAAATCTTAATTACAATCGAAAAACAAATCGTTTATCAGTTTTCAAATCTTTCAAAACAGCTAAAAGGGGTATTTCAAGCCTTATCTATTGAAAATATTTTACTAATTAAATGTTGCTTTTAAAAGGATTACAGAGATAAGGGTGGTGTATGAAATTGAATTCTGGGCAGTATTGAAAGGTTATAAAAGGAACCATAGAACAGAGGAAAGGGGAGTTTCTTACTTTCAGTTGTTAGTGAAGTGCAGAGGAGTTTTTAATCAGTTGAGTTAATTACCTTTAAGAAGCAAACACAAGTGCTGTAAATGGAGCATGAGTAGTGGAATCTAGCACCAATCTCTTCTTCTCTCGAAGAACTGTCTGCCTGTCAATTGCCATGTCCCATCCGGCCGACCATACGACATGATTGCTTCCGACTGCTGATTGCTAATGACGCTGCTATGCTGTCTTTTCCTTAGGTAGCCTTTTAACGTAGAACTGACTGCCTTTATATGACAATACTTTTGTAATTTATAGTTCAACCATCATATCTTAATTTATATATTGTTTTATAAGCTTCTGCTAATTTTGCTTTTAAACTCTCTCTCTCAGTAAACTTTTATTCATATCATGTATTTTAACTTACCTTTCACGCTTAATTAAATTATATATAAATGTGTGCGATTCCATTAAGATTTCATGTATTTTGTTTAATGTATAGATATGATTTATTTTCTTTAATGTGCCAAAATCGCTAAATTCGCGAGTAAGGGGGAAAATAATTGTTTTACTTGGGAAAAGGGTGGGCTTTATTTAAAACTTATCAATAAAGTTTTGTCTATATGAAATAGAAATTGCTCGCAAGTTTGGTTTCATTTTAAATTCATTATTCTTAAAGTAAATTAAAAACTTTTACTGTGGATGAATTTTGCTTTAATTTTCTATTTTTAAAAGATCGTGAACCTTCATATAATTAATCCATTCCTTTTTGCTGGTGCCTGAAAGGCAAACTCTACCTGTTAATACGTATTTGGGAATTGATTCTTTAAATATAAATGTTGTTAGTTTAATAATATTATAAATAGAAGCGTTATTATTCACTATGATTTGTTAAATGACTCAGAATTGAAAACAGATTATTGCGCAAGAGGTTAGACAATTTCCAAGTTTGAAAATTATATTATAAAACTTATATTCATGTCCAATAATGTTGCTGGCATACATTTCCATTATTCTGATATTTTATCTTCTCCATTTCTTGATTGTTTAGTCATTGGGAATGTCTAAAGCTCCCATCCTACTTCTCAGAATCGTTCACAATCAGGTACAATGCTTCCTGTGGAAACGTTAAGTTTACGAGGGTTATGATATTTATGTGCTGCAGAAGATAGCGCATCCAGATTCTGGGCTCTCAAACCCAGACCCTCTCTTGATATCGCTCCACCAGAAGGCATGGATATATCCAATCTAAGTTTGTTTCAAAGTATTCTTTTAAATGATAAAATATCCATAATCAACATGAGGCCTTATTTTCGTTATTGTATGCTAGTACCGTTACTTTGCTTTTTAATTTGATCATCCGTCTGTCTAATTTTAGTAAGTTGCAATGATGTGTTAAAGATAAAGATTCATTTCATAAAATATGTTCAATATGTTGATCTAAAAACAGTTTTCCTTTAAAAAGCTTTATCGATTCCCAGAGACGCAAGTCAATTTGTATAATTTATTCTAGTAAATATTGCACATTGTTTGTTTCTTATGCATACTTATTCTAGAGACGCTATGTCCAAACAATGCTTATTAAACATATGTAATGATTTTAAGATTGTAAATAAATGATTGAGACCGTAAATTTATATTTATTTGTCAAACAGATTAACGTTAAATTATCGTGTATCTTTCTGTAATCCGAATCTGTTCCGATCTTGTAGATTATTTTGTACATCCACATTTTGGCATATTAACCCCGCACAACTTATAACACATTCTATAAAATGGTATCTATTAAATAATTGATGTAATGGGGATTTTATAAAACAAATCCTAAGTTTTCATAATGTATAAAATCACTCCAAGCGTGAAACAATTTTGCAACCTATATATGCGTTTTCTGCATTCATTAAATATATATATTTTCGTGTTAATCCTGGTTTGTGTTGAATTATTAGTTTCTAGTTAATATTTAGAATTATTTTCTTTAGCTAAGAGCTTAGCATTAATAAATAACTATGATAATGTAATAACTGGGCTACTCCGACCTCGATCATCATCATCATTCTGATCTTATGCTCTACTGCTTTGCTTTGCTTCTGGGCACGGATTTAAAATAATTTTACTATGTCATCAGAATTGTTGTTCATTGAGTCAGAGATTCGAAGAATAGGCAAATAGGTTAGAATTCAGTACTGCTCCAGATCTGTGTATCTCGAGCATGACTGGATTCGAGGTCCTTTTGCTTAGGATTTGAATCTTGTTAAGTGAGCATACTATTTTGACCGGTACAGTGGATTTTTTTTCCGGGCTTGGCTGACCAAGTGTGGCTTCGATATAAACACCCACATACCCTGAGTACTGAATTCTGTTTATATGTATGTTTTAAAAAAAGGTTGTAAGAGATCATTGATGATAGATATGTATATTTCCTTCCTACCTGAGTTTGTTTTCTGATTTTATATACATAAAAGGTGAAAATTTGATACTATAACCAATGTCCATGTGTTGCAACCATAAATGTAAATCGTTTTTGTTGTATCTGGTTTTACAACTATAGAAAAATATTGTTTTTCCATGTTAATAGCTACAAATGCAAAAATCTTGTTTATAAAATGAAAATATTTTGATACCCATATGTGAATTTTTTTTCTGTATCTGGTTTTAAAAATATATATAAGTGTTTCTTATGTTATATATGCAGAAATGAAAATGTTTATAAATAAAACCCATGTACTTCAGCCATAAGTTATAAACCTTGATTGTAACAAGGTGCACTTCATGTTTCATTCATCTTCTATGCATTATATTTGTAATAGAGTTTATAATGTGTAACAAATACTTATATTTACTAGTTGAGTAGCCCAGATGTATTTGGAATTATTTTTTTATATATACTGTTGGCTGGCGCCATTATATAAAAGTGCCAACAGTAATATAATAAACTACATGTCAAAATGAGTTCAAACCAGGATGTTAGGGGTTGAGAGAGAGTTAAATTATATTTCCACTGTTTTCTATGTATAATTGTTATGAGCAAACATATATGATATTTCTGAAACAAATCACTAATCAATTTTTTTTGTAAGAGTCTATTATAGGTGCAGAAAAACAACCAAAAGTTAAGCAGCAAGGCAGTTGAATTCCAATAGATCATACACATACAGGTTATGATCACACATTTTTGCTGTTATCAGCAGCAGTCGGCAGCAAAAAGAAAAAGAAAAAAATGGCAAAATGAAGACAGTTGAAGAGAGGAGGTAGAGAGGTGTATAATTCATGAAGAAATAATATAAAAAGGAAGTCAGAAAGTATAGCAACCAAAATTTCATGCTTAAAGAATTCTTTAAAAAAAATAGAAGGGAACTTTAGTAAATAAAATGAGGCATCAGGAACTACCCATCACTGGACAATTTATGCAGATCCAGATCTTCTGTGGTGAACCACAGGAGAGTCCACAGGAACATATGGAAAATCTGAAGGCAATGTTTTCACTCTATGCACTGAGCAGTGGGGAACAAATGGCCATAGCTAGCCAGTATTTGGAGGCAACCGCTAAAGACTGGTGGCGATCATTGACACACAAACCAACAGATCTCGAAGAATACTGCCGGGCACTATGCAAGATTTTTTGGAGTGAAGAAAGACAGGAGTATATTTTGCACACTATAATCAATGAAAAATTTCCAACTAATCACCAAGAAACGTATGCACAATTCTTTTTAAAGCAAGCCGCAAGACTCAGATCTCTACCAGATATCACATGGTCAGAATCACATATTATCCATACCATATATGCCGATGAAGGTGCAGGAAATGATGATCATAAGCCGGATCAACAAGATAAATGAAATGACTGAGTTTTTGGTTTCAATAGACTATGGATTCAGGAATCCAGAAACAGATGGAACCCCAAAATTGAACACAGAACAAAGGAAGGGGGACCTACAGGAATGCCCAGAATATTTAAAAAGACAACGGAATCAGTTTAAACCAGGTGGTAGCCAGATGACTAACATAATATGGGAAAAAGAAAGCATTGAGAATGTTACAACCACAAGCTTGTGTCCTATTATTGAAGTGATGATAGAATCCACCAAGGTATTAGCACTAGTGGATTCAGGAAGCCAAGCATCGATTGTATCAAAGGCATGGATTAAAAGTATAGAGAGTGAAAGGGAGATCATGCAATTGCCAACACATCCCATCCAGTTGACCTTGGCTAATGGGAAAAGAATCATGAGCGAGAACAGTCAAATCTGGCTAGAGGTGAAGATTAATGAGAGATTGATGGACCATACATTCTTGATTGTATCTGGACTAATCTATGATGTGGTGTTGGGTTCCAACTTTCTAACCCAAAATCATGGAATTATCGTTTTCTTCAGGAAAAAATGCCTATTCGACAATGAATCAACACATTTCAAAGTGACCCACCAAGCCGTACCTGAGAAGCAAAGCTGCTTGATCCAGCCTGTTGATTCAGCATTGATTGAAAAAAAAGGTCTGTGACTCAGCTATTACAGGGTCCAAAGATAAAAGAAGTATCCAAAGCATATTATAAAATTATGCTCAGGTGTTCGCCCAGACTCCTGGAAAAATAAAGGGGTATACTCATAGAATTCGAGTGAAGGAGGAATCGTACACCCAATCCAAAACATACCCCATCCCATTCCAATACCGGGTTGAGGTGGAAAAGAAGATTCAACAGTTGATCGAGTGGGATATTATTGAGCGGAGCCCATCTCCCTATAACAATCTGCTGGTTGTGGTGAAAAAAAAAATGGAGATTTGCAGCTATGTTTGGACGCACGGAAATTAAACAGCATGACCATCCCTGGGAGAGACATCCCGCCACCGATCCAGGAAGTATTTGTCCAGTTGTCAGGGCAGACGATCTTTTCTACCTTAGATCTTACCGCCAGTTATTGGCAGATGGCCCTAGACCCTCGTGACCAAAAGTATACCGCATTTCGGTATGGAGGACATATCCATGTGTTTAAGCGAGTCCCCTTTGGACTCATTAATAGTGGGGCAGGACTGATGTGATGTTTAAAACAAGTCCTATCCAAAGAGGTACAGAAAAATATGGTCTGCTATGTGGATGATATAGTAATTGCATCGAAAAACATCACTGAACATTTGAAATGCCTGGAACAATTTTTCCGTGAATGTGCCCAAGAAAACATAACTATTAACTTGGAAAAGAGTCTCTTTGCGGTAAAAGAAATTACATTCCTTGGACATGTTGTAAGTGAGTATGGTGTCAAAGTCCACCCTAAGAAAGTAGAAGCCATTGACCACTTCCCTAAACCAAAAACTCGGAAACAGGTCCGATCTTTCCTAGGGCTTTGTAACTTCTATCACCGGTTTTACCCAAATTTTGCTCATGAGACAGGAAAGCTGATAGAGTTACTAAAGAAAGATCATAAATGGGAATGGACCGAAGCACATGACAAGGATTTTGAGAACATAAAAAAACATTTCCTTAAAGCTGTAATGTTGTGTCACCCTGATTTTACAAGGACCTTTTACGTCCAGACTGATAGTAGCAAGCAGGGATTGGGGGCTGTGTTATTCCAAATTAATGAAGAAGGAAAGCATCTGGTGCTCTATTTTTGTAGCTGCTCCTTAAAGGGAGCCTACACTATACCACCACAGAACAAGAAACCCTAGCAATTGTTTGGGCCTGCCAGAAATTCCGGAAATTTCTCCTGGTGTCTGACGTGGTCATAGTAACCGATCACAAATGTTTGGAATTCTTGAATAAAAGTTTTTTTACTAACGATCGATTGATCCGGTGGAGCCTGGCCCTTCAACAGTTCCAATACAAAGTGGCTTACTGTCCAGGGTGTGAGAACATTGTGGCAGATATCCTAAGCTGCCATCCTGTACCTGCCAGTATCCAAAATCCCCAACAGTGATCAGACCCTCAGAATCATGGCCTGACCACGAAGACCCCTATGGAAACTGATTTGACAAATCTATGATATTGGCAAGATGACCAATATGCTAACATTATTTCCAACCTGGGAACCAATCACCTAATGTGTACAAACAAAAGAAATGTGCAGCAATTCTCCCAATTCCGCTTAAAAGATGGGATCCTGTAATGTAAAACAAAAGACATGGAGAACTCATGGAAAATCATGATGCCAAATAAGATTAGGATGCAACTGGTCGAACACATCCACAAAACCTTGGGACATTATGGGCCACAGAAAACTGAGGAAGCCTTGAGACACCAATTTTACTGGCCAGGTATGTACACACAGATTCTCACAGTGTTACGGAAATGCACAACATGTGCCCAGACTAAGTTTCCAAACAAGTCTTATGCTGGAACTGTGAAACCCATAACTGCATCAACGCCCAATGAGCTAATTTCAATCGACCACTATGGCCCGTTGCCCAAATTTAGAAAGTTTTAATATCTACTCGTGACCTATGATGTTTTTTTCCAAATATGTACGAGCATATCCTGTCCGGGCTGCAGACTCAAGGAATACGATTCGGACTTTCCAAGATAAACAATTCCCTGAGGTGGGAAAACCTAATTCTGTTGTATCAGATCATGGTTCAGCCTTCACCTCTAAGGAATGGAGAAGCTGGCTTTTGAAGCAACAACTCACTCATCGGTTGACATCGATTAGGAATCTCCAATCTAACCCATGCCAAAGAGTCATGAGAGAACTCAATCATCTCTTTCGCACCTACATATCAACCAACCACCGGGATTGGGTAAATAAAACCCCAGAAATAGTCAACTGTATAAACCAGACGATAAATGAGTCTACCTGTTTTACATCTGAATGCCTTCACTATGGGAAGCCATGTCGCAACTTATTTCCGAACCTGGTGCCACTAGATGAAATAGTTATTGACCCTATTCGTGACCAAGAAGCTGCTAGAAGACGGTTGGCCCAGGCAGCTGAAAATCGCATAAAGAGGGGACGGATGCAATGTCACCAATTTCAGGAAGGCGATCAAGTATGGTTGAGATTTCCCAAGACAAGCAGTGTAGTAAAAAAGGAGTTTAAAAAATTTTTTCCCTTGTATAGTGGACCATACCTTGTTCGGAGAAGATGTCATGAAAATGCTTTTCTATTGGAAGGAGAAAATGGATTTAATGGCATCTATAATGCAAGACGATTGAAACCATACACACCACCCAATCCTCATACCAAATATTTCAGTTAATGGAAAAAACAGCAAGAAGTTGAAATAAAAATATAAAAAGGAATGAAAGATTCTTTCTTCTCCATACTAAAAACTTGATTCAAATAAGAAGGCAGTTTTGTTTTTTTTTGTCCACAAGGAGCAAAGTTTTCATGCTCATTTATTAAGGTTGTTTTTCTCACCAACATTATATTAGACTCCAACAAAGGTATTTTTTTATTGATTTTTTTGATCACTTTAAGCGGGGAAGAATGAAGCAGTCAATGTCTAATCATCATTGAGCTTCATGCTTAACCATCTACACTAACCTCCTATGGGGCCCACAATTCAGACCCTGCTATAAATATATGCTATTCACTCACACACTGTATGTTGAATCATTCTAAAGATGAGTAAAATTAATTTTGTTTAGTAAAAATGAAACAGTAGTTTGAATGATGCGTATATATATTATGACTAAAGCAATAGTTTTATTGCTATAAAAATACATTTGCTTAGATATTTGTAATTATTTTTATATCTGTGTATATTCAATGTAACAACAAAGAAAAATGGGGAACGCTTGAAATATTGAAGATATCTTTATCACTATTCAGGTCGTTGTCTATAATTAAAACTTATAAATCTTAATTACAATCGAAAAACAAATCGTTTATCAGTTTTCAAATCTTTCAAAACAGCTAAAAGGGGTATTTCAAGCCTTATCTATTGAAAATATTTTACTAATTAAATGTTGTTTTTAAAAGGATTACAGAGATAAGGGTGGTGTATGAAATTGAATTCTGGGCAGTATTGAAAGGTTATAAAAGGAACCACAGAACAGAGGAAAGGGGAGTTTCTTACTTTCAGTTGTTAGTGAAGTGCAGAGGAGTTTTTAATCAGTTGAGTTAATTACCTTTAAGAAGCAAACACAAGTGCTGTAAATGGAGTGTGAGTAGTGGAATCTAGCACCAATCTCTTCTTCTCTCGAAGAACTGTCTGCCTGTCAATTGCCATGTCCCATCCGGCCGACCATACAACATGATTGCTTCCGACTGCTGATTGCTAATGATGCTGCTATGCTGTCTTTTCCTTAGGTAGCCTTTTAGTGTAGAACTGCCTTTATATGACAATACTTTTGTAATCTATAGTTCAACCATCATATCTTAATTTATATATTGTTTTATAAGCTTCTGCTAATTTTGCTTTTAAACTCTCTCTCTCAGTAAACTTTTATTCATATCATGTATTTTAACTTACCTTTCATGCTTAATTAAATTATATATAAATGTGTGCGATTCCATTAAGATTTCATGTATTTTGTTTAATGTATAGATATGATTTATTTTCTTTAATGTGCCAAAATCACTAAATTCACGAGTAAGGTGGAAAATAATTGTTTTACTTGGGAAAAGGGTGGGCTTTATTTAAAACTTATCAATAAAGTTTTGTCTATATGAAATAGAAATTTCTCGCGAGTTTGGTTTCATTTTAAATTCATTATTTTTAAAGTAAATTAAAAACTTTTACTGTGGATGAATTTTGCTTTAATTTTCTATTTTAAAAAGATCGTGAACCTTCATATAATTAATCCATTCCTTTTTGCTGGTGCCTGAAAGGCAAACTCTACCTGTTAATACGTATTTGGGAATCGATTCTTTAAATATAAATGTTGTTAGTTTAATAATATTATAAATAGAAGCGTTATTATTCACTATGATTAGTTAAATGACTCAGAATTGAAAACAGATTATTGCGCAAGAGGTTAGACAATTTCCAAGTTTGAAAATTATATTATAAAACTTATATTCATGTCCAATAATGTTGCTGGCATACATTTCCATTATTCTGATATTTTATCTTCTCCATTTCTTGATTGTTTAGTCATTGGGAACGTCTAAAGCTCCCATCCTACTTCTCAGAATCGTTCACAATCAGGTACAATGCTTCCTGTGGAAACGTTAAGTTTACGAGGGTTATGATATTTATGTGCTGCAGAAGATAGCGCATCCAGATTCTGGGCTCTCAAACCCAGACCCTCTCCTGATATCGCTCTGCCAGAAGGCGTGGATATATCCAATCTAAGTTCGTTTCAAAGTATTCTTTTAAATGATAAAATATCCATAATCAACATGAGGCCTTATTTTCATTATTGTATGCTAGTACCGTTACTTTGCTTTTTAATTTGATCATCCATCTGTCTAATCTTAGTAAGTCGCAATGATGTCTTAAAGATAAAGATTCATTTCGTAAAATACATTCAGTATGTTGATCTAAAAACTGTTTTCCTTTAAAAAGCTTTATCGATTCCCAGAGACGCAAATCAATTTGTTAAATTTATTCTAGTAAATATTGCACATTGTTTGTTTCTTATGCATACTTATTCTAGAGACACTATGTCCAAACAATGCTTATTAAACATATGTAATGATTTTAAGATTGTAAATAAATGATTGAGACCGTAAATTTATATTTATTTGTCAAACAGATTAATGTTAAATTATCGTGTATCTTTCTGTAATCCGAATCTGTTCCGATCTTGTAGATTATTTTGTACATCCACATTTTGGCATATTAACCCCGTACAACTTATAACACATTCTATAAAATGGTATCTATTAAATAATTGATGTAATGGGGATTTTATAAAACAAATCCCAAGTTTTCATAATGTATAAAATCACTCCAAGCATGAAACAATTTTGTAACATATATATGCATTTTCTGCATTCATTAAATATATATATTTTCATGTTAATCCTGGTTTGTGTTGAATTATTAGTTTCTAGTTAATATTTAGAATTATTTTCTTTAGCTAAGAGCTTAGCATTAATAAATAACTATGATAATGTAATAACTGGGCTACTCCGACCTCGATCATCATCATCATCATTCTGATCTTATGCTCTACTGCTTTGCTTTGCTTCTGGGCATGGATTTAAAATAATTTTACTGTGTCATCAGAATTGTTATTCATTGAGTCAGAGATTCGAAGAATAGGCAAAAACGTTAGAATTCAGTATTGCTCCAGACCTGTGTATCTCGAGCATGATTGGATTCGAGGTCCTTTTGCTTAGGATTTGAATCTTGTTAAGTGAGCATACTATTTTGACCGGTACAGTATGTATGTATGTACGTATGTACATACGTACGTACGTACGTATGTATTGTAATGGTATAATTATTGATCTTTTATTCCAATAAACCTCTACTGGTTTGGTCACCATTTGTAATGAAACAAAAGACATTGCCCTGTGGGTTTTTCCATTTATTATTGATACAAATATAAAATAAAAGATAATGAAGTAATGCCCTTATGGTTTAAATATTATTTGTTTTTATTTATTTATATTAAACTCTGTATTAATTGTTATATATATATATATATGCATTTCCTATATATATATATATGTGTGTGTGTGTTTCCTATATATACACACAATTGCCGATGCCAATGTAAAACATGAAAAATTGCATAAAAGAATAAAAATATATAATGGGGGAAAATTCTGTTTCTTTCCTCCATCTGCATTTCACTAGACACTATTTAATTTTTTAACTAAGATGTTGCTCTCGATAGCATAGTATCTAATTTTCCAAATTCATTTTATTACTCATCAATATAATGAAAATATTGTATATAATACATATTGGAAGAATACGTGTCTATGAATATTACACACATGATTAGAAAAAAGAGTTATACCTGTTTAATACCATCTTATAATATAATTAAAATTACTCCAAATCCAACATTCAACCAGACCAGCAAAAAAAAAAACAATATTAAAACACAACCAAAGGTTTCACTAATACATGCACACTTCTCAAGTGTAAAGAACTATAAAAACTACACTATATATATATTGAACCATATTCGAATGTGTGCATTCGAAACACCAGTCTCTTAGGCAGAGAAGAACATACTTGGAGAGTATGTATGCCCAAACGATAGCTATAAAGTATATAACTAGTGTTACATTTACAGGACATAGCTTCTTCTCGGTTGTTGAGTTCAACACCAAATCCAAAGCACTTTTTTGTTTGTGTATAAACACGGGCGCCAGCTGTTTATTCTAAAAGAATACTAAAAGAATAGACAACACACTTTGAACAGTGGCCACTAACTCAATGCCTAAATCCATGACTAGCTCAGCTGTTTGTAATCACTAATAGATTATACTTCATTAGTGGTTAAAAAAATTGATAAAAGAATTGTAAAAGGATTGATAAAAAGAATTGACCGACAAATAAAGTTTAATTTTAAAGACAATTTATTAACTAACATTTATTTACTAAATTTAAACATTTTATAATTCTAATAAAAACACACACATATTTTTAAATTAACATTTCTAAACTAGTTTAAATATTCTTGTATATTTTCATAACCAACACTGGTATTTATCTAATTTAACCAATAATATTGATATAAGGATCATGCACATATTAACTCATGCACACACATAATAATAATAAAGTATTACATAGCATTTGAAATTTAAACACACATATCAATAGTTCATTTATGTATGATATCGAGTTCATATAATTAGACTCTTGGAGGATTCACACGAATTAATGAAATGCAATGGCTATTACAGTATAAACGAAAATAAGCAAATGTTTTACCTAGGATTTTGAATGTAGGTTTAACACTTTGTTTTCTTCTTGTTTGTTGTTTCTTCCAGTATGAATGGTTCCAGTATGAATGCTTCCAGTATGAATGCTTCCAGCCAGCTGGGACATTTCCTTGATGAATTTCCTTATTATTCACGATTATTACTATTGGAGACAATTAGATATTGATGGAGATTTTCTAAGTTGTTATGTTGACATTATTTCACGGGCAGATCTGGCTCTTTTCATCGGACTTTTTAGGCTGTGGAGAGGTGTGAATTCCCAAAATCTTCTCAACACTGCATCTTGTTTGTTAACTGACTCAATTAATTTCTGAACTGCACTACTCAAATACTTTTGTGAACTGATTACTGTCCGATAAAAAAAGGTCTATTTATACCTGCACCTTGTTGTCTTTCTAATATCTCTGGCAAAGATCTGTTGTCAAATTCCAGTGATAATCATTTGGTAAATGTGTTTGGAAGATTGCTTAATTAGTAATAGCCATGCAATAAAACGTGTTGTTTATTTTATTAATAGCCATTGCCATGTTTTTAATGATAATCTTCTTTTATTTCGCATATATTTTATTTATTTACAAATCGCACATATATACGCACATATATACGCACATATATTTTTAATACAATTTACTATTTAGTTTTAACATTATTTTTTCTTTAATTAATCTTGAATGAAAAGAGATTTGTATGTTTTAACTTTTTAAATTATATTTTTACAAATACTAATAAAAACTCTTTACTTCCTTTTATAACCCTTAGTTTAATTTCCCTAATGAAACACCCCTCTCCCCTTCTGATTAATTAATTGTAGCTTTTTTATTTCAAAACTAATGCTAGAAAACTATTTGATTCTTATCCTTTTCTAAAACAAACTGCAATAAACTCTTCAACATTTAATTTTATGTTTTTCTTTTATGAATGCTTATTTTAATAATATAATTTTAGATAAAATTATATGTGCCTATATCAATATAGGTACATTACACCGCCCTTCCTTTTGAGAGTAAAATGCGTCATTTTTGACCATTTTATCTCTGACAACATTAAATCTTAATTTATTATTCTTTCTAAGTTTGCTTTTTGGTATTTTTTCCTTTTCCATGCTAAGGGCAATCTCCAATTATGCTTTTCTTCTTTCTATGCTGGTAACATTGCTTACAATGATCGTCCTGGATAATGACCATGAGGACAAACTAAATTTGTGGCACAGGGATCTTTTATAAAAGAAGCTTTGGCTGCCGATTCTCTTGATTGGACTTTGACTAAGAAAAGGTGGCTGCAAATGGCAGGAATTTCAACTGTCCATTTCTGACTTATGCCCTGGAAAATGATTTCTGATTTTCTTGATCGGACTTTGACTAAGTAGCTGCAATGGCAGGAATTTTCACCTGTCCATTTCCGACTTATGCTTTGGAAAATGAGGTACGAGATATGGGGATTCTCCCCTGAAAAGTGACGTACGATTTACTCTGGATGTTGCCAGTGTGCTTTTTAAAAGAGGAATGATCCCAGCCAATCCATTTTGGGTACTAGAACCTATCCAGTCGAGAGCTTTAAACTTCATCCTTATCTAACTTATTTCACTACTAACCTCATCCCTTTAATTTCGAACCCTTATACATTCTTAGTACAACTTAGATTGACTTTCATTTATATTATTTATAACCTTACAGTATTATTTTTAAACTCATATGAACATTTCTTTAACATATTTATTTATATTACTACATTATTTTTAAACTATTACGAACATTATTCTAAATATTTATTTGTGCTACAATATTATTTTGAAACTATCATGGACATCAGTTTACATATTTATTTATATTATATTACTTTTAACCCATTACTTTTACTTATATATTAACATGCGTGTACTCAGAAAAAAACTATTTTGCTTTATTATGATTCATTCATTATTATTTTACTAGAGATTTTTTTATTTTTTATCTTGATTATTTTAAACAATTTATTTACATCCTTTTCTTAACTTACGGTATTCAAAACAAACTTTTATTTTGACATGGTATATTCAAAAAAACTATTTTATTTTACTACGAATATTTTATTTATTTTTTACAGATATATTATACTTATTTATTTAACTTGTTTTTATTTTATGTATTTCCATTATTTTATTCATTTATTTAATTCTACAAACATTATTTCTAAATCCTTAATTTGACCCATTTAGTTAACTTGATTTTATGGATTTTTATTTATTTGAACTGTTTATTTACGAACATTTCCTTAATTAATATGTGCATGGAGAAAAAAAATCTTTTATTTTGCGAAGCCTCCATTATTATTATTTGACAAAACAATCCATCATTTTAAATAGCGAAATTCTAATTCAGGCTTTTCACCTACGTCAAAATAATTATATTAGACTCATAGTCCATTTCCAGTCTTTTTTGTTTATTTCCTTTACTATTCCGCCCGATTACTAACTTTTAAACTATGTCAGGCGGTTCCTTCTTTCTTTCTACTAATTTTATAATATAAATCATACTCGATATTCTCACTTCTATTTCTTGATTAAAATCTATTTTATCTCTTTCTCTTTCCATTCTATTTTCTGCCTTGTAAATTAGAAAACTTTTAAGCTTTACAAATCTTCGTATTTTTCCTAATCGTGAATATTTTTTCCTATGCTTCCTCTTTGTTTTAAATGTACATCTACAGCAAATGCAAATGTTTACTTTAACCTTTTTAAATTTTTGTAAAAACTTTTCTACACTATCTACTACCTTGAACTTATGTTTTTCTTCTATTTCTTGATCTACATTTGTGTCTACTTTATTTATCACAATGCTATCTGATTCTAATTCAATTGTACCTCTTTCATGACCTCAACTTCCTGACTTTCTTTAATTAAATCTAACTCTATAACTTCTTGGTTCTTCTCTACCTTTACCGTTATCTCACATCTTATTTCTCTTACTTCTGCTCTGAGTCCTTTAATTTCTGTTTTAACCTGACTAATTTCTGCCTTCAATTCTGCTTTGAGTTCTTCTTAGAGCTCTTGTTGGCTTTGTTTAATTTCTTGACGCATTTCTTCCATCATATTCATCATCATTTTCATCATCATTCGCATCTCAGATACTTCTTCTTTCTCCTTTTCTACTAACTGGGGATTTTTAAAATATATTGGGCTTTTTTTCGGATCCATTTTCGAAATTTTCAATTTCAAAGTACTAGCACTTATGTTAAATGAAATTTAAATATGACTTATTTATTTATTTATTTTTACTAAGAAGGAAACTCATGCTAACTCCACCTTTTTATTCCTTTTCACTACCCAATCTTAATGCTTTAACTCCGCCCATAACATCTAATTGACTCTTATTTGATAGCATAAATGTCAAAATCTCTTTTCATTTCGAGAAAAAAAAAATTTCGGTCAATTCTTTTTTTTTTTTTTTAAATTAAAACACCTTTACATACGTAATTTATCTTTTGTATAAAACAAAATTTTCAAACAAGAAACAAAGTATTTCATTACTATTGTTTCTTAGGTTCAGCCCCACAGTTGGGTATAGCCATTTTGAACCGTATTCGAATGTGTGCGTTTGAAACACCGGTCTCTTAGGCAGAGAAGAACATACTCGGAGAGTATGTATTCCCAAACAATAGCTTTAAAGTATATAACTAGGATTACATTTCCAGGACATAGCTTCTTCTTGGCTGTTGAGTTCAACACCAAATCCAAAGCACTTTTTTGTTTGTGTATAAACACGGGTGCCACCTGTTTATTCTAAAAGAATACTAAAAGAATAGACAATACACTTTGAACAGTGGCCACTAACTCAACGCCTAAGTCCACAACTAGCTCAGCTGTTTGTAATCACTAATAGATTATACTTCATTAGTGGTTAAAAGAATTGATAAAAGAATTGTAAAAGGATTGATAAAAAGAATTGACCCACAAATAAAGTTTAATTTTAAAGACAATTTATTAACTAACATTTATTTACTAAATTTAAACATTTTATAATTCTAATAAAAACACACGCATATTTTTAAATTAACATTTCTAAACTAGTTTAAAA
This sequence comes from Epiperipatus broadwayi, assembly GCA_028023455.1. NCBI lineage: Eukaryota > Metazoa > Onychophora > Udeonychophora > Euonychophora > Peripatidae > Epiperipatus > Epiperipatus broadwayi. Next base: position 150,745 of record JAQFVV010012968.1, read on the forward strand.
TTTATCTAATTTAACCAATAATATTGATATAAGGATCACGCACATATTAACTCATGCACACACATAATACTAATAAAGTATTACATAGCATTTGAAATTTAAACACACATATCAATAGTTCATTTATGTATGATATCAAGTTCATATAATTAGACTCTTGGAGGATTTACATGAATTAATGAAATGCAATGGCTATTACAGTATAAACGAAAATACGCAAATGTTTTACCTAGGATTTTGAACGTAGATTTAACATTTTGTTTTCTTCTTGTTTGTTGTTTCTTCCAGTATGAATGGTTCCAGTATGAATGCTTCCAGTATTAATACTTCCAGCTGGCGGGGATGTTTCCTTGATGAGTTTCCTTATTATTCACGATTATTACTATTGGAGACAATTAGATATTGATGGAGATTTTCTAAGTTGTTACATTGACATTATTTCACGGGCAGATCTTGCTGTTTTCATCGGACTTTTTAGGCTGTGGAGAGGCATGAATTCCCAGAATCATCTCAACACTGCATTTTGTTTGTTAACTGACTCAATTAATTTCTGAACTGCACTACGCAATTACTTTTGTGAACTGATTACTGTCCGATAAAAAAAGGTCTATTTATACCTGCTCCTTGTTGTCTTTCTAATATCTCCGGCAAAGATCTGTTGTCAAATTCCAGTGATAATCATTTGATAAACGTGTTTTGGAAGATTGCTTAATTAGTAATAGCCATGCAATAAAACGTATTGTTTTATTTTATTAATAGCCATTGCCGTGTTTTTAATGATAATCTTCTTTTATTTCGCATACATTTTCTTTATTTACAAATCGCACATATATTTTTAATACAATTTACTATTTAGTTTTAACATTATTTTTTCTTTAATTAAACTTGAATGAAAAGAGATTTGTATGTTTTAACTTTTTAAATTATATTATTACGAATACTAATAAAAACTCTTTACTTTCTTTTATAACCCTTAGTTTAATTTCCCTAACGAAACATCCCTCTCCCCTTCTGATTAATTAATTGTAGCTTTTTTATTTCAAAACTAACGCTAGAAAACTATTTGATTCTTATCCTTTTCTAAAACAAACTGCAATAAACTCTTCAACGTTTAATTTTATGTTTTTCTTTTATGAACAATTATTTTAATAATATAATTTTAGATAAAATTATATGTGCCTATATCAAATATATAGATACATATATATATATATATATATATATATATATATATATATATATATATATATATATATATATATATATATATAATAAACATTACCCACAAATCCATTCACTTCCCATCCACCCTTAATATTAAAAGAACTCTTAATTATGTTAATTGCTTCAGAATAATAAATTTTTAATAATAAAGATTCTTTAATTCTTCTTTTGATTTCATTTCTTTCAAAGAAGACAACCTTAGTTAACTCCATCAAAATTAATAGCGTGGCCTGTATCTTTTTCATGGACATACAAAGGAGAACTAAGATATCTATTTTTACTCTACTTTTATGAATCTTTATTCTTTCATTTAAACTCAAACTACTCTGACCTATGTAGACCTCTAGGCAGGGGTCCCCAACCCTATGCCCACGAGCACCATGGTGCCCGCAGACCATTTTATGTGTGCCCACTGCTATCCAAATATGGTAAAAATTTATTTATCTGCTGCAAATTAATTTAATTTTTAAAATTTCTTATAAATTATTGTATTATATTGTAATCAAATTGTAGGGCATACTGTACTTTTACAGCATAAAAATATAAACATTAATTATATGTTAAAATTTTATTTTTGAAATAAATATTTTTTTTGTACATTTTGTGTATTATTAACAATATCCAACTATAAATTTACATTGAAACAATAAATGGTGCCCGCCACCTGGCCGGTACTATAGAATTTGCTCTTAAGTGCAAAAAGTTTCAGTACTCCTGCCTTAAGGTAATTTTTATAAAATTAAGGAAGAGTGGATAATAGGTTATATTATTTCTTCTTTAGTATGTTCAGTTTATATTAATTATATAGAGGAGGAAATTATTATTAAAAAGAATTGTTTATATGTAAAGTTATTTCTCAGATATGTTGATGATTTTTTATTTGTAGTTGAGAATGATAAATTGAAGGAATTTGTAAATGAGTTTGTTTTGATCCTTCTATAAAATTTGTGTTAGAAGGAGGGGGGTTAGATTTTGGTAAGTTAAAATTTTTAGATCTTTTGGTGATTAGAAATGTAGAAACTAATTGTTTATTGTGCAGTCATTTAGTTAAAAGTAAAGAATTAAGATCTATAATTAAGCCTGATAGCTATCTGTCTGTATCTCGTAAAGTAGCTGCTTTAAGGAATTATTGTCATAGGAATAATAATTTAAATAATTTTAGTGTGGTAGCTTTGTTTTAGAAATGTCAATTTTATAAAGATTACTTGAGGGTTGGTTACTCTGATAAATTTGTTAAAAGTATTTTATTTAATAGTAATATTTATAAGGATGTAAAGGATAGAGAAAAATATTATTTTATTTCTTTGCCATTTAAATTGTCCTCTTATACATTTGTATGTAGGAATAGTAAATTGTTCGGAAATAAGAAAATTGCTTGGAAAAGGGGTGTTACATTGAATAATTTATTAAATAATACAAAGGAAATTTTTGATAGAAAGACTATTCCTGGTGTAGTATATTTTATCCCTTGTTTTTTTTTTGTAAGAAGGTCTACATAGGTTAGAGTAGTTTGAGTTTAAATGAAAGAATAAAGGTTCATAAAAGTAGAGTTAAAAATAGATATCTTAGTTCTGCTTTGTATATCCATGAAAAAGATACAGGCTACACTATTGATTTTGATGGAGTTAAGGTTGTCTTCTTTGAGAGAAATGAAATCAAAAGAAGAATTAAAGAATCTTTATTATTGAAAATATATTATTCTGAAGCAATTAACTTATTTAAGAGTTCTTTTAATATTAAGGGTGGATGGGAAGTGAATGGATTTGTGGGTAATGTTTAATATTATATATATTGTGTAGTTTTTGTAGTTTTTACACTTGAAAAGTCTGCTTGTAGCAGTGAAACCTTTGGTTGTGTTTTAATATTGTTTTTTTTTTTGCTGGTCTCATTGAATTTTGGATTTGGAGTAATTTTAATTATATATTGACTAGTTTAGCTTTATGTTTGTAATGTTTATATCTTTATATATATATATGTTTGTGTGTGTATGTGTGTGTAATAATATTATAATTCGATGTCTGTATTTCTTCAAATCAATATATGTAATCTTGTAATTGAATATTTATAAATACAGTAATTAGATATATGTAAAGTTTAACTTTAAAATTTTTATCCATTTAGGAGCACTTTAGACTATCCTCCTAGTCTTTGTCAACTAACACTTTCAAAGGTTAACTTTCCCACAATTCCATGCTCTTAACATTTGCTGTCTCTTTGTTAATTAAGTCTTGTTTGTAGTTGTATATTAGCATAGTTTCCATTGTTTCCTTTTGTTATTATTTTTTTTAATTTGCAATATTTTTACATTATTATAATTGAAGTTAGAACCATAAATTCATGATTTATTATACTCATAAAAAACGGATGCTGAAACATTATTATTTACTTTGCAATTTTGTTTTATTTTCTGAATCCTTTTTAATAACAGCAAGTGCTGTTTAGTTCTTATTTCAACATGCATGGCTAAAGGGGATAAACAGAAAAAAGAGGATAGAATTGACAATTCAGTCTTATAATAGAGTGGTTTTATCTTATATTAAAGGAGTTACTGATAAGATTAGTAGAAGACTATCTGGTTTTAATATGAAGACTACTTTATCTACTGGGAAGAAGATTGGTAGTTTTTTACATAAACTTAAAGACAGAGTATTTTTCGAACATCAGGGTGTTATTAAATTCTATGTTTGCAGAGCTCAAGAAGTTATATAGGCCAGTATTATAGATGTATAAATGTCAGAATTAAGGAACATAAAAATGCTTTTAATGTGAAAATTAAGACATCACTTTTTACTTCTCATTTCTTAGAAATTTGTCACAAACCTGATTTTCACAATGTGAAAATACTTGCTAATTTGGAGAGGCATGATTTAAGAACCATGAAAGAATCAATTGAAATAGTAAACAGATCTATTGGTTTAAATAGGGTTAAAGAAGCACCATGTATACCAGCTATGTGGAAACCTCTCCTTTTTATCTCAGTCTTCTAATATTAACTTAAAATTAATAGATGAAAAAACTGAGGGAAATAATCA
>JAQFVV010012968.1:157500-364107 GCA_028023455.1 Epiperipatus broadwayi
TCTCTAAAAATGAATATTTAAAGATAGTGAATCAGGAATTAATTTATATCATTGGGTAAGAGTTTAAACTTAAAAAAAAATCTTTCCAACCAATCAATCCCTAAATGTACACATTGTTTATTCATAAATAAATTTTATATTTTAAAATATAGATAAACAAACATACATTTGCTTTGGAAATAACCAAAATTATATATAAGATCTAATGTACATCATAAAGTTTTATTTTTTCATTTATGCACTACATTCCATTACAGCTCCTAGTTTTCTTGTTCATGATCTAAATGCAAAGCAATGATCCTTCTTGAGGTAGAGAAGAGACAAGCATGGAAATAACCAAAATTATCTATAAGATCTAATGTACATCATAAAGGGTATTTTTTCAATTATGCACTACATTCCATTACAGCTCCTAGTTTTCTTGTTCATGATCTAAATGCAAAGAAATGATCCTTCTTGAGGTAGAGAAGAGACAAGCATGGAAATACTATCAATAAGATCTAATGTACATCATAAAGTTTTATTTTTTCATTTATGCACTACATTCCATTACAGCTCCTAGTTTTCTTGTTCATGATCTAAATGCAAAGCAATGATCCTTCTTGAGGTAGAGAAGAGACAAGCATGGAAATAACCAAAATTATCTATAAGATCTAATGTACATCATAAAGGGTATTTTTTCAATTATGCACTACATTCCATTACAGCTCCTAGTTTTCTTGTTCATGATCTAAATGCAAAGAAATGATCCTTCTTGAGGTAGAGAAGAGACAAGCATGGAAATACTATCAATAAGATCTAATGTACATCATAAAGTTTTATTTTTTCATTTATGCACTACATTCCATTACAGCTCCTAGTTTTCTTGTTCATGATCTAAATGCAAAGAAATGATCCTTCTTGAGGTAGAGAAGAGACAAGCATGAATAATAATAATCGAGGATTTGAATTCAATTACTTTTTTTAAAAAACAATTGATAGTTTTCTTTCAACTATAGATATATTCAACTTTTTAAAAATAATAGTTACTTGGTCAATGCACAATCTGATATATGAAGAAACATTTCTTTCATTGACAAAATTACTTGCATCAAGCTGAATGATAAATGCTGGTGTTTTTTTCCAAGTCAGTAAGGTGAAATTTCAATTACTTAATATCATATAGAAATTAGATCAATTGATTTTATAAAATTTCTTAATCAAAAATATGACATCCATATAGATATGATGGTGTTTGTATTCATCTTTAATATATAGATGAAATCCCAAATTTTAATAACAAAATATTTTATAGCTTATATGGAATAAAAATGAATTTTGATGTTTTTTTTTTTTAATTTCTTCTTTTATAATACATCCTGCCATTTTTCTTTGGAATTTTATCAACAAACTGCCCTCAAGTGAATGGTAAGACTGTTTTAAGTTTCTTTCTTCAATTATATTTTAGTAATTATTCACTTTTAAAATAAAATAACTGTTCCTAAAAATTAATTTAGAAGCCTCTATTCAAGGCAACAACAAAAGATAGAAGTTTTGAGTTAAAGTGATTCAGTTCTACTTATAACCTATTTTTGCTTACATCAATGTTACTAAAGTGACTCTTCATTTGTATTTAATGGTCACTCTTTGATGTAAAAAATTGTTTTTATATCAAATAAAAATAAAGACTTTTAGAAAACATTTGATACAATAAAAAATTGTTTTACAATTTCAATATATATGAATATAACATCATGTGAAAATTTTACCAAATCTATTTTAAATAATAATTGAACTGCCCACTTGCTGCCAAGTTTGATAACTTTTACAATAAGAGATTGGACCACCTCTTAATGTATTTTAGATCTTTTTGTGTACAGATATTTAGAACAAAACAATCATAGTGCCAGTTCAGTTATTATTTAAAATAGATTTGGTAAAATTTTCACATGATGTTATATTTATTCATTGTTAAAATATTGTTTATCATTATGTATATAGCATGTGTTAATTTATTATAGAGTTTTAGAAGTGAGTAAAATATCTCCACTCTATAGATTTAATATCAGTCATTTAAAGATAAATTTACATTAAAAGATACAAAGACTGATTTAATTCGGCACTCTGGATGTTATTGTTCTAGATAGCTGTACATAAAAAGATCTAAAATACATTAACAGGTGGTCCACTCTTTTTTTTGTAAAAGTTATCAAACTTGGCAGCTAGAGGGCAGTTCAATTATTATTTAATATAGATTTTGTAAAATTTTCACATTATATTTATTCATTATTAAAATATTATATATCATTACATATGTATATTTTAAACTAATAAAAATTGAATAGCCATCTCTAATCTCTGTAAAATGTAAACTTCATCTCTAATTTTATAAAATGTATAAGGAATCTAAATAATCTCTAACCTTGTAAAATGAAGTTAGTAAACCTAATCATCAATCAATAACACATATTGAAACTCTTATAAAGAACTATAGATCTGTAATAATAAAACATGGGCTAGGCTCAGTGGTCAATTCATTATAAAGAATTCAGCTGCAGAGATATGCAGTTAAGACAAGGGGAAAATCTAAATAATAAAATAAATTATTATAAGTAAAATAAATAACTTGGGAAGAGAGAGAAAACTGCAATCATTCACTAATTAATAACTTAGAATAAAATAAATCTCTTCCTCTATCAAAAACACATCTCTGAGCTATCAACATTTGCACTTTTAAATAACAATGATATATTCTTATTGGCTCTCACATATTCTCTGATGTCTTTTTTAAAAAATGCTTTGTAAATCATTTGCCAATATGATCTGAAATGAATTTTGCTCTTGCAGAGTAAAATGAAAGTGAAAAGTATCTTTCTTATGGTACAATTGAAAATAAAGTTCTTATGCTTCAACAGTTATAATACTAATGACAATCAATAATTTTATGGCATCATTTCAAAATTGCTTGACTTCATTATTTGTTATTAGTCATAATAGAAATATATAATTGCCATGGATAGGTCTCCTTCTTGTTTTATAAGACACTTTAAAAATGTTGTCTTAATTCAGTGAAAAATAATCAGAATCCAATTAACTGTAAATATGCTATGTATAACTTATTATGGAGTGCTATATTTTGAACACTCACAGACACATTTTAAAGACAAAGTCTGGAATACTGACTGATTGATTATGATTACATCCAACATAATATTTTTTAGAACATTCCTGCCATGCTTTTAAATATATTTTTAGCATATAAATTTATTATAAGTCTATCACCCACTCAGTTTTCCTGTGAAAGATCATTTCAAAATTAAAATATTTGAAATAAATTTAGTAATAATTAAAGTCACTGTCGTTTGACAAATTTATGATTCTATCTTTAGAAACGATTATATTGATGAAAATAAAAGAAATAGATGAAACGAGCAAAAATAGTACTTTATTTAAACAGATGTTAATGTAATGCATTAATTTAAAATTTCTTATGTGCGTTTTGTGTGTATAATACAATAAATAGAAAAGTTTTAAAACTATCAAGTTTTTTTTTATGTTTATGAATCCATATTAGAGCTTTTTGTTTGACCTAATTATTTGTTCAGCATTGCCCTAATAGTATCTCTGCTTTTCTAAAAAATATTCTTATTACTTTTTAGACATGAATATACTTTATAATAAAAAAAATTAATAGATTTTTAATATATTTTAAAATTCCCCAATGACTTTCAACAACAAAAAAAATAAAGTATCTTACCCAAAAATAAATCTAATCAATTCTTATTTTTAACCTATGAAATATTTATACATGTTTGTTTATATTTGTTGCTATAAAGAAAGATTATACAACATTTTTAGAATATTAATATTTTAAACTTTATTATTACTATTTTGCTATCTGCTTTTTGAAATTATTGACAAGATTGTCAAAATTATTAATTATTTTTTTAGATAACAGAATATTTTATCACTTTAAAGAAAGTGTATATTTTGTTTATTGCAGTATCTAATATGCTTTAAAATACAGTACATGATAATATCTGTCATCAAGTTTGACTATATTTTTAATTCATTATAAGAATTTTTTTTTATTACAATTCTGTCATGTTTTTATAAATGCCAGACTTTAAATTTGTTAAAAAATCTATTTTGCGTTGACAGAATGATACTGGGTTTTTTTTAAAAAGTCTTAACAATATATAAATATATTCTACTTTTTTCTGAATTGATAGAATATTGTTGACATGCGTATTATAAAAAAAAATAATTACATTAAGTAGTTGTTCAGCTTTTATTTATTTTTTCATTAACTCCGCATTGAGTGGATAATTTTTTTTTTTCCATCAGAAACCATAGTAATAATAAACACTTATAATGTATTAATAAGGGAAATTTTCTTTTAATCTCAAGTCTCCAAGTAAACTGAAGTCGGTAAAAGAAAATATGAAATCAAGGATAGCAAGAAATACTCTACTCTTTTAATTTTAAAATTATTTATAATCAACATGCTCATAATGAATAATTAGGCATGTATAATCCATGATTCTATGAGACAAAAACAAAAGGCATTTTAAAATAAAATGTAAATATACAAAAGTAAGCGTGTGTATGATTATAAAGAAAACTCAAAATAAATAATGACATATACAAAATAAATATTAATAATAAAATCTCTGATAAAGAAGAAATAAGGAAAGGGGACAGAACTTTAATATTTTATTTGATTCTTTGGATTTTTTTTAAAAAAAAAACAACAAACGTATTATCTGCTATAGTTCTTAAATAAATAAATGTAACTAAACTCGAACACATGATAAGAATTTGGATATATATTTTTTTATATTTATATATTTTATATAATTATTACAATAACATTTTTATGTAAATACGTTTTAATTTATATTTCATTATTCATTTTATTTTTAAGAGGTATTTTGTGTGGTTATATATGCAGGTATACACACATATAATGGTGGGGGGAAACTTGATTATTCGTCATTTACTATGGTGAAACTAAGGCAAGTTTGCTTATGTATCGCAAGCAGCATGTTTACAAGTATAAAAAATTTAAACTAATTCTCAACTTGAATCGTATTGGGAATTATTATTGTTCTCAGCAAATTAGCATTGTATTAATATTTTAGATTTTATGTTTTCTGAAGCAATTGATGTGATCACAAATGATAGATGGAAAAAATCGTGTAAAGTTTTTACCTGATTGATGAGAAGAATTCTATAAGAATAAAAATAATTGAAAGTCATCTCAAATTAATAAAAATCTATTATGATTTTAAAAATAAAATTAATAATACCTAAAAGTTAAAACATAATATTGTATAAAAATGTAAATCATTATTCTGTATATATTAGTAAGTGTGATTGATGATTGTGATATAATACCGGCTTGAATAAAAATAAAAACTTGAATATCAATTACATTTTATTGATTAATATCTGGTATTTCATTTTTATTTCTTGATTTAAAAATTCCATAAGTGTTTCTTTTTCTATTATCCTTAGTAATTAATAATATGCTGATGCGTTGCGGTGAAATTTTTTTATGTAATAATTTGTAGGCTTTTTTTTTATATATTCTAATTTGCAGACTTAGTATGAAATATTGAATTATACTAAAGTAGAAGGCAAGAATATTGCCTGTAATTTACATTATTTTTTTAATACTTGGAAGGTCCAAAAATGATATTTGAGAATATGTTTTGCTTTCTATATTTATATTTCTAACTGAATTTTATTGTAAAATATAAAAATTAAAATAAAATTTGAATTTTTACCTGAAATTGTTACTAGACTTTAGTGGAAAATAATTACAATGCAGAATAGTTCATAGTTGATTGCTTTAAATCTCAGATACTACACTAAAATTGTATTGGCTGTTAATATTTTGTAGTTATTTACTCTATTCCACACAATAATATGTATGTTTTATTATCTACAGATATATATATATATAGTACCAGGTCCATTCAGAAGAGATCCAATGTTTATCCAATGTACTCTATTTGTAGGTTTAGCTGGGTTCAAACCTTATTTATCATAAATTTATAATTTTATATCATAAATATTACATGAACGGACCGGCCCTTTGAGCAGAGGGGAGAATACCATCGATAAACAATATCCACAGTCAGACCAAGCTATTCAATGCATAACACGATCACATTCCCAGACCGTGGCCCACCTCAACTGCTAGATTCAAACCCCTACTATCCAAGCACTTTATTTGTTTTGAGGTAAACCTCAGGTGCCAGCTAATTACAAGAACAAATGTGTTTGAACAGTAGGTCCATAATCCAGTGCTTGAAATATCTTATGACTAGCTCAATCAAAAGTAATATAATAACAAATTATTGCTTTAATTAGCGGTAAAAAGAATTGACTGACAAAGTTAAGCTTAAAGATAATTTATTTTAACTAACATTTATTGTTCTAATTTTTACTACTTATATGAATCTTAATTAAATGATACAATGAATTATCACACATATACAATAGCACTATAATATAACAAAGGATATTAAATAATACAAGGCACTTAAAATATATGAAATCAACATAAAATATACTAAAGCATTCACATACACAACATTTCAAAACACACATCAACAGTTCTTTATGCATGCTGTAGAGTTCATTATTATTTGATTCTGGGAGGCTTCAAACAATTGCAATGACTACTTTACTTAGAAATTGAAATAAGAAAAATGTTATTTATTATGTAGGATTTGACCGTGGACTTCTTGCTGGTTGTTACTTCACATGGAAATATTTCTAACTGGTTAGATTTGAGGTTTTTTGTGAGGAGGTTTAATGCTTAGTAATCCAAGGCATTTTTTATTAAGACAGTTAGATATTGACAGTGGATTTTCAAGTTGTTAGGCAGTCATTACTTTTCTCAGGCAGTTTGGCTGTTTCATTGGACTCAGGCTGGAGCACAGTCATGTTTCCGATGACAATTAATAATGCATGATTCATTCTGGATACATAATAGACAGACTGATTGATTGACTGAACCAAACTGCAATCTGAACTGATTAATTGACTGAACTGAACTGACTGCCATCTGAACTCTTTAATTAACTGACCCAAACTAATTGTCTGATGAAAAGACTGGACTATTTATTAGGATATCCTGTTGTCATTTTGGTGTCCTCCACCTATATTTGTTGTTGAAATTCCTTAGATAAGTTTTTAATCCTGTTGTTGGGAATCATTAATTAGTGGCAATTGCAAGTTTTTTGTTTTGTGGATTTTATTCAACTTAGTAGCCAATGCAAATTTGTTGTTTTTTAATTCATAGCCATTGCAAATTATGTGTTATAATATTTTTAACTTTCTCACTTCATTTTACCAACATGCACACATTTTCTTGTACTTAACTAATTTATCATTTACTGCACTTTTACAAAGCTTTCAAATGTTCTACATGAACTTTTATTTCAGATATATATACTGTATTATTTCTAATATAAGTTGCACTGAATTTAAGATGCAGTAGGATTTTAAGCTCAAAAAAATTAGAAAAAATATTTTAAAATGATTTTATTGAAAAATAAGAAACATTTTTATTTACATAAATAGGAACTAATATAAAGACAATATGCAGACCTAATTTATTGTGAATTTTTTTAGAGATACTTTAACTTTTTATATCTTCACTACAGAACTTCATTTCTCATCTTCACTATAAGCCATTTAAATCATCAGTTAATGCAACATTTTAAGAAAGATTTTTTTGATAATTTCTTCAGATATATCTTTCAATGTCTGCAAAATTCACACAAAATTATGTGTATTTTGTTTGCAGTGCAAAATATTTTTTTTTAATTTAATGTTTTTTTTCCAAAGAAAACATTACAAACTGCAGTTATAATTTTAAATTGCACCTAAAGTATTACTTAAATAATAAGAGTAATAATGTTCAAGGTAATATGTATATTTATGTAATTATATAATTTTTGGCTAATAAGTTACTAATATATTTTTAAATAAAATTAAAATACAATTTTAATAAATACCTATAAATTTATTTATATATATATATTGTAACGATCCAGAGAATAGCACTTAATGTAATCTGCACTACAGGGTGCCATCTAGGTATTTGAACCTAGAAAAATTTATAAAGTAGGCAGATACGTAAGTTAAAAAAATTTTTTTTTTTTTTTTTAATTTTGATTCCGGTCGTTAGCCCATGTCACTAGCTCAGTGGAATAGCAGAGATTTAATAATATAATATAAGAATATATATACAAGAGGAATAAAATAAGCCACTGCCAGTAATTAACATACAAACATTTATTTATGCACATATATATAAGATTTAAAATTATTTTAGTATTAGTTTTACATTTTAACATTCTTTTTAACTTTCCCTTAGATTTTAATTTACATTTTAATTTCTATTATATTATAAGTTTACATTTTAATTAAGTTTACACAGATGGGATTATAAAAGCTTGTTTTAATATGTTGCTATAGATCGGTTACATAGATTTCAACGGTCAAAAACATTTCAAAATAAACATAAACGATCAAAATACAAAATTATTGATTACTGACAATTGCATAGGTAAATATAAGAAACCCTTTAGTATTCAGCATAAGATACTTGCATTGTCACCAACAACTTAAAAGACATCCGAATAAATACATTTTAGATACTCCCCATAAGGTATCATTATTTATCGAATGTCTATATATTTTGATCAAATATGAAAACCTGAAACATAATTCACCGTTAACCAATCCATGCAAGCATCTATAAACAACTTAAATTTAATGCATTTTTATTTAGGGTCGAGTATGAATAGACTACATAGATTTGCATTTGAATATAAAATATTCTATCCCTATTTAACCCTAAGCTAAAATTCGCAGACAAACTGGCATCAATTCATCTGATACATCGATGTATTCAATGTAATACGGAATACGGCAGCACCAAAAAGATTAAGAGAAGACATTGACTCTCATCAGATAGGAATATTACATTTATCTAATGTGAAGAACAATAAAAAAAAACTCCATAGAAAGGAACTGCGTTCTCCGTCTTATAATTCCTTTCATAGGCAAATGGGTGAGTGCGGCGTATATATAAACGATTCTTCCAGTAGCGAATCTCCGACTACATCTACTAACTACATCAATATATCCAATCCATTGACCCAATTTAACAACAAAACAACTAACCTAAGATTACCCTCCCCTAATATAACTTTATAAATCTATACAGCCATTCACGCCCGACTTAAGTTTAACATTTATGTAACTTAACTTAACGAACAGAAATCATGATAAAACTTAAAGAACAAAAAATAAAGGAGATTTACAAAAAAAACATAAAAAATATAACTAATTAATAAATAACCTTGTCAGATAGGAAATATTGCAATCATTTAAATATGGAAAATTTTATTTAATGTTCATTATTTATAAAGTTCTTATGGTATAAAACAGTTCATCTTTATCCGTTGCTTGCCATGAATGTGAATATCCACCACCTCAAAAGATGGTATCCATTTAGCCTTGTTTATTTATTTATTCGAAGGTTTTTTAGTTTAGTTGGTCCTCAATGTAGAAAACGAAGTTATTTTTCTTTCTTTGGCAAAACTGAAGGATTGAATGCACCTTCACCTCCCCCCCTCCGCCTACCCGTCACCGTAATAATCATATCACTACTAATAATTTCCAAACTTGTCCTTTTATATTACTTTGAAAGATTGACTTAACATTACGTCATCGATGTGATGATCCTTTTCGTTGAGGTCCATTTCCCAATGGATTTATTTCTTTCTAAAGTTTCATTGTTTTCCTATCGCCGATGTTTTTACATTTAAATGCCCAAGCTGGTTTACATTTGACTAATTAAATTTATCATTTCCTTTCTGATTAATTAACCTGTTTTCCAAATCAAAGATATATTTAAAGATAAATTTAAAGATATAATTTTATCTCCAAATCTTTTTAAAATTTAGTTTTAAAATACTTTTTCTTTAATAAAGTTTTATTTTAATAATTTTTCATTATCTGTGTGATTTAATATATATGAGTTTAACATGATATTTAATTTCAATTTTTAATTCTTAAAGAAAATTTTTAAATGCGAACTTTTTAATTTACTTTCATGTTTAATAAATAAATAAAAAAAACAATGTAACGAACGTCTGTGCTCGTTACAATATATATATATATAATTACAATGAACTATCTGTGTTACTTTGTTTATCTTAAAACTTGAATTTACTTAATTGGTAATCAATTGTATAAGTAATTCAACATGTAAGTGAGTGCCAAGAAGACATCTGAAGAATATCAAAGAAAAACAAATTTTAAAGTTTTTAAAATGTATTTCATCCTAATTTTTAATGTAGAAACTAAAGTAATCACTGAGGAATAAAAACATGTGTTTCAATCTTTTAATTAGTTTTAAAAAAAGATTACCTTAAATTTCTAAGTGGAAAGGTGAAAGAAAACTTAATAAAATGACATGCACTTAAACCAAACACAAAAAGTGGAGAGGGTTAATCAATAAAAGTAAATATTTATTTTATTTTAGATACCGCTATACAAAAATTTTGTTTCTATATAAAAACAAACATGATACAATATTTTTTAAAAAGCTACATAACTGTTAATAAAATAAATTTATATATTGCACAAAAATATTTATAAATACATATAAAACTATTGATAATAAAACTTAATATTTATTTAAATTTTATCAAAGTTTAAGTGTTTTAAAACAGTAGGTTAATAATAAGGAAATAAAGTTCTGTTGACATTTGGTTATGATCTTTTGTAAAAATAGCATTCGTCAGTTATACAGTAAACTAAAAATTATTTTTTTAAAAAGAAATATTTTCTTCTTTTTATTGGTGGAAATCATAGATATACAAGAGGAAGAGGGATACTGTATATAGACTATTTCTGTTTTGTATCAATTTCAGTAAAAGACAATACATTTTTTTGTTTTCAATGCAATACCTTGCAGTTTAGAGTTAATAACATTTACAAGTAAAACAAAAAAAAAAAAGAAAAAAAAAGTGTGCATAAAATTAAGATCTCAAAATAATTATATGCATTAAAAATAATATGCATTAAAAATTATATACATTAAAAAAATTAAAGACTGACAATAATGAAATTATGTAAATGTAACTATAATAAATTATTAATTATGATCAATATGTAAATTTAAGTCATTATGTCAGGATATTTCTGAATAAATTCTATTAAAAATAATTCAACAATAAATACAAAACTTGATATCCTTAGTTTAATAATAATAATAATAATAATTATAATATTAATAATAATAACGATAACAATAACAACAGCAACAACAACAACAAAAAACAACAACAACAACAACAACAGCAACAAAATGTTGCATTTTATAAAAAAAATATTAAAAAAATATTTTTGCTTTAAAATAATAAAAATAGTAGTAAATCTCATTAAAATATTAATATTTTGTATTAGACAATAATAGTCACACAATAGTGGCAAGTAATTTACCTATTGTAATGATTTATAATATTTGAAAATTACTTGTTAATTTTGTTCTCAGGAGTACTCTTATTAATATGTAGAAATATTTTAATTGACTGTTATTTTTGACAGAATAATTTAGTTATTTAAAAAATTATTTCAAAATTTAATATTCATAAATCTAAAAATGTCAAGTTTGATTTCCATTAATAGCACTATTGCTGCTCAGATCTGTGATATCTTAGGAAGAGAGTAAAAATAATAGCACTCAAACCATTGTAACTTCTGTGCTATTACTAAGCTTTGAATCTATTTGAAAAATTCAAATCAAGTTTATATTTTTCTGACAGCATTTATACATTAATTTTATATAGTCCAAAATATAGTCATAACTATAAAATATTTAATATGATCTAAATTTATATTATTTCAGCCAGATTTCCCCTTTAAATATAGAAAGCACAAATTTTAATACTACTCTGAAAAGGTAATTCACTTTAATGTTATGTGCAATGATCTAATATATATTTAAACCCAAGCTAATTTAAATGAGAAGTGTAAATCTAAGACAACAAAGATCTTACATTGCAAATAAACAAACATGATTAATTTTAAATATAATTAGAAAGATTTAAAAAAATTAAAATATTTTTGTCCATTTTCATATTAATTTGATATTTATTTTAATAATAGAAGAAAATAATCATGAATATGGGTGTTTCCATTCATAATATAAATATTACCTCAAGAATATAGAAGAGCATATAATACATTGAAGATCTACCATTAGATATGGTATTAAATTATTTAAGGGGGGGGGGTGCTTGTTGAAGAAAAAAGTCAAAAATATCATTGTAAAATATCACAGACAATAAAAACTAATGTGCTCTGTATGTGAACATATTTGTGATTTATAGATTGATTTTTATAGTTATCATAAATTTAATCTCTAGTGTGTTTTATTTATTGTTGAAGTTAAAATAGTCAATATTATTTGAAAGAGTATGTTAATGCTTGATGGTCATGGTTACAATTTTTTTAAAATTTTCTTTTCAGTCTTTTTTGAACTTTCAAATTGTCATTAGATTTTGTCCACTTTTATTTTATATATTTAAAAGAAGTTTTAATTATTATTTTTCTTACAAACTGATGTTTTATAATTTTTGACTATTTTGAAAAATACACATTCAATAATGGCATTATTTTACCATGCATTGTAATCAGATCAATATTTCATAGTTTTTGTTTATTTTGGTAACTATAAATTTACTTACAGCATACTCTTTCTAGATACTACATTCATTTTCCAGGATGATGATAATAATGCTTTTTCTCATCCCTATTTACTTATCTATTATCATCATATTTAAACATCATCAATAAACTGGAGAATTCAAAATTTTTAGCAAGTTAAATATAGTCACTCTGATTCCCTAGATACTCTTCTCCAATAACACACTTCCTCATTCCATTTATCCATCCAACATGTATTTTGTCTATCTAATTTGTAATTCCTTAACATCCAATTGAAAAATACTAAATGCCCATTTATTATCAAATTTTGTACTAAAATGACTAGTCTAGCTCTATTTTAGTATTCATCTGTATATTTAATTTTAAATCTTTCTTTTTATTCTTAACATAAATCTTTCCATACTTTGTTAATTCATCTGAAGAATGTATTGATCATCTGTTGAGTGTTCAAGTCTCAGATTCATAATTAAGATATGAGGAAATCATCAATTAAAAACCATTCTTTTTAAGCACACAGGCATATTTCCTTTTAATATTAAGTTATTTCTCTCAAAAGAACCCAATCCTTATTTAATTCTATGATTAATTTCATCCATTATGATTCTGTCCATTTTAATAATCATGCCAAAATATTTGTTAATCTTTTTAACTTTCATAATTATCAGTCATTATTTTCTTTTGAAAAATCTATTGAACTTTATTTTTTTAGCATGTATCTTTAATCTAATTTTCTTACTTTCATTTGATACCTCTTGCACCATTTGTAGAGGATCTGAAACATTGTTTTCAGAAACATCCACATCATCTGCAAAATGTAGATGACTTAAATAATCTTTATTTATTTCTTTAACTTACTATTTTAATCTACCAAACATTTCTTATAAAACTGCAATAAAATATTTTCAAGATATAGAAGCATTCTGTCATACATCTTTTTTAATATTGATATTCTTATTGTCACTATGTAACTTAATCATTGCCATTGCATTTTAGCAAATATTCTTAAGAATATGGCAATATCATTGGCCTATAATTTGATGATATAATTCTCTAATCACATAGTACTGTATATAGAATTTTTTTTTCATAGTCTACAAATCCAAAATACAATTTCAGTTTATATTTATTGGTTTTTTTCTATACTTTCTCTCAATATACTTAACATCCATTATTTCAAAACTACTTTCAAATTTAATTTGTTTGTTAGGTTGATTAGAAACCAGATTTCACTGTAGGTAAATTGTAATTATCTTGGTTAAAAAAAAATGGACACAATTGATACAAGACTAACAAATCTGTAAGTTCTAATATCTTTTTATCATTAATCCAAAATTTTACTTCTATCATTGCATTCATTTTGGCAATATTTTTTTTATTTCTGCACCAGATTCTTTTAAGATATCAATAATAATTTTATCATTTCCTGAAGCTTTTCTCTTCTTTCTAGATTTAATTTCATGACTCATGTTTCAAATAAAATTCTGGGCAATTTAGATAATGTAATAATTATAGAACATCTTATATATTCTTGTTTTTATTACCAGTTCATTCCTTAGAGAACTTGTCCACACATATCATGATATTATCTCTCTCTTTTTTACTGCAGAAATAACTTTCCAACTAGTACCAAGTTCTTTTACACTATTGTAACTTTTATTCTTCTCTTTATCTGCCTTTTTTATCAGCTATCTGTTTAGTAGCATTTAATAGAATATCAAACAATATCCATTATTTTTATTGATTTCAGTTTAATTTGAATAATCTTTGAACATTTTAAAATTATTTGGAACTTTTTATTTAAATTCATTGAGAATTAAGAATTTCTAAAGTTGATACTAACTTTATTCATAGTTTTTGTCCCTAGTTTTGCTCAGGATTTATCTTACATTTCACTAACTGATAATCACTTTATATGTTGAATATATTAACCATATTAAATTCTTGAAATACATATTTCTGTAATCCTAATATAAAACAAATCTGATGTGCTTTTATTTGAATGCTTCCGTGACCACTTCTATTTAGCATTTTTGTCAAATAATTTTTTTTCTCTGTGAACTCTTTCACTTCCTTTACCATAACCATATTTCTTTATGACATTTTCATCTTTCATTTCTTTATCAACTCCAGGATTATAATCTGCCATGATAATTTTAAAAATTTCTAGTCAAAAGCATTTTTATGCATACTTTCTTTATTACAAATGAGAATATGTTGGGGCATAAACCTGAATATATGTATGTGTTATCTTCCATTGAATTGGATAACTAATTTTGTCACTCTGTGTGATATTCTATCAAATGCACAATGTTATTCTTCCACTTTTTATATATAATATATTACAAACTTCTTTGTTTGTTACTTTTTATTTCAACAAAGTTCACTAACGTACCATTAAATATTAGAGTTTACTTGAAAATGATCTTCAGTTGGAGGTATTTGAGGTCATCATTCCATGAGAGTCTCTGCCTACAATCAGGAGATTTATTCATAACATTTTCTTTGCCAAATGACTGGTGACTTTACAGCCTTGTAGAAATTGATGCTATAATTTGTTTTTGTCTGTCATGATTGTAAATATCAATTAACAAATGAAGAGAGATCATGTATATTGCCTTCAAGAAAAGTCATTTGATATTCCAGATAAAAATTATCATATTAGTGACAAGAAAGATCATGGTATTTTTTGATCTTAAATTCAGAGATAGAAAACTGATAGATTTGTCATATTTGCTTGATGCATGTTGGTAAGGAGCCCATTCATGTTTGTTTACTGTATGAATGGTCACATTGTAATAACAGCTGCAGTGATAAGAATGTATGTAATGGATATTAAGAATTTGTCCTGATCAGATTCTTTAATCCTCAAATAAGAATTAATGGAATTTTCTTTCTATTAAATAATATGTTAATATTGGATAAAATTTTAGTAAAACAAGCATTTTAAGATATACTTTGTTTTACACACAATCCTGATTTTTAACAATAACATGGTCAACAACAATTAGTTACTTAATTATTTCTATTAATATTTTTTCGAACTATTTATTTATACACAATTTTATTATATATATAATCATAAAATAAAGTATCCTATTCAAAATTAAAATATTAATTAACATAAAATTATAAATTTACTCTCAATGATATCCCTGCCAAAGAAGACTTTTAATTCGGTGTTAACTAATACTTTAGTTCTTATATTGAAGTGTTGGCTTCTGTATTTTATATTATATTATATACTAATAATTATTAAAATAATACAATCGGTACAAATGTTCTGGAAAACAAAAGATACTTTCAGATTTAGACATGTTTGCTTGAGAGTTTGTTTAAAATATTTGCCAGACAAAATAATGTTTTTTTAAAAAAATAAATTAGCAGAATCTGTGTAAAAAAAATAAAAATTAATTATTTTTGATAATAAATAATATGACCTTTATCCTGTCAAATCGAGAATTAAATAATTTAATAATAACATAATAAAAGATGAATAATTCTTTAAAAAATTTTTTATAAGTGACATGATTAATGTAATGATATTTTTAGCCACCTCTTTTTAATCAAATTGAAACTAAAGAGTTATTAATATTTAAGGTTGGTATAAGTATGTTAATCTTATATACCAGAGGAAAAAAATGATGGAACAGATAGATTGCTGTTAGATATTTTTGGAAAAGATGATTAATCCGAGAAAGTAAATTCGATGTTGTTGAAAATGTTTTAAAATTTTATTTAGTATCTTTTATTTTCGAAATTCCTTTATGTGTCAGCACAATGACAAACATACTCATTTTATTAGTATATATAGTGCAATATTAGATTTACAGAATTATATATATATTCAGTGTAAGAAAGCTTTTATTTTTTAACTGAATACCATTATCACACCTATACCTTTAAAAAGATCATATTCTTTTTCTTAGTGATTTAATGCTTGTACTGATACAAACATTAAAATTTGTCCAAAATTGATGTTCTAGTTGTAAACTTAATGGTCTGCTATTATTAAATTTTTGACATTTAAATTTACTAACCCAAATGCTTTATATAGACAAAAAATGACTATAAAACATAGATATATCCATATTTAAAACACTATTATCTAATAGTCTATCTAATGGTTAAAAATCACAATATAAAAAATTCATATTACAATGACATTGATGAATGCAGATTCTTAGATAGACCATAGTTTATTATGCTCCAAAATTAAAATAATTGCATCAAAATATGTATTATTTCAATCATATTAATAAGAAACTTGGTGTTCATGCTTTAGAAATATTTATTACTATTTAATTTACAAAGTGTGGCAATTTTTAAACATATTCATTTGACAATATCTTTGCAGTAATGCATTTATGTTTTTTCTCTTCTAAATAGAATTGCATTAAATTGACATATTTTGAACTAAATTATAAAAAACATAAAATTATATCTGAGATGAATGGTAATGATGGCTTCTACTAGAAATATATTTTGATATTCATTTGTCTTTTTCATGTTTTTTATAAATATTTTTTAAATATGTGGCAATTGAATGTTTTTTAATATATAGAAATATTTATTATTTGTTCTAAAAAATGGATTCGTTATGAACGAGAATAAGATTTGTTCTCTGATAATTTTTTTTCCTTAAGGGAACTTAATTAAAAGGAAATATGTGGCGTTTTCTACTTGATAAAATTATAAATTGATTGAAAAGCTTCTTGACTAGTATAGATATTTAAGGATAAAAATTTAATGTAGAAAAAGATTGCATAAAAATGATTGTAAGTCTCAACTTAATAACTCTTATTAATAAACTATGTAATTTTTAAGTACTTATTGACTTTGAGCCTGGTAGAAAAGTAACCAATTAATAATATGAACTAATTAATACCACTGAGCTAGCTTTTTGCAAAACACTGCCAGAATCATAATGCTGAATAAAATTATACAATATAGGCATGCTTATATAATATGTAAATGAGGCCCAGTATACAAATAAGGCAATTAGATATTCCATTTTCCAAACAATGGAACAAGTGAATCCTTTTTATTGATGGAATGTAGATCCTTTGCAATTGCCCAAGCCTCATTGTAATTTCTTTTCCTATCATCTCTTTTGGAGAAAACTATTCCAACATTGTATAGAGAAAATAATTGACCCAGGATACACCCATGGGAAAGATAGATCTACATTTAGTCTTTTGTTTAACTCTGTTGTATAGATGCACATGTTGGGAAATTCTCATGAATCTATTTGCATGAGATTTCCCATAATGCACATAGCTTCAGAATGAGTTAGAATATACAGTTTTATAAACCATCTGAGGAGCATGCTTCATAGATATTTTGTTTTTGGTATTGTTCAACAAATTGTTAAGATATGGCAGCAAGCTATAACTAATTTTGTATGCATTAACACAAATCTTTCTGAGATTATTTGAAATATGTTGTACATAAGGAATACTTATACACACATTAGCCATATTATTAATGATATAATAGGGCTTGTTTATAATGGTGACATGCATATTAATTAGTTTATATTATTAATTGATTATCTTTTCAATCAAACATGAATTGAACAAGTGTTTAAGAATGAAACTGATTGTAGTATTCATCCATCAAAGATCTCAGGCATTCATTGAACATTGCAAATTTAAATCATTTTTGATGCATTAAAAGTAATTTATGAACCTGAAATTCAATATTATGATCTTACTTAATTTGTAAATGACTCACTTTTATATAATGGTAACAATTTGAACAGGTGGAAGAAGTACTTTCATTATCTTTTGAATAATGATACAAGTATTGAAATAACTTTTAATTTGGAGAAAGCATTTTCCAATTAATATTAAAACAGTTCTTTAAAATTGTACAAATGGAAAAGATGCACATTCTGTTTAAATATCTAAAAAAAGTTTCAAAATATTGTAGTTATATGTTAGCTTCAAATGTATTAAATTTTTTTAATAATATAGGAACATATGAGGTTGTTCTGCTTGATATTAATTTGCTTTTATAATTTCAATTTGTTAAAACAATCAATAAACTGGATTGCAATAATTATCATGGAATATCCTCATTATTTATTATAGTACAAATAATTTCACTAATTTTATTGAATAGCTTGTTTTCAGTCACAGAGAAACACTATAGACATGTTTTTGTTACCATGCAGTTGGGAAAAAAAATGTTGGAAAAAAAACATCTGTATTTTATGCTTCTATTGATTTGATCTACACAGGTTTTAGGAACTGCTTGAAATTTGTTTGGTTGTCCACCAAAGTGTTTATTTTATATAATTTTTACATAATGGAATGAAATAAAATGTTATTACTTTAAATAGAAAAGTGTTTGAACTGAAAACTGATGTTAAACAGAGATGTGTATTATCTCCAATTTTATTTTCAATTTTTATGATTGTGTCTATCTAACAACTCATGAATCAGAAATCAAGATGTAATATAAGTTTGATGAAAGAATATTTAATTTGAATTGAATAGAAAGAAAAAATTCTGAATCAACATTATGATATTTGTACTATCTTGGCAATTTAATAAATGATCTTCAGAATATACATAATGTTTTGAATGCCATAAATAAAGACTCTGATTTTATAATTAATGTTCAAAACAAGAGCAAATTATTTATCAGTCAATGATGGAAAAAAAATAAATCACTGTTAAATATTAAAGTTTAACACAGCCTTCAATGTATTGTTGTTTAACAAATTAAAAGAAAGAATATTTTATTACAAGTGTTTTAATTCCTTGCAGCCAAATTAGTTGCATATAGAGCTGTTATTTTACCTAATTTATTGTACAGAATTAAGATTTGGACCTCTATAAAAATCATGTAAAGGCATTAGGAAAATTCTATTTAAGGATATTTTATAAAATTTTGAAAATATGATAACATGATGTTAAGACCAATCAATGTGTTTGTCAACTTTGGGTAAGTGATACTGTACTGGATACTATTATAAAATTAACATCTTATGAAAAAATTACTGTTGCAAAATGTACTAAAAATGTATTTAGTGCTCCAACTGGAGTATTGCTCTCATTTGAGAGACATACAGTTTTACATGAAAAGATTATCTCAGTGCCACCTTAAAGAATTTCAATATTAATGGTTTTCATTGGGAAGAAATAACTGAAGATAGTACATAATAAAAAAATAAAAGTGTTGAAATTTATCTGAATAATATGTTTGCTGCAGAAATTAAAAAAGCATAGTCTAATCACAAATAATGTGAATTGTATTCTATATGTAGATAGATGCATGGGTTATTATTTGATTTGTATGACTATTCCATAAATTATTTTATCATTCTTTGTTTCGTTATTGTTGTTTTTTTAATTATATTAGCTATACGTATTTTGGAATGACTTCTGGTAGAAGACAAACAAAATTATTAAATACACTGATTTGCTTAATCCTATAATTAAAATAAATAAATAAATTTGGATTTATAATTTAAAAAATGATATTATCATGGAATCTAAAATGCTATAATAATAACAGAAAACAAAAAGAAAAAAAAAAGAAAAATGAAGATGATTAAAACAATATTGTTTCATCTTTTTTTTTCTCATGTGTCATAGCATCAGCCGGGAAGCGAACCTTCTAACCCGGGATAACTGCTTGTAAAGCAGCTGTCGCTGACCTTTCGACCACCAATGCTTGACATATTGTTTCATTTTTATAAGAAAAAAATGTAAAAATATATGTAAATGTTTCTGTCAATTTTAAATAAAATATTTGGTGAGTAAGCGATCTTATTTATTTGTACTTAATATAGAATATTTAAAATATTTTATTTTTATTTGTAAAAAAGATTTTAATGTTTTTTTAATTTTCAAGGTGCTTTTATTCAGTTATATACTTGTATAAAAATTATGAAGGCCCAAATATGTATACAATCATCTGTAAATGATAAAACGGTCTTAAGTATTTCACTTAAGGGCAAAGGCATTTCTAATATTTCTCTACATAAAAACGGTGATGAAAAAGACAGTATCTACCAGTCACTCAAGTTTCAGTGAGAACTTTTATAGTTTATCATTTTTTGCATAACTTTACCCATTGGTTATGTTGGCTATTATTCAATTTACTGACACAAAGTTAATGTTTTCTTGCAAATCTTCATCTATCAAAAAAAAGTATCTGCGGTATTTGAATTTTAAGTTTTATATTTTATATATAGTACTACTAATAAAATTGAATTATGTTTATTTAAGTTAGTTTATACCTGCTTAAGGAAATGTAATAGAATCAATTAATTAAAAAATAATAATAATTGCTAAATTTTTATTTGGCATGTTTATTTTTTTTTTCAAACGAACATAGATAGCTCTTATATTATTATTATACAAATTACTTGGATTCAGACATGGAATTTGGAAACAAAAATAAGATACAATGCAAATGTGAAATAGAAAGGAAATGAACGGAATTGTCTCATTTACTGAAGTTAGATATGTTGTTATATATATATATATATATATATATATATATATATATATATATATATATATATATATATATATAAACATTAAAAAAAAAAATTAAAAGGGGTTCATTGAATAATTTATTGAATAATACAAAGGAAGTTTTTGATAGAAAGACTATTCCTGGTGTGGTATATTTTATTCTTGTTTATTTTGTAAGAAGGTTTACATAGGTCAGAGTAGTTTGAGTTTAAATGAAAGAGTAAAGGTTCATAAAAGTAGAGTTAAAAATAGATATCTTAGTTCTGCTTTGTATGTCATGAAAAAGATACAGGCCACACTATTGATTTTGATGAAGCTAAGGTTGTCTTCTTTGAGAGAAATGAAATCAAAAGAAGAATTAAAGAGTCTTTATTATTGAAAATTTATGATTCTGAAGCAATTAACTTATTTAAGAGTTCTTTTAATATTAAGGGTGGATGGGAAGTGAATGGATTTGTGGGTAGTTTTTAATAGTATATATAAGTTGTGTTTTTTATTATTTCTTTACACTTGAGAAGTCTGCTTGTAGCAGTGAAACCTTAGGTTGTGTTTTAATATTATTTTTATTCTGGTCTGGTTTAATTTTAGATTTGGGGTAGTTTTGATGATATATATATATAGACATTAAATACAAAGATTTTTTTAATTAAACGTATTCATTTCAATACTTTTTAGCTTTGTCTGTATTTGCAAAAATAAAATTACTTTGAATTTTCCTTACATAGTATAAGTTTTCACCACTTTTGGGGGATTTAGTAATTTTATTTCTCCATTTTTCGTAATCTGTGATTATATATTTTTTATACAAACATTTTTATACTTATTATAAATAATGCTTTTAATAATAAAAGTTAAATATATTTCTTATAATAATAGATTGTTCTTCTAAAAGAAAAAAAACCACCTGATTGCAGGTATATGCTCCAAATTTTGCAATATATAGTTATATATTTTTATACAAATATTACAATATTTTTTGTAAATTATGCTTATAATAAATAAACCCAAATTTATTTCATTATAATTGATTGTAAGAAAGCGATCAACTTGTTAGAGGTTATTCTAAATGAAAGTAATTTTATTTCTTCCCTTTTCACGATTTTATTGTTATATTCTTTTATTTTTTATGCATATATTGCAATACTCATTGTAAATAATGCTTATAATTAAAAATAAATAAATTTGAAATACCAATCATAAAATAATATTTATTGTAGGAGCAGTATTGGGTACTAGTTGTAACATTATAAACCCATATTGTAATCATTACGAGTTAATGAAGGAAATGATATAATTGATCAAGTAAAATCATTTTTGACAAGATAATGTAAAAAGCCTTCCTTTAAAATAACAGAATTTAAACTGGGATATAAGACAAAACATTTTCTGGGATGTTGTAAAAAATCTTTCAATAAGCAAGCAGTTAGCTGTTTTATTGACAAAAGCAGTTCAAACCTGCTTCTTGCAGTATATATATATATATATATATAAAACTCGAATTTTCAAACTCCCTTGATTTATCCAATCTATCTTATACAACTGATACACATGCGTAAAAGTTAAATGATCTCCAATATATGTATTTCATGCTAAACCAGCACTCATCAGTTGGTCCTGATCACCATCTACCATATATATATATATATATATACAATCAGTGCTCAGTTTATATTAAGATAGCAAATCTTTAAGCATTAATGGATATGCTTCAATCTTCTCCACTCTCTAGCTTTTCAGCCATCCATTTGATTGAAAATCCTTGTGGATGGCTGAAAAGTTGGAGAATGGAGAAGATTGAAGCGTATCCATTAAAGTTTAAAGATTTGCTATCTTAATATAAACTGAGCACTGATTGTATATGTGTGTTGGAGATGGTACTCTTGACCAACTGATGAGTGCTAGTACAGCATGAAATACATATATTGGAGATCATGTATATTTTATTTATGTATGGACCATGTGTATCAGTTGTATAAGAGATTTGATAAATATAGAGAGCTTGAAAATTCGAGTTCAAATATCTTATAATTACATTATGTTTAGTATAGGCAATATACGTATATCTATCTATCTATCTATCTATCTATCTATCTATCTATCTATCTATCTATCTATCTATCTATCTATCTATCTATCTATCTATCTATCTATCTATCTATCTATCTATCTATCTATCTATCTATCTATCTATCTATATATCTATCTATCTATCTATCTATCTGTCTGTCTGTCTGTCTGTCTTCCTATCTATCTATCTATCTATCTATCTATCTATCTATCTATCTATCTATCTATCTGTCTGTCTCTGTCTGTCTGTCTGTCTGTCTGTCTGTCTATCTATCTATCTATATATATATATATATATATTCCTTATTTCACAAAGCATTATGTTTTACAACAAACAGTTAACATTGCTTCAGTTCATCATAAGTTCCATTTTTTCTGTCATTGCATGTTTATAATGTAATATATTCCTTTTTTTTTCTTTTTGTATTAATCATCAATTGTAGTAATAAATTAAAACTGATTTATAGGCTTTATGACACATTCTGGTATGTTTGTATATTAGTAATAGCAGAAATGTATTTTTTTTCAGGTTTTTTTTTTAATTTCCAAATTGTATTTATAATTCATTTTGTAAATATATAATGATTATATAGATATTTTTGTTTAAATGTTGCAAAATTATGTCATAGGAGACATGGAATATTTTACACCTCTCACAGTTTTATTGTTTGTTTGTTATTAATTTTTAAAAGATATTTTTAATAAAATATAATGAAATATATCGTAATAAATTACTTATCTAAAGCATATATATAATATAGGTTTTGTATTGAGCTCTCTATATTAAATGACTGTTGAAATATTTATCGAAATGATGTAAATGTTCAACTTTATATTACACTCAAAATATAAAAAAAATGATATTTATATAATTTTATTTTTATTTGCATAGTACAATATCTATCTGTTATTACATACTTTTAAATGATATTTGTTCTCGATTATTTTATTTTTTATATAAATTTTATATAATCTATACTAAATTGTATATTAAATATAATATTACATAATTATGAATTAGAAATTGAGATAAAAATAAATTATTGAAAATATTGAATATTTATTTCACAATCTTTTAAACATATGTAATACTTTTAAGATATTAATATTGTACGAAAATTATAAATCAATAAGATAATTTAGATTTATTTCATTGTATATATATATATTATTGACAACATTATATAAATACCATGCTTGGTTTCACATTGTTTTACAAATACTTATAATAATATTAATAAATATATAACAGAAGATAACGGAAACTAGAATAAACGTCTTAGAAGGGTAGCTTTTCTAAAAAAATAAATAAAAAAGATTCAATAGATATTTGATTGACTCATGAATAAAATTATAGTTGCCATGGACTTTTACAAAATGAATTTAAATTTCAAAAGAATGAAGAAAAAATATAAAGCCGGTTAAAATATAGAAGCTTAAAATTAAATACCAAGTTCGTTTATGAGTAAGAAAGTAGGATTTAATTTAAGCAGCGTCTTATACAAAAAGTTGTTAAACTTTCTATCTATTCATACATCCATCTAGCTGCTCATATATGTAGAAAGACGCACATCATGCCTAGGTCATGATCATTTTTTTAAACTGTATATATATATATAATATTATAAATCGATGTCTGTATTTCTTCAAAATAATGTACGCAAATTTATAAATAAATATTTAAAAATACAGTATTTAAAAGCTTATAATATATATATATATAAGTTTTATCAATTTACATTAATCATGTTGTTTTAAATGAAGTTGGTTAAATTTGCTTATAGTAGTTTATTTCTGACTGATCCAAGTGAAGATATTTTTACCTAAAATGTTAATAAATGAAATATTTGAATTAACTAAAAGTTGACTATATCAACAGATTCTGCAAAACTTATTTGTTGAATACCATTATTAATATAATTTTTATTATATATACTATATAGTATATCGTTAGAATATTTATTTATATATTATCATATGAAATAAGGTATTTCTTATGCTGATTCCAGTAGTACTAGAAAACTCAAAATATATTTGATTAAATGTCAACCTCTATAGGCATTGGGAAAAAAAGATTGAATCATGTTTCATTAATGATATTACTCCATTTATTAATTATGCTATGATGATTACTACTTATCTCTTACAGAAAATGTACTAATATTAATGTTGTATATGTATTTTAATGGTTGTATGTTTATATGTGTTCAAATTTTGTAGATCTGATGAAGACTGCATGGTACAGTCGAAACTGCTATCAATAATAAAAGTTTTTTTGCTAAAAAGTGAAGTGTATGAGTTTTTTGGAATTCAATATTATATATATATAATTTATGTTATTTAACATGCAAAAGTGTCACAACAATTAATATTTTATAGCAAAATCATGGTTATTATTTTTAAAACAAATAAGTTTGAAATTAGATAGGGGCAATAAAATGAAATGTAGAAAAATTAAAAATACTTAATCCATAATAAAATGCAAAAAAAAAAAAAAAACCTCACAAAAGGGTATTTATAATAAATAAATAAGACAATAATAAACCTCAAAATAAATGCAGAACATCGAAAGTAAGATTACAATTTATTTTATTAAATCTCATTATAAATACCAATATAAATTGATTATATTTTGCTTGCTAACATAAATTATAGTGCTTCGAATTGAAAGTCTGAATTTGCAAATTTCTTAAATTAATAAAATTATATTGTTTTTTTATTACTCACACATATTTGTAGAATATAATCATTATGAGATTTTTTATGTATGCCTTAATGTAGTTTATCACTAATATTATATGATTTTTCTCCCTTAATAATTTTATTTGTCCTAAAAACAGCAATTTTAATTTTTTCACATAAGAGCATGCATTGTGATATTTTCGTTTTTTCAAACTATATTGTATCTAAAGTTGTGTTATTAGTATGTTTTAGATAAAGTACATATAGATAGTTATCATTTTCTCATAACTAATGAATTGGGGGTTTTGTCTAAAGATATATTGTATCCATGGCAATTGGGTTCAAGTCTTTTCATATATGCTAATGGACAATACTGAACAACAACATCACATAACATTTTCAGCTTATCTATTTGATAGTAAAGTAGTACATTTTATATTAAAGCTATCTACTGTGTGGGTGGGGGATAGAAAAGTAACTAATTTTATAATAAAATATTATTTATTTAATTTAAAGATTAATAACTTTCAATATTATTATCCATTTGATGCAATACATATCTAAATTTGTTTTTCACTTTTAAGAGTAGTCCAGAAGCACTAGCAAAGTTGTCTTTTTTTACCATTTTTAAATCTGCAAAAAAAGTTTGAAGCATTTTTTTTCATTTGAGAGAATAAAGAATTATCACATGAAGTAAGAATGAGTGAATATGACTGATGGATAAGCTCTATTAAGCTGAATTTAATTTAAAATTGCTTCACAATATGGCTGAGAAATAAACTGGATTAAGTTGAATTTAATTTAAAATTGTTTCACACTCAATGCTTTGTATGCTAACACTTTAGTTTGATAAATCTTGCACTCCTCACTTTGCCACAAAACAGGATGTGTACATTTTGTAGCATCACATAAAATATTTGAGAACTTGCAGTTAAAATGTCTGACCATTAGAAACTAATTTTGTGAGAAAAATACCATTAATCAAAAAAAGGAAAAAAACAGCCTTCTCTTGAGGTTGGACATCACTTATCATGCTTTTTAGTGATTGTAGTGAATTTAACACTCCCATTAAACCATTCATAGACTTATATTTTTTCAAGATCAGCTTGTTCGTAATATATTACAAACATTATAACTATTTATCTTATTATTTGTCATAACAGAATGCAGAATTTTATATTCCAATTACATGAACCACACTTATAAGAAATGTGCTATGTGGTGCCATGATTATATACAGTAACCACATTTAGCAGATGGATGCAGAAGGTTCCCTGAAAGAGATATGTAGGAGCAGAAACATATACTACAATAGGTGTGCACACCATATATTTCAGTTATTTTTTGGTGTTTCCTCATGATATAATAATATAGTATCCACATTGCCAAACCATTATCAGGATTTTGTTTTTATAAAATACTGGACTCAAAACTAGTATTATTACACTCTTGTATTTAGCATCCATCTTTTTCTCATTTATTCTACTTAAACTTAGGTTATGTTAACTCAAGGCCTATCTTATTAAATGGAAAAATTACTATAACATTATCTCATGATTTTATTCATTGTACTGACATGTCAACAAATTATATTGAAATACTAAACTATATAGAACATAGATTTTAAACACATACACACTTTTGTATGACACATTTATTATAAACTTAAATACATTAAGGCATTAATAAAATATAATACAGTTATTAAAAAAGTATACTTCTAAATTAAAAAAAAAGGAATCGTCTTACTGATCTTGCCTTGAGTGTGCAATCCCAAAATAGCTTTATTCATAGAGATAGATTTACACAGATATTTTTAATTTAAATTTGTAAAAGTTACTAATATATTTGTATAAAGTAGTTTGCATCAAAGTTTTGAGGGTCAAGATATTGTGATCTGGGCTTACTGATTAGTGTTGGTTCTGTACAAAAATGCATCTTTGGAATTACTTTTTTTCACATCTTTGATCATAGGTTTTAGTAATGTGTGATGGAATATAAATGAAATATATTATATTTAAAAATATAGTATATATGAAGTTAAGTTCAAGTACCTTTAAAAAACATACTTAAAAAAGGCAGTGAATATTTCTAATGCATTCATAGTATGAGAGATTGTCTGAATTTTGGGCTAATGGATGATTGTTATACATATGAGCTAAGATAAAAGATGCACTGATAAAAACAAAATACTTGCAAATATATAGGCAGATCTATGACACAGTTATTATAAACTTACATATATTAATACTTTAATAAAAAACAATGCAGATATAAAAGAAAAAAGTATACTACTAAATTTAAAAAACCGACCATTTGACTGATCTTGTGTTGAGGGTGCAAGTCAAAAATGGTTGTTATTCATATAGGCAAATTCATACAAATGTTTAGAATTCAGTTTTATAAATTTGTATTTCGATTTTTTTTTTTTTAATTTTTAAACTATTTGCTATTGAAACTACAGGAAAAAATTAGACTATTCTGGTGAGCATGTGTGAGTCTTCTACTTATCATAACTTACAAAATCGCAAATTGTAAATGCATATTTCAACATCAAGCTTCTAATTATAATATAAAGATAGAAGGGAATGATAAAGCAGAAGATTACCACATCTGATTAAGAAATGGCATTGGTCTGCAATTTTAAGATATTTTTGAGAAGACAGTAATTGTTTCATCTATAGTATACAGGTTCATAAACTAAGGATAATCTATTAGACACAAGTATAACATTTGAATGCATCATTTCCAAGCATCACTAGAATATATCCCCAAATAGACTGAACCTTTGCTTAAAATAAAAATTAATATTATTAACAACTAAGGTCAAAGTATAAATATCAATCAAGTTGTAATCTTAAATAGGCATTACTCAAAGGGACAATTATCAAATAAGCAAAGAACTCTCTATAGCCATAACTATAACAGAGTTTCCACAGTCTGCAAATAAGTATAACTTGTCATTTTTTTCATTGAAAGGGTCAATTTGAAGCTGCTTGCCTTTCATAAAAATAGGTTAATAACAGCTCTTTTAATAAAAAATAAAGCCAATATTTTTTTTAATAGAGAATTTAATGTCACTCTTTACTCAGAATTATCTTCCAAGGAGCAAGTTAGTATTGATGACATTTTTATGACAATGGAGATTGGTTTTGATTCTATCATCTCCATTATATGCAATAAAGAGACATTTTTTTAGTTTGCCAATGAATTAATATATGATTATCAGGACAAATTAAGCAACATTTTGAGAGAAACAGTCATAACATTCCAATGAGGTTCTAAATTCATATAGTCGCTAATGCTAGTATTCTACAAAGAATATATCAACTTAATAAGCCATAGCTAGTTGAAATACTTTGACTATTCTTTAATTAGTGTAAATCAATTTTCAACTGTCATCATTAACCTTGTAAAGAATATGACAAATTATTTGAATCATGATATGAATTACAACTATTGACCTTTGTGTTGAGAAAAAAAGTTGTCAAGGAGTTGAGTATAAGCTGATGGAGTTATAGAACAAATAACATACTTTGAAATGATTTTGCCTATAGTACCATTTCTTAAGTAGAAAGGAAAAAGACATTTGCAAAGCACTTTAAATAGAACTTTCTCTCTTGATGATGTTTTTTCTACATTTAATTAACCAAGTGTTCTCTACTTAGTGCATGATAATCTATTTTTTTTTAAATTGAACTCAGCACAAATATCTCCAAGTACCATACATAAAAGACTTTGTTAATTTAATAAAATACATTTGGAACTGTGATCCCCAAGAAATATTACTGTGAATAAGCAATCAATTTTCCACTGAAATATCGTGGTCATTGATTATTTTGATAATTTTCTGATTGTGGCCCAAAGTAAAGAACAATTCTTAGAAACAAATTTTTAAATAAATGTAAAAATGAAAATTTGGATAAGTGTTTATTAAAAGCTAAATAAATAGAATTTTTTGCTTTTATAATGACAGAGTTCTATTTTCCACTGAAATTAAAACAAGTACCGAATGAAAACTTATGAAAGTTTTGATGGTTCTTATTAACTATTATGATAGTTTATACTTAGCACAAAATTGAGGTTACCTAATTTTTATATTGACTGCTTGATAAAAAACTGGAAATGGGCAATAAATACATCTAAGCTCTTACCAAATTCAAATAAAAAGCTGATGTGGATAAATTAATCAATTATTGTTCAAAGATAGAATTGCTGTTTATGTGTGATATTTCAACTGTTGCTATTGAATCAGTTTTAACTTACCACAACAATAATGGTCAGATCTACTTATCATATTTATGTATTACAACTTAGCTCTAGCTGAATAAAACTATTCTTAAATAGAAGTTCCAGCATTGGCTGTGTGTATCAAGTAAAAGTTTTCTTAATGCATTTACAGACCATATTTAATGCTAAAAGTATTTTGTAGCATGTTTCTGATTGCATGCTGAAATAGTATAAAAAAATTTGAATTGATATGACTACAGTTTTAAATAGAACATGTTCAGAGAGAGGAAAATTTCTCATGTTGGTGCACTCAATCTCCAATCTGATAACAATAAGTATGAAATATGATGGCACACTGAATGGCTAATTATTCCAGGTTTGAGCTATTGAGAAAGTAAGATATTCTCAACATGGCTAGTTAATAAATCTCCACATGAATATAAAACATTTTAGCAAGAAAGTCATGAAGTACCCACTATGAATAAAAATATATTATGGAGTGCAGAGTTGTTGTTCGGCCCAAGATCTTTGCACTCTGGTCACCCAGGTATAACAACAATGAAGGAATTATGGCTAAGTCATGACTATAGTGTACCACTTTATATTTAGACATTAAGTCATAGATATGCAAATTAAATTAAAATTCCTGCTAAAACAAGAATCATTACTTGGCTTTCAGCAATAGAGCTCCAGGAAATTCTATATTTAAATGATGCTGGTTCATGGAAAAAAAAAACTATTTCTAACTGATATCTTTTTGAAGTGGTTGGAGGTGTTGGAA
The DNA here is from genome assembly GCA_028023455.1 of Epiperipatus broadwayi. NCBI lineage: Eukaryota > Metazoa > Onychophora > Udeonychophora > Euonychophora > Peripatidae > Epiperipatus > Epiperipatus broadwayi. Next base: position 188,497 of record JAQFVV010012968.1, read on the forward strand.
ATATACCCTTTTGCTACTGTCATAGAAAATTATCTGCTATGCATGGTTTTTCTATAGCCACTATTTTGACAATAAAACAGATTTTATATCCCATTAGCTACATCTGTGTGAAAAATATATTAAACATATATTGACTCTATTGTTCAATCCTGGAAGCTATGTAAGATTGAACAATGGTTTAAGTGACCAAAAAAATCTACAAAAGTTATCAGCAAGTGATTGGAATATAAGCTTTCAGAAGACAGTTAATGTGGCTGTAATATTTTCAATTATCAGTAAGAAACACCAAATGAAATGTTGATGATTATACATTAAAAATTAAATTACCCATTTTTACACCTAGTGAATATAATAAAGAACATGTGCAGAAATAATTACTTCTTCAAAGTTGAGCAAAAGATTTTATATCACATATAACTGGAGAAAAAATTGAATAATGGCTACTATGATTGCCAGAAGAAATTAGCACTTTTAGTAGTGAATGTAGGAGAATTCCAAATCCACAAATATCCTGGACATCAATTACACATCAATTATCACTGAATAGAACTATGGAGCAGCAATTAACTTGTCTCTAAATGAAAATCATCAGTATTTTCTGTAATGATAGACAAGAAGCAGACCAAACAGAAGATACATTACTTGTTGATGAAAAAGAATCACTTACCAGTTCTGAAATTTGAAGAAGACAGAATCCTATCATAAGAATCAGTGCAAGACACTTTATATATCTAATCATTATTTTTACTTCACTTGACTGGAGGAGGGAGGTGCTTAAATGAAGGACTACTGCTCATCTCATCATATCTTCAATAAATGTGTTCAATTGGATTGCATAAGGAGAATGAAAATTAGCAGATTATTTGTTGCAATAACTGATTACAAAAAATACTAAAATAAGTAATAAGAACAGGTATTAATTAATCTAAAAGTTTATCTGCTGTTTCTAACAGCTAAATGAAAGATGAGTACACCTCAAGGAAAATTATTTTTAGATGAAGCATATTCTGGAAGAGTCATATTTCAAAGTAGTGAAAATATTTTAGTTGCATTCACCGTTTTAATGCAAGTGATTAAATATGTTGTGATTACTTTGTACAGGTGATAATGGTAACGTCTGGAAAATGTTTCTGATGGAAACAGAACATTACATGTTGAAAGTGTTCAGTCACATTTTACCTCAAACTTGTCAAGAACTAAATGAATTCACAATGATGTGATTACTCATATCATTAAAAAGATTAAATAAAAACTTTAAAATAAAATAATATAATGTCTGTATATAATACACAATAGGTTTAAATATGAATAGTAAAAATCATGGCAGTATTTTCTTTATTGCAATCATATTAATTTTAAAGGAAAATAAAATCAAAAGAATGAAATGTATGTTGACAAATTGAAAATTTGTTGAATAAATGAATCAAAAGGCTAAATTATGGGATTAATTTAAAGTTTAGAATATTTCTAAATCACCTACAATTTATTTTAATTCCAATAAAAAAAAAATATTGAAATAATCTTGTTAAACTTTATCGAATAAACAGGTAATTATAAAAAAAAAGCTAAATAATATAATTAATACAAAGGAAAGACTGGGACTACTCAAAGAAAATTTGAAATAGAAAATAAATAAAGTTTAGAATACTTATAATCACCTACAATTTATTTTAATTGTAATAAAAAATAATAATATTGAGAAACCTTGTTAAAATTTATTGGATAAACAAGAAATTATAAAAAAAAAGTTAAACGATATAATTAATACAAACGCGAAGGCTGAGATCACTCAGATAAGATTTGACATAAAAAATAATATTTGATATTAAATATTGCCGATAAAAGACATAAAAGGAATTATTTTCAGTCAAAGTTTTCTCTAAGTGCAGGAATGAAATGTATGCTCTTCTGTATTTATTTATTGTGTTATTTATTTTTTAAAAAAATGTTTGCGATTACAAAAGCAATTATGTTTAGAGAATATTCTGTAATTTAAGTACTTAAATTACAACTTCATATTCAGTATTCTATAAGTTTGGCAATAGTAAAAGATAAAAGTAACAATTTACTCTAGATAAATACTTTGCATACAATAAAGATATATATGAGAGATAGTGACCTGGGCCAACTGATGAGTGCTGGTTCAGCACGAAATGCATCTTGGGGGGCATTTGTCTTTTATTGTATCTTTATTTATATGAATTTAAAAAGAATGGGGAAGTACGGAGGTGTTTATTATTTCTATTTTTATATAATATATTCAGGATTTATTATTTCTAAGAATATGTTTACAGTCCAAATAACCACTACCCTCATTACTGCCAAAATCAGCATATTAATAAATAAATAAAAACGAAATTGATCACATATTTATTTTACTTTGGATAGATCTTATAGTTAGAAATCTATTACGATAATTTAAAGTTATGATTATAAATTTATTTAATGCACATTGATTACATTGATTACATAGAAAGTAGTTGAAATAAAGAAGGTTCCCCTTTTTTCTTCCAATGTGTAAGGTTGTGGTTAAGACCTGTAGATGTCCCTACCTTCGCATTTTCAACCGCACATGCTTTAGGTTTATTGCCTTAGTAAATATTATTTACTTTGGATAGGAAAACTTTCTTCCTATACTAGCAGTCTGTTTTTTTTTCTTTTTCTTTTTTTGTGTTTGGTAAAATATATTTGCTGTAAATTTATAACTTGTTGCATTATCACTCTATTTGTATTTCTATGGATAAATTTTTAACTTCAATTGCATCAGGTGTCATAATTTACTTAGACTTTGTAATTTTATATTTGTTTTTTAATGCTTTTTCTTTCTATAATAATAAACAATAATATCATTATCCAGATCCAGTTATCAACATGAATAGATAAGATGTGCTTCGTGGTAAACATCACCCATAACAAATCACAATGTTGTGAACATAAATACCTAACTGTTGATTAATAAATAATAATGAGCTCTGCATTACTAGCTGAGTGATTGCTTGAGAAATCATAATTTATGACTCAGTATAAATTGACAATTTTTTGTGTATGGGTATAAGAAACATATTAATTGTGTATCAGACAAATCAAAGAAAATCTGCACTCAATATAATTTTGAAGGCCATAGCACACTATGAAGAATGTGTAATCTCAATGAAACCCTGAATGTTAAAGATTGAAAACCAAAAACTGCATCTAGAAATCATTGTGGAAGTCATCCCATTGAAAAGTAATTAAAAGAGTAAAAATTGATGAATAGAAAGGGAAAAAAATAAATCTATAGCAAACCATGTATTTATCAATAAATATATATTTAATTAGGAAGAGACAACAATATTGGACAAACAATACAATGTATAACTAAGCAAATTTAAAGAAGCTGTAAAATTTCAGGAAAACTCCATAAGTCAACCATGTATGATAAATTATAATGTGAAAACCACTCATTAATCTTTACTTTAGAAAAAAGGTAGAACAACTAGGAGGAAACTTATATATAAATATGAAATATTGTCTTTGACAGAATAACATAGTTGGTTGGAACATCATTTTTAATTCAGTATTCACAAATATATATGTCACTGCCTCCCCTCATGTTAATAGTATTACCATTTAGGTCAGTAATACCTGAAGAAGAGATAAGAATTATATCTGCTTAAACATTGTGTTATATGACAATAGTTGACTATATTTGAATGGCTTTCATAGAGTTTTAATTTTTCTAAAAACACTTAACAATTAATACTAAATGATGAAAATGGACAAAAATATAATTACAAGCAGAATATCATCATCACAAATTTTTAGACAAACACTAGATGTCTTTGCTATTTGATTTAAGTTGCTATATTAACTCTATTATTTTAATTTTATTGTCTGATTTCAGGATTAATGATACATATTATATCTAAAAAAAGTCATGCAGTCATTTTTTTTGGAACATGAAAGGTAGAAACAGAAAATTCTTTCATTCTCAAAAGTCTAACATTTTAACAGTGAATCTATGACCACATGAAAACAAAGAAGTATATTTATTTCCAGTGCAAGAGCACTATCTAGAAACAAGAAAGTAATATGCAAATAAGCAAATATTGAAACATGTAATGAAATATAAAACAAATAATGGGGTAGTGTGTTTGGCTTGTCATTAAGGACTGAAAAAAATGTACTCCCTAGTAGAAGCATAAATATTAATACTAGAATTTGGATATTGAAACCATATATGAAAGAATTGACTTTGTATTATGTATATAGTATTAAATCTTTTATTGTAACATTATAAACATTTAAGCATTTAAATATTTATGCAGTGGCTAAACACTATGGTAGAATGAAATATGTAACTTAAGAAGTTAATTCACTATATTTTTGATTTGCATTCCATAACTTACATGTTATCAACTTAGTGAAAAAAATCATGACTGACCTCTCTCAATATATATATATAATTGAATATTTATAAATGCAGTAATCAGATATATTTTAAAATTTTTATCAACCTAGCGCTTTCGACTATTCTTGTAGAATTTGTCAACTATCTTTTTGAAAGGCTAACCTTCCCACAATTCTGTGATCTTAACGTTTGCTGACTGCCTGTTAATTAAGTCATCTTTGTATTTGTATATTAGCATAGCTTCTTTTATTTTTAAAATATATCTGATGGCTGTATTTATAAATATTCAATTATATATTTATGTACATTGCTTTGAAGAAATACAGATATTATATATATATAAAATAAATAAAATATCCGTTAATTAAAAACAATATTGTAATTATAATTGAAATAATATTTTTAACGGTTTACAAACAATTACAAACAATTCTTAAGTCAGCAGAAGTACTTTCGGTTACGTTCTAACCTGCCTCAACAGCCATTAAATTCAAAAAACCAAAAGCGGAAGCAAACATCATCAATTCAAATTCCACGAATCTTGTATTTTAATGTTAGAAGTTTGTCGGTTTATTAAATGCGTTTTATTCCTGTTTATAAAAATTGCCTCGTTAATTTTTCTTTTACTATGGTTTCTCTCTTCATGAAGAATTTTCAAAATTAAATTTAAATTTATATTTACATGTTTTTTCATGATCAAAGAAAACTGAAGGAGATATTAAATCACCATTATTTTTATTTTTTACACGTTTATATAACAATTCATGTTACTTCAATCTTTTCTCAATACTGCACCTAGATTCACCTATATATGATAGCATACAATCACAAAAAAAGTGATATATGACATTACTTTTTTGCTTGACAGGTATGACATCCTTAGAATTATTTACTAATTTATTAATATTGTTTGGAACATAGAATGAAACATTAAAAACATTCTTATATAAATCCTTAAAAACTTTTACTTGTGGATTTGAAATAAATGGAATAGATATCCACTTTTTACTATTAATCTTCATTTCTTTTAAATTATAATATTTTTTTTTAAATTGACATAAAGTATTGTTTATTTGTTCCATTTTATAACCAACATCAAGCAATTCCTTGGAAAATATCTCAATATTTTTCAGTTTATCACTTTGGTAATGACATAATTTTTGAATTTAATGGCAGTTGAGGCAGGTTAGAAAGTAACCGAAAGTACTTCTGCTGACTTAAGGATTGTTTGTAATTGTTTGTAAAAACGTTAAAAATATTATTTCAATTATAATTTTATAATCATCTTACAATTTTATAACTTTGAAGAAATACAGACATTGAATAAGAATATCATATTATATATATATACATTTCTATTAATAAACTTTAGTCATCATTTTAGAAGGTTAAAAGATGGATGTCTCCATAAGAAATGTCTTTGTGATTTTTTATTTAAATACTATGATGTGATACTGATTGTAATCAATACTGAAGTATATTTGCAATCACATGCAGTTATATAATTTCTGCCAGTGTGGTGGTTGATTAATATATATATATTGTACCGGTATAAATCCACCACGCTTATTCATACACAGTACCCGAGTTCAAACCCAGTCCACGTTTAAGAATAAATTCCAAAACGCCAACGAAATTCAAACCCAAACCCCGGTATGACTAACCGATGATGACTCTATAACAGCACGGGGTTATCCCTTTACTAGCTCAACTCAGAACACAGACTAAATTACTTACAGTTTTATATAGAGGTCTATTATACTCTGGGTATCGGTACGGTCATTAATGTAATGTATATATTTAAGTTGCCAATACAGACAGTAGGTGACTAAATAGACTTCGAGAGTAATGAAGTGGAAGACACAAAATTAGAGTAAATAAATTGTTTAATAACAAATAGAAAGCATAAAATATAGTATTCAAAAGTACGGTAAGATTTCCATAAATATTCTATTATAATTAGCTACTAGTCTTTAGTAATCGTTTTACCTGGTAAACAAACTCATACCAATATTTGTGTAGTGAAATGATTGATGGGTGGCTAAGGGAATCAGAGCATTTGAGCATTGAAAATATTTATCTATGATTTTTATTAAGTTATTTTATTCGAATAGATTCGAACCGTTGCGTGTACGAATAGTTGGAGGGTGGTTTCGTATAACTATGATATCTAAGATTGATGTACTAGTGGTTGCCTAGATTGAAGAGCCCTACAGTAATCACTTGCGGTGCATCAAAGGAATACCGGGCGGCTTGTACTTTGACAAGGCTTAATGCCCCCAAGTAGCTCCGGGACACTACAACCAACCGGGATCATTTCGAAACCCGGTGATCCAAGAGATAACCTGGGAAAGAATTGCTTTCTTCCCCATATGGTAGTATGGCGAGACGCTAACTTCGGCAAAGGGAAGGCATTACCACAGTCATCGAGGACGAGTGCTTGAAGTGGATTTGAAAAGGAATCATACCAAACCTGAGTAATCAATTCGTCTATTTCTACGCAACGGCTGATATAACTATTCCAATAAAACATGGTGGAATCAAACTGACCGCGAAAGCAATAATTAATGAAGTTTACTCTGAAACCCCTAACTCCCCCAGATCGTTCAGGCGGTAGCGATTATAACAAATTATACACTGAGAACTATTTCTCATTTCATGTAGGAAACTAAGATAATAAACTTAAAACCCTTTACATATTTAAGATTGAAGTATCGGTTACAATAGTATGACAAAACAAAAAACAAAAAAAAATATAATAAAGTGATTTAATATCTGCCAACTCAATATATGAAATAATCTTTAATTTAACAACGAACTTCCTTTTAAAATAACTATAATCAATATTATAAACTAGCTTTAAACAGAGTTGGGAAATATTTCTGTTGGCATCATTTGTTTATAGCACAAGTAATAAAAGGAAAAAATATAAATGTCTTCATTTGAATTATTATTAGTAGATACAATATTTATAAACTATTTTCTAAAGACTAGAGCAGAGGAAAAGGAGAAAAGAAAATTTACTGACAGGTTTGAAACAGTAGCGTTATAAACGAAACAAAAAAAACTTACATGTGATTCATTTGATTGACAGATTAACTTATAACATTAAGCTCGGGAGAAAGTTAAAAGTTCATGTAACACAGTTACCCTTCCTTCTTCATCCGGCTTGGCTTCTCACGATGGTATTTCTGACGAACGTAGGCGCGCATTTGAAATCTACTTGGAAGGCATAGTCAATTTGGAGATTGGAAGCTGGAAATTGTGAAGCACATAAAACATGATCAGTCAGCGGCACAAAGATTCAAATTGGCAGGACAGAGATCAGCTCCTGGCACTTAGCCCATTGACATTACGGTTTACTGGTGGACTTCTTAACAAAAGTTGGAGAGATTTCTCTAGCAACTGCTTTGCTGTTTTGAGACGATCTACTCCCAGCCACGTCAACAGTTAGAATGTTAGTTTTCTCTACGATGGCCACGGTTGACCTTTCTGTCCTGTTTTTGTTTTAGGCTCCGCCTACTTTTCTCTAGCCTTCAGCAATCCAGCTTGACCATACAATATCAATTATCCATTTCCATTGTTCCGTTTTCAGCTATCTTTAACTTTAATATGCAATTTTAAATTGACAAAGTAATTACAAATATAAATTCCTTATCTAATTTCGAATACAACTCAATTATCTATACATTTGTATAATACAGATTTTAATTAAAAACACTGATCAAAGGAATGTGACTTTTGATCAGTATTTTTAAACGACTTTGTATAATTCTAAAAGGCTAAAATTTAAGCAAATACACCCGCAATGAAACTTTTAAATTAAGTTGATATAAATTCACAAACCACGCACACACGAATATTATTTCATGATTTGTGACATTTATGCACGGAATCTTTACATATTTATTTACAAAACATAAAACATATATAGCTCAATTTTTGTGACTTGAAATGGAAAAATCCCATTGCGGGCGAATAGTAGTTCGAATTACCGTACTTAAACACATGAAACTAAGATCGGTTCTTCGATCTGTCTATTTCAATATATATATATAGAGAGAGAGAGAGATAGATAGATAGATAGATAGATAGATAGATAGATAGATAGATAGATAGATAGATAGATAGATAGATAGATAGATAGATAGATAGATAGATAGATAGATAGATAGATAGATAGATAGATAGATAGATAGATAGATAGATAGATAGATAGATAGATAGATAGATAGATAGATAGATAGATAGATAGATAGATAGATAGATAGATAGATAGATAGATAGATAGATAGATAGATAGATAGATAGATAGATAGATAGATAGATAGATAGATAGATAGATAGATAGATAGATAGATAGATAGATAGATAGATAGATAGATAGATAGATAGATAGATAGATAGATAGATAGATAGATAGATAGATAGATAGATAGATAGATAGATAGATAGATAGATAGATAGATAGATAGATAGATAGATAGATAGATAGATAGATAGATAGATAGATAGATAGATAGATAGATAGATAGATAGATAGATAGATAGATAGATAGATAGATAGATAGATAGATAGATAGATAGATAGATAGATAGATAGATAGATAGATAGATAGATAGATAGATAGATAGATAGATAGATAGATAGATAGATAGATAAATAGATAGATAGATAGATAGATATAAAAGAGATGAATAGATAAGTGCATAGATAATTATATAGATAGATGGGTGAATGAATGAATAAAATGGATGCGTAGGTAAATATATAAATAGAAAGGAAGATGGATAATTACATAGTCACATATATAGATTGTGTGAGCTATTAAAGTTCCTGAAACCTTGTTTTCTATGATCCAATAGTTAACTTTTTAATCCTTGAAAATATTTTATATATGATGCTTTATATATTCTATTATAAAGAATTGTTCATGCATCATCATATATTATATATTACTATTTAGTGGACTTATGGTTATAATGCTAAAATGAAGTAAATCTTATCTCAATTATATATAACGTTTGGAAATTAACTCACTGCAACTGCTTAAATATAATTTAAATAATTACAATGAGTTAATCACAAATCATTACATATAAATATTTAGCATTTTAAATTATATATAGTTGAAAATAATCTCAGTGCTTAACACTAAACTGAAATAAATATACAAATAATAAATCATCCCAGATGGTACAGAAATTCAGCACTGCTATTTGTAAAATAAATATATTCGTATTTCAAAATAGCCAGTCAATTTATTTATTTATTTCACAGAGAGCGGTACTGAATTTCTATATCATGTGGGGTGAATTAATATATATATATATATACAATTTAGCCCACTGACTTCTCACTGAATCATTTTAATTCTTGATGCAATCATAGAGCTTCCAATGTACCATGCTATTCATCAGTAAATATAGTTGTTATATGGCTTCAATTTACTATGCATCAAAATTTTTTTTCTCCTAAACCATGCACTGTCTTAACATATCTAAATTTCTGTCTCAGTGTTTTGGCCTTAAGTTATTACCAAGACATTTAAAAATTTTTTATATACATATAATTTTTAAGTAGGCTTCTCCAGCACCGTAGTTGTTGACAATTGTCTATTTTTTTTTATATTTGTTATCATTTTTATGTAAAAGACAACTTTCAGAATTGCGAAACATTTTTGCTATTAATATATACAATATTGATGGAATATTGAACAAAAGTAAATTGTCTTGAAAATATGTCCCTGATTTAGTTGTCTAATTTTTTGATAGGAGAGAAAAGCAAATAAACTCAATTGGTATACTTCTGAAATAATTCACAATTGATATTATATTTTTTATGTAATATTCATTTTATTTTTTATATATAAAAATTGGGTACTTGTGAGTTTTCTGATAAACCAATATGTCAACCCATATTTTTGATAAATCTACAGTTTCAGAGGCCCTCAAAAAGTGTTTATAAAATAATGTATAATAGCAAACATATTCAATATTTATATTTTATTTTTTATTATTACTGCTAATTTTAAAAAAAGAAATCACTTTAGAAAAAATTAACTACAATATTTATGCTTTATTTTTTTTGTTTTCTTTATATTAATTTAGTAACACAAAAATGGTGTGGGGTGATACAATATTTGTACAGATAAAAGGCTAGATGTCTAAACTTTCCTCAGATAATTGTTTCAATATATGATGATGTCATTGCATAATTCCTGTTGATCTTTTGTTCATTGAATTGACATTACATCTTTACCCGAGAAGTAAATACATTTGAATGCAGTTAAACATGGAATTCTGGAGCCCTCAAACCACATTATTTTATCAAAGGATATTCTGTGTAAACAATATTTCACATTGCATCACCATTGTCAGGTATTTGAAAAGTTTCTTTTGCACACTTTTATGGTGAGCAGGGTCCCATATCTTTGGAAATATTCCACTGCATCATATTCTGATAGGAAAGTCCCAAATTTTGATCATGATGACAACTTATCAAAAGAAACTACTGATGACAAAAAGAAACATGCTGAATTGAAACACAGTACAAAAATGTTAAAAGTGTCTAATTGTTCCACATTGTAGTATAACTAAAAAAAATTGAAATGAAGATTCTTAATGAAGTTTATCAGAATGTACTACTTTTTAAAACAATTAATGGTCAATTTATTATTATTTTTTAAATTTAACAGCTAACACATCACTGTGAGATGGTAAGCCATTGAAATTGTATATGTATTAAAAATACGAGATGTCATCTTGATTTACCAGTACCAAAACTTGTCATTATTATTTTTAACTATTATCAATCCACTAATGAAGATCTATCCAAGTTTAATCCAGTTCCATGAATATTTTCTTTGCATCACCATGCAAAACTTTCTCATTTTATTTTTCTTTAAATCATTATTAAATTTTGGTGATCCAGTTTTTTTATCTACTATCCATTCATTATCATCTCTTTTAGAAATCTCTATATAAGACTATTTTTTCAGTGATGTCAATGGTATATGTTTGTTTGCAACATATTCCATTTTGTTACTCCCATCATGTTTTTCCTCACACTTCACTGAATGGTCTAAAGTCTCTGTATACCTGTTAAGTGTCCAAGTTTCTTTTCAAAAACATGAGCATGTTTTCTTTAGTATTAAATTATTTCAAACAAAATCTCTATATCTGATTTCATCTATGATTAATTTTATTTACTATGTTTTCTTAATAATAATATCAATACATTTGCAATTAAATATTAGTTTTTTCATTGTGGAATTTTTTTAGGTTTATTTTCTTAATTTTATTTCATAATATTTTGAACCATTTTTTGAAATGCTAAAACTTTATTTGCAAAAATAACTACTGTATATAATTTGCAAAGTGTAGGTATCTTAAATAAAGATCAATATATCCTCCATCCTGCTCCTTAATTTCACATTTAAACCACAAAAATATTTCTTCTAAAGCTGTTGTAAAAGTTTTTGAGATGTGGAATTATCTTGTTGACCCTCCCTATCATTTTTAATCTTAGTGTGACAATGTAATTTAATTAATTCTATTATATTTTTATACATATTTTTTAAAATTTGACAGTATCTTAATTAATATTTTTATAGCCCAAAATTTTAAACATAGTGAAAATCTTTAAAGAATCAATACATTTGAAAGTTGATGGCATAATGACAACTTATACTAATTGGATCTTTCTATAACTTCTCTTAGTGCATCAAAAGAGCTCCCTGTGTTAAAATCACTTTTAAAGCCAGTTTGTTCTTTAGTTGGTTTAAATCCAATGTTCAATGCAGACCAATGTAGATAAATTGCATTATTGCATTAAAGACCTTGCATAAAGCTGATAGAAGGCTAATATGAAATGTTTATTATTTTATCCATATCATTACTCCATCTTCCAACTATCTGGAAGATCTTTATCACTTAGATATTTGTTTTGCCAACAATTTTTTCATTATCTGATTTTTTAAATATATCAATAATAATTTGATAATTTGCTAGATTATTTTCTTTTTTTATACATTAAATTGCATATACCAGCATTTCATTTAAATTTCTTGTTAATTCAGAAGTTATAATTATATATATATTTCTTTGTTGTTGTTTTTTTCATATTCTTTATTAGTATATAATTCTTTCTAAAACTTTTCTACATATTTAATAATATCATGTCTCATGATGATTATGATTTTTTTTCTGATTGTTGAAACTTTTTTTTTCATTCATTCCCATGTTATTATTTTATTCTTTTGAAACTTTTATTCTTTTTTTATGATTTTCCTTGACAATTTACTTATAATTTTTATTTTATTTTTAATTCTTTTTTAATATCATTTTACAAAATTTCAGATATTATTTTTTACATATTTTATATGCCTTTTTTACTTCATTGTTTTATTTATGTTATAAATTTATTTGTAAATTGCTATAGTTATGTTTGTCAGAGATCTTAATAGAATATTAATATTTTCATTGGTTTCAAGCAAATATGAATGATCTTCATAGTCTGTTAATATTTTAAAACGATTTGTAAGTTTTATGTTGAAAGTAATAGAAATTCTAAGTGTCAATATTATTTCTCTTAGTAGTTTTTAATATCTCTAATTTGTTTCACTAATTAATAATCATTTTCCCCGTATTAAATATAGTAAAAACATTGCAATCTTGAAATAAGTATTTTCTATTGGTCTAATTATATACCACCTCTGCTATACTTTCATTTGGATGCTTCCACCTCCATTTACATTTACCTCCCCCCCCCTAGAAATTTCATTATTCTATTTCTTTTTGTTTATAACCATAAACAAATTTATCTACAGAATTTTTATTTTTTAATCATATTATAATTTTATCGTTAGAGTCTTTTTATAACAATTTTAAAAAAAAAATTTTTGGTGTGTTCAAATAATTTTGTACAGCTGTATAAAAAATCATTTATTTCTTCAATTCAATACCTTATTGGTGCATAAACCTGAATAATTTGCTTTTCATATCTTTTATGAAATTGAATAATTAAATATGCTACTCCATCTGATATTCCCATCTATTTTTACAATGTTATTTTTAATTTTTTTATTTGTAATGAAACCTACTACAATTTTCCTATCAAAAATTGCACCTTTCTAGCCAAGTACATATTCACTTTTTAAATCAATAATCTCTTAGTCTTTTTTTTTAATCACAAAGTCTATCAATGTCTCATGAAATTGAATATTTCTTTCAATTCGTGCAATTTTTCTTTTATTAGGAAATTATCAGCCATTGTAAGTAGCTAAATAAAAACTCATGCAATTTTTCTTTTTCAAAAAATAGCCTGTGATTGTAAGTAGCTAAACAAAAGTTCACCAATAAATGGAAGAACCTTGATCCACAAGAAAGGGATTCTTAGCAGCCCACATTTTTACTTGATGCTTTTCTGAATACAGCCTTTTAGAAATAAGAGCCACAATTTTATATGGGTTTGTTATGATATTTAAATTAAGAACTATCAGGCAACTGAAAACAAAAATTTCTAGTATTTATTTTGTCATAGAATCAAAGGTATATAATCAATAAAGTAATTATGCTGAATTATATTTGTTGATGTTAAGGCAATTGGCATTCCTCTTCCATATTAATAATCACCCAATAATAACAGCTTCAGTGACATGAACACATGAAGGAGACATTATGAATTTGTCCTGCTCAATTCTCTTAAGAAGATTCAAAAGTGTCTTTACGATTAACAGTAAATTGTTTTCTGTTGCCATATATATATACAAACGTGTATGTGTTACATGGCTTACTTGAAAAAGTGTTATGTTTCAAATGTGGCTATAGTGTGAGAAGTTAGTGTGATTTATGGGCTGATGGACAGTTGTGATAAGATTCAATTTAAATCTAAAAGATACACTGATAAAAACAAAACTTGTATATATATATATAGTATAGAGAGAGAAAGAGACAGATAAATAGAAACAGGATTTATATAGACATTTACTTGTTAATTTTTTTTTTAATTATTTAAGTGAGCAAGTAGAATTATCTAACAGAGATTAAACCTCTCAATCAGCATTCTCATAACTCCACATGAAATTTTAATCCTGCCACAGAAATTTAATTTCTAATGTTCTCGCTGTAAAGTGAAAAAGTTATTAATAAAATAATTGTCACTTTTCATTTAATATATATATATATATATTTAATTTTATAAATTCTTTTAACGTTTCACAATTTTGAAATTATATTTTCTCTCTCCATATAAGATATTGTACAAAATATTACATTATTGTCTGAAATGGAACTAGATTTCTATATCATTTTAGTACTATACCTATTAAAAATGAATGTAACATTTTCTTTTTTTTTTTTTACAAATACAATTTTAAGGATAAAAAGAATCTATCAAGAAATTTTACACTAATGAGTATTTTATAATCAATATCTGGAATATCATTATCTAAATCTTCTGAATTTTTTAATATTTTAAGGTTAATAATCTTGAGGAAAATAAAAGAACAAAACATAGCAAATTCTTTTGCTTGAACAAACTGTAGCTGGAAATATGCATATTAAGGAGGATTGAGAAAACATTACAAAGGACTGTACCCAACAAACTTTAAGTACCTTAAATCATTATACAACTGGATATACATCTGTATTTTAATATTTATAAACAGTATATTTATTACAACATGTTTCTCTAAAACAACTGATTCTTGGGGTGAATTTTATTATAAGGAATATATTGTACAATGATATACGAAGTAAATTGTAGATTACTTGAAATATATCTTATAAATGAACTAATACCTGACACAGTCAGTACTAGATAGAATAATAGATGCAAGAGCTAAACGTCTTATGGATTACAGCTGAAGTCTGCCTTCCTGACTTACCAATCAATTTTTTTTTTCCTAAATGAAATAAGAATGTTTGTTAGTGTGATGTGGAGATACTTTATCCTGAGGTGGATCAGTAATGATTAAAAAAGTATATATATATATATATATATATATATTGTTAATTTAATTATAAAGTTTTACAATTTCCTTAGCCAAAGTTGACTAATCTCCAAATGCTATATGTTTCTGTTATAATAACAGCCATCATCAGTCTGCATCATAGATGATTCTCAAGCAGCAATTCAGTTTTTATTAAGCTACTATAAAGAAAACTATAATTAAATGGGCACTAATTTACACTTAAACTTTAGTATGAAATTAATGTTCTGAAAGTGTTTAAATAGGGATTGTTTTACTGTAAACGATGAAGGTTTAATTGGATTCCAGGCTACCAATAATGTTTATGTGACAGAAATATATGTCTAGGCAGACAATGGTTGATTTTTTCAACAGAAATTTTCATTTGAAGGAAATAACATTTTTGAAAATGACATAAATTAAATTAATGTTATTCAATATTGTTACATATTTATATGATGTTTATTTATGTACCAGATGTATCTAGCCTTTAGAAAGGTTGGTGTTTTGATATGTTTAATTTGATATGGGTTACTTCTTTTGCATTAAAGTTTTCATAATAAAAATTACATATCATTAAATCTAATATTTGTATTTTTCTGATTAGTTGCTTTAACAATTATTTTAATATTGAATATAAATACATATTTTTAACAAAATATTGTGAAAATGTCATTTACTTGAACTATATTAGGGGATTGACAGACCATGAAAGAATTTTAATAAAGCTAATTTAAGATTAAATTTTTTAAATATACTTATTATATTTAACAGCTTTATAGTGGCAACTATATATATGTATTGCAGTACATGCTGAATAAAAAAAAAACATTTATTTTTTAAATTTTTCGTTAGCTCACAAACAAACAATATTTTTTTTTTTAGTTTTATTATTAGATAATGTTTGTTAATATAAAATTACCAACCTTTCAGCCCATCATTCTGTAATATGTTTTATCAAATATAATATTTCATTAAACATCACATGAACATAATTCTTTATGCATACCCAAGCTATTTACACAGACAAAACTCTCCACACAGGAATGCCACTCAATGACTCCTCACTGATGAAAACTGCAAATTAGAAGCTAGTCTGGGGATAACTTGATAGGAGTTTTGTGCAAAAAATTCTCCTTTCATTGATTACTCTGGTGGCATTGAGTAGTGCTACTGTATAAACAGTTTTGCCTCTGTGTAAACAGCTTGTGTGAGCATAAAGAATGATGATCATGTAATGTTTAGGGATTATATACCAATTCTTTCTAAGTGGATTATGATAACTGTGATTATTAAAGAACCAAAAACACCAAAATGTACCAAAGCTTAACTGAGTTCAGATCTATATGACCATACAAGCAAATGAACCTGATTTAAAAATATTATTGTTTTCATTTTGGATTCATCTCTTTATAGTTAACTAAAAAGGTAAATTGTGGCTTTTGAAGGGTTGCATTATATCCTAATATCTAGTTGCAGTGCTCTCAAATCCAAGACTCTTCAGTGATGAAAGCCTCAAGCTAGAAAGAAGTCTGGTGATACTAGCTGATTAGGCACTATATAGGGATTATATGCATAAGCATTCATGCATACATTGATTACTCTGCCTTGCAATGAATGTCACTACTGTATGGAGAGTTTTGCATTTGTGTAAATATAATATTTGTAATATTTTTAATTGGTTATTTTAGCAATTTTTTTAAAGATTTAATATAAATATATATTTTTAAATAAGCATTGCTAAGTATGTCATTCATCTGAACTATATTTAGTGAATGACAGACCATGAAAGCAAGGAGCACCTTAATGCCATATTACTAATCAGTGTTTGTGGCAGTTTGTGCAGCTTTCTTACAGCTTCTACCTTGATATATATAAACAGTAACCAAACTATCTCACACAGGACTAGCAGTCTGAGATACCATACTGGGAGTCATCAAACATGCTGACTGAAGCTGGTTGAATGCCAAAATAGTGACTGGCCAAATACTATTTGAGAATTTGACAGTCTTATTATAGTTAATGATGGAACAGATAATTTTTTTCCTTGAAAAATATGCCTTGTTGTGAATTCGACTTGTGACATTGAATAAACATTAGTACCTACAACTATCAGACAACAGAGAAAATAGGGATTTTATATATGATATATTAATTCTAATAAAATCATGGATGTACAATGATTTCATACTATTATTTTTGAAAATATGGCATGAAATCATATATATATATTCTAACCTGTAATCTCGTGCATCCTCACTTCCAGATAATATATGATATGAAATAAAATGGGTTCTAGCTCAGTTAATAATTAATAATTAAAATATTCAGCATTAAAATTAAAATGTTTCACTAGCTCAAATTTAAAATACGAATAAGGTTCAGTTTATAAAAATAAATTAAATAAATATTTAATATTTTCATGAAACTTGAAGTGAAAATACAGGTGACAAGATAGATTACATTGAGCCAATATCCCACAGGATACTACCTCAATGGCATAAGAACACTATCCCCCCCCTTATTACTATTTCAAATAACAAACTCATAGTATTCTTATGACTTTAATAACTTCTACTCACTAAGATTAAACTAATAATTAAATCTTAATCTTTTATTTAATAATAATCTAGCTCAAATAAAATAATCTCAGGTTCATAAAGTTTATTCTAAGTTAATTTTAAAATACGGTAGTAAAATATGAGAAGGGATTTTATGTCATAATCTACTACACTGAAACTAATAATAATAAATAACAGTAATAATATTCTTCATTGTTTAACTAATTCTGTATATCTTTTCTTTTTACTATAATTTTATTACCATAATAAAATAATACAATAATTTTATATAATCTTTTACCTTCATGTAATAATATAATGAATACGTGGTAGCATATGATAATCTGATAAACAAAGGATGTGTGGCAACTGATAGCATATAATTTCAGTATACTATTGTGATAACTGATTTATGACCAATAAAACAATGTAAAATTATAATTATTTAATTAAATGAATACCAATAAAATATTTAAATTCTTAAATAATTCTCTATTTATCTTTTTGTGCAAAATTATATATTTGTTTCGATTATTATGCATATATCGTGATTTCATGCAGCGATGTGGAGAAATAAATAACTCGGACACAAAATTTTTGAAATAACAAAATTTAACAAAGTTTATTACTAACAACAAATAAATAAACAATTTATTTACACTATTTACAGTGGATATCCTTAACTTTTTCACTTTACAGTTTGATCTACCGGGTTATAAAAAAAATAATTTATATTTCAATTATATCTTTATTTAGATTTAGGACAAAATTTAAAAAAAATGTTACTATTTGGTTTCTCATTATGGTTAACTTATTACAAATATATTTATCTACTTTATTAGCAACAGCATTTTATCCTTAATATTATTAAACTATCTTATTTTAAAAAATTCATACCTAGAAAACATTCTATAGAAAACAAAATTTTATAATGAGTATGGATTTCTCAAAATATTAAAAAAATTTTCATCTTGCAAAGTCAAAGATGTTACACAAAATATTATCCAAAAATTCAGTACTAGATTTTAGTATTTATCACACGATGTTTACTAATCATAATATATTCTTCTTTAAGCCTTACTTTAGTATGATATAAGTGTAATCATCAATATATTTCTGTTAATCAATAAACAAAAAATATACTATGCATATTGTTTACATAATTTACTTTGTACTATTGTATTTTAAAAATATGCAATACTTATTTTCTCTTAAAAAAAATAATACTAAAGCATTTAAAATTATTATCACTTTAAAGAAAATATCTTTGTTTAGATACTTTATTTTAAAAAGTTTATATTTCATTTCCGAAATAAAATTCAAAATATATTCTATGATTCTTTTCTTTCTTAGGATACTTTGGATCTTCAATTTTAAGTTATAACATCCTATTCCTTCTAAGCAAATAAACCAATCTTATACAAAACGATAGCATAACCTAAGTTCTAAATTATTTATCATTTCTCTTAAACATATCTTACTGAACGATGCAGTTACATGAAATAAAGATAGCGAAAACAGATGCATAGGATTAAGGAAGAAAGCTAGAGTATTACTCTTAACATATCTCAAAATCATGGCACAGTGCGAAGAGGTATGACATTTACCTGCTTAATATCCTCTAGTACAGGGACAATGTTAAAGCTATTTCTTCAGCTTTATTAGAACATTAAATATTTAAAGAAATATAAACACTGTCCAAATAAAATGTGTATCAGTCATAGGGCTTTGTTAACTATGCTGATATTCACATAAAGACTAAATATTATTTCCATTCCTTATAACATCCTATTTTTTAAAACATCATCTTGGTTTCCTGTTCACTAAGTACTTCCAAGCCACTATCTCAACATTATTTCTCAAGATTTTCCACATCTTACATTGATAAATAACTATCTGCATTTACAAAACAATAAATAAAATTTATTAATAGTTAAACAATCTTACGATTCCATAAGAAAAGTCTGCTTACGTCATTATTCTATATGTCTAATCATATACAATCTACTTAGACAAGATTTGAATATCCCATAACATGAAAATTTTAAAAGAATCACATAATTATTTGTTATTTTGGATTATATCACTAATAAAAAAAAAAAAATCATCGTATGCATATTTTCAAATCAATCCTATCTCATAATGTTTTTTAAAATGTTGTATGAAATGCGGTACATATAAGTAAAAAAAAAAAAACTTTTACACTTCATTCTTCCAATTTATGGATGATCTAAAGAAAACAAAAAAATATACATTATAAATTATCAATAGTTATTATTATTACCAATAACCTTTATCTAGTCATCGTGTTCAGTAGGCTTCCTTTATCCACTTGAGCAATGCAGATATAAAAAAAATTTACACCCATACACTTTATATTAAAATATTTTTAGCTAAATTATTAGATTGTTATATTATAAAATTTTAATATTAATAAATTAATGTTTTTATGTTTTTCCTAATCTTATATAAAAATTTAGATTTAAACTAGGTTAATAAAATAAAAGGAATCAAAACTATAATTACATATTTTCTTGATGATAGTTCCTGATAAGTCCAAAATGTTTATTATTTTCTCTAGAATTTTTTAAAATGTTCTCCTCCAAGCGCGTTAAAGTTTAAAATAAAAAAAATTATTAATCCATTTAGTAAAATTTATAGAAAATAGTCCTTGGTTTTAGTATTTAGGATGATAATTATTAAATCATAATATTAATTAATCCTGTAAAGCTTCTTAATCTTCTCTACCAATATTCTCTGCATATCCGATGCATCAATCCATCTAATTTAACTTTAAAAATATTTGATAAACTTTTAAGTACTATTTGTATTTCCATGGATCCATCTTTTATTCAACTATGTGTTCACTTTTTTTATATATGTTTCCTTCTTGATACATTTAAACTTTTATTTGGTATTTTTATAAATCTCTTTTAAAAATAAAAATAAAAAACTTCTAGTACTTTTAAACAAATCTTTTTTAAATACATTTTTAAATAATTCTAAGAACGGATATTTTAATATCAAAAACGCTTCTGTAACATATTCTCCTGGGTTCTTTCTTTAATTCTTGAAAATATTTTTTAAAAATGTTACCTTCAGAAACGATACAACATTTTACTCCTTTTGATATAATATTATATAAAATAATTCATGAAATATAATTGTCTTATTACTATTTAAAATATAAATCTTGGATAAGCTTATAAATAATATGTTTCAATACATTTTTTAGACTTTGTATAATGTCTGAGCTGTGGTTTTTTATATACCAGAACAGTTCTTCGGTGAAGTATTAATAAAGCTGTATCAATAAATATTTCAAAGATTTTTTCAGCATTACAACTTATATCCATTTTATTTCGTAGTATATCCATCCTTTATTGGAAAGTTTAGGATAAACTTTTAAATAAAATATGACTGGTAAGTACTTTAAAAAATTAGAAAATCATCTCCATGAAGTTTCTAAATATATAATTTTTTTTTAAAACTTTCCCTTTGCAAAAAACTTCTTTCAAATTATCAATTAGTTTTTGCAAAATAAACGATAAGAAAGTACAAAAAAATTGATTAAAATAAAAATTTTAAAATACTATCTTTTTGATAGTTATAATTTACCTTTCTCCAGTTTCAATACATTATTAATCTCCTCTGATAACTTAGTTACAATGATATTTATAGTCTGTAAGAATACCTATTCCTATTGGTCAATTCTTACTTTAGCTTGAGAACAAATTTACATATTTTTAGTTTATAGTAGAATTAAATTTCAAAATTAGAAATTATGATGTAATGAACTTAAAATATTATTTAAAATATTACTTTTAATTCAATTATAACTTTATTTAAATTATTTAATCTTTTAAAATAACTTTTAAAATAACATTTAATAACTTATTCCATTTCTTAATATTCAATTTATCTATTTTTATTTAAATAAAATATTTAATTTTTATATTATGAATGTATTCGTCTTTATTACATCATTTAAGCATTTGGAAATAACTACATAATATTTTAATATTCACTTCTATGATAAATAATCATTATATCCAACTCTATAATACACAAGCTTTGTTATTAAATTCTAACAAGCGTGTGTGTAAAAATATACATTATAAGTCACATGATTAATAACTTTGACAGACGATTTTTAATCTATTTCTCTGCCCAGATTTATAAAATTGATACACTTATTATATTATATAAAATAATTATAAAAAATTTGGAAGAACAATTTAGAAAATATAGAATTAGATATAATTTTCACCATCACAAAGTTTATTTTAAAATATGCTATATTAATTTTGACTATTTAAATATGATTACAAATTTAAATATAGCATTTATTAAATTATACATTTTAAACTATTAAAATATAATTTTTAAATATACTTTTAATATTTATAGCTGTGTTATTTAATATGGCCAGCTTTTACAACCATATGAAACAATATTTTAAGCTTTACATAACTATTTTTAAATGATTTTATATACTACGTACATGCTTTAGCCTCAAATTGTACTTTAAAGATATAATTGACAAACTATAATTAATATATTAAAAGAAAATATTCTAAAATTTAAAATTTTTAGTAATTGACTGTTATGAACTATTACTGACCTATAGAAAAGAGCACAATATATATATTGTGCCCTTTTCTATAGGTCAGTAATAGTTCATAACAGTCAATTACTAAAAATTTTAAATTTTAGAATACGTTCTTTTGATTTATTAATTATAGTTTGTCGATTATATTTTTAAAGTACAATTTAAAGCTAAAGAAAATACATAGTATATAAAATTATAGCGAATTGTTTAAAAAATGGTTATGTAAAGCTTGAAATATTGTTTCATATGGTTGTAAAAGCTGGCCATATTAAATAACTCAGCTATAAATATTAAAAGTATGTTTAATAAGCTCAATTTTAATAGTCTTAAATGTATAGATAAATAAATGTTATACAGTATTTAAATTTATAAACTATGTTTAATAATCAAAATTAATATAATATATTATAAAAATAAACTTTATGATGGTGAAAATTGTATTCAATTCTATATTTTCTAAATTGTTCTTCCAAATTTTTTATAATTATTTTATATAATATAATAAGTGTATCAATTTTATAAATCTGGGCAGAGAAATAGATTAAAAATCGTCTGTCAAAGTTATTAATCATGTGACTTGTATACTATATACTTTCACACACACGCTTGTTTGAATTAATAACAAAGTTTAAAATATTTTAAAAGTTATATTATAGAATTGGATGGAATTATCACCTAGTATAAAGCAAATATTAAATATTAAGTTAACTATCGTATAACATGTTTAAATGATGTAATAAAGACGAATACAGTTAATAATAAAAAAAATTAAATATTTTGTTTAAATAAAAATAGATAAATGGAATAAGTTATTAAAATTGTTTTAAAAGTTATCTTAAATGTTTAAATAGTTTTGATAAAGTAATAATTGAATTAAAAGTAATATTTTAAATAATATGTTTTAAGTTCATTACGTCATAATTTTTTATTTTCAAATATAATTCTGCTATAAATTGAAAATATGTAAATTTGTTCTCAAGTTAAAGTAAGAATCAACCAATCAAATGAGGTATTCTTACAGACTATAAATATGAATTGCACGGGGGTATACGGGGAGATTAATAATGTATTGAAACCAGAGAAAGGTAAATTATAGCTATAGAAGAGATAGTACTTTAAAATTTTTATTTTAGTCAATTTTTTTAATACTTTCTTATAGTTTTATTTGCAAAAAACCAATTAATATTTTTAAAAGTATTTTGCAAAAGATAGTTTAAAAAAATATATATTTGAGAACTTCGTGAAAATGATTTTCTAATTTTTAAAAGTTACTTGCCAGGATTATTTTATCTGAAGTTTAACCTAAATTATGCAATAGAGATGGATATACTACGAAATAAAATATGTTTAAATTATAATACAGCTTTATTTATGCTTAACCAGAGGACTGCTCCAACTCATAAAAGAACAATATGGACATTGTGCTGGAAGCTTAAATGGAAAACTATAAGCCGTCTAAAAAAGGATTTGTTACGCATTATTTATAAGCTTTATCCAAGATTTATTTTTAAAAAATAGTATTAAGACAATTATATCTTATGACTCATTCTATATAATATTATATCAAAAGGAGTAAAATGTTATATCCTTTCTGAAGGTAACATTTTTTAAAAAAAATATTTTCAAGAATTAAAGAAAGAACCCAGGAGAATATGTTACTGAAGCGTTTTTGATATTAAAACCTCCAGTCTTAGAATTGTTTAAAATGTATTTGGAAAACATTTGTGTAAAAGTAATTGAAGTTTTTTTAAAAGGTGATATATAAAAAAATATCAAACGAAAGTTTAAATTTATTAAGGATGGAAACTTATATAAAAAAGTGAACACATAATTGAATAAAAAATGGATCCATGGAAATATTGTAAAAAAGTTTACAGAATATTTTTAAAGTTAAGCTAGATGGAGTGATGCATCGGATACGCTGCAGAGAATATTGGAAGAGAATATTGAAGAAATTTCACGGGATTAATTAATATTATTATTTAATAATTATCATCCTAAATACTAAAATGAAGGATTATTTTCTATAAATTTTACTAAATGGATTAATATTTATTTTTATTTTTAAACTTTAACATGCTTGGAGGAGAACATTTTAAAACTCTAGAGAAAATAATAAACATTTTGGACTTATCAGGAACTATTGTCAAGAAAATATGTAATTATAGTTTTGATTCCTTTTATTTTACTAACCTAGTTTAAATCTAAATTTTTTTATAAGATTAGGAAAACATAAAACATTAATTTTTTGATGATATAAAATTTTATAATGGAATAATCTAATAATTTAGATAAGAATATATTTAAAAATAAAGTGTATGAATGTATATTTCTTTATGTTTGCAATGATCGGTATCTAGTGGATGAATAAGCCTACTGAATATGATGACCAGATAAAGGTTATTTTGGTAATAATAATGACTATTAATAATTTATAATGTATATTTTTGTTTTCTTTAGATCATCTATGGATAGTAAGAATGAAGTGTAAAAGTTTTAATTATATGTAACGCATTTCATACAACATTTTAAAAAACATTATGAGATAGGATTGATTTGAAAATATGTGTACAATGATTTTTTTTATATATATTAGTGATATAATCCAACATAATAACAAATAATTATGTGATTCTTTTAGAACTTTCATGTTATTGGATATTCAAATATTGTCTAAGTAGATTGTATATGATTAAACATATAGAATAATGAAGTAAGCAAACTTTTCTTATGGAACAGTGAAATTGTTTTAAACTATCAATGAATTTTATTTATTGTTTTGTAAATGCAGATAGTTATTTATCGATGTAAGATGTAGAAAAATCTTGAGAAATAATGTTGAGATAGTGGCTTGGAAGTACTATAGTTAGCAGAAAACCAAGATGATGTATTTTTTTAAAAAAAATAGGATATGATAAGGAATAGAAATAATATTTAGTCTTTATGTGGTTATCAGCATAGTTAACAAAGCCCTATGACTGATACACATTTTATTTGGACAGTGTTTTATATGTCTTTAAATATTTGATGTTTTAAATAAAGCTGAAGAAGTAGATTTAACATCGTTCATGTATTAGAGGTTATTAGACAGGTAAAGGTCATACCTCTTTGCACTGTGCCATGATTTTTTGAGATATATTAAGAGTGATACTCTAGCTTTCTTCCTTAAATCCTATACATCTGTTTCGCTATCTTTATTTTATGTAACTGCATCATTTAGTAAGATATTTTGAAAGAAATGGTAAATAATTTAGGTTATGCTATCGTTTTGTATAAGATTGGTTTATTTGCTTAGAAGGAATAGAATTTATAACTTGAAATTGAAGGTTCAAAGTATACTAAGGGAAAGAAAGGAATCATAGAATATATTTTTGAATTTATTTCAGAAATAAAATATAAATTTTTAAAATAGAGTATCTAAACAAAGACATTTTCTTTAAAATGTTAATTATTTTTGAATGCTTTATTATTATTTTTTTAAGAGAAAAATAAGTATTGCATATTTTTAAATACAATAGTACAATGTAAATTATATAAACAATATGCATAGTATATTTTTGTTCATTGAATAACAGGAATCGTGTGATAAAACACTGAAATCTAGTACTGAATTTTGGATGAATATTTTATGTAACATCTTTGACTTTGCAAGATGAATTTTTTTTTATATTTTGAGAAATCCATACTCATTATAAAGTTTTTTTTTTTTTTCTGTAGAATGTTTTTCTGTGAGTTTTTTTTTTTAAAATAAGATAGTTTAATAATATTAAGGATGAAATATTTTGCTAATAAGTAAATATATTTATAATAAGTTAACCATAATGAGAAACCAAATGGTAACATTTTTTTTTATATTTTGCCTTAAGTATAAATAAATATATAATTAAACTATAAACTATTTTTATATAACTTAGTAGATAAAAATTTAAGATTAAAATAAGGATATCCATTGTAAATAGTGTACATAAATTGCTTATTTTATTTGTTGTTGTTAATAAACTTTGTTAAAATTTGTTTTTCAAAATTTTTGTGTCTTGATTTTTTATTTCTCCACTTCACTGCATGAAATCACGATATATATTCATAACAATTGAAACAAATATATAATTTTGCACAAAAAGATAAATAGAAAGTTATATTTAATCATTTAAATATTTTATTGGTATTTTTTTAATTAAATAATTATAATTTTACATTGTTTTATTGGTCATATATCAGTTATCACAATAGTATACTGAATTATATGCTATCAGTTGCCACACATCCTTTGTTTATCAGATTATCATATGCTACCACGTATTTATTATATTATTACATGAAGGTAAAAGATTATATAAAATTATTTGTATTATTTTATTATGGTAATAAAATTATAATAAAAGAAAACACATCCAGTAGTAGCTAAACAATGAAGAATATTATTATTATTATTATTTATTATTATTAGTTTCAGTATAGTAGATTATGACATAAAATCCCTTCTCATATTTTACTACCGTATTTTTAAATTAACTTAGAATAAATTTTATGAATCTGAGATTATTTTATTGAGCTAGATTATTACAAATAGAAGATTAAGACTTAATTATTAGTTTAATCTTAGTGAGTAGAAGTTATTAAAGTCATAAGAATACTATGAGTTTGTTATTTAAAATAGTAATAAGGGGGGATAGTGTTCTTATGCCATTGAGGTAGTATCCTGTGGGATATTGGCTCAATGTAATCTATCTTGTCACCTGTATTTTCACTTCAAGTCTCATGAAAATATAAAATATTTATTTAATTTACTTTATAAACTGAACCTTATTGGTATTTTAAATTTGAGCTAGTGAAACATTTTAATTTTAATGCTGAATATTTTATTTATTAATTATTAACTGAGATAAAACCCATTTTATTTTATATCATATATTATCTGGAAGTGAAGATGCACAAGAGCAGGGTTAGAATATATATATATATATATATATATATTGTACCCTTACTTCTCGATATATAATATAATTTGAAATACAACTAGCTCAATTGAATTGTTATGCTTAATAAAATTTGCATATCTACTTTTGACATACTTTTATACTATCATATTCTAATTAAAT
Organism: Epiperipatus broadwayi; assembly: GCA_028023455.1. Taxonomy (NCBI): domain Eukaryota; kingdom Metazoa; phylum Onychophora; class Udeonychophora; order Euonychophora; family Peripatidae; genus Epiperipatus; species Epiperipatus broadwayi. Next base: position 216,132 of record JAQFVV010012968.1, read on the forward strand.
TTATTATCAATTATCAAAATCAATATAGTTCTATAATATGTATTTACTAAATAAGTATTTATTAAAAATCATGAGACTGTGAAGTAAAGTTACAAAGTAATAAGTAGATTTACATTAAATCAATATCTCCCAAGACATTGTTTCAATGGCATAAGAATACTATTACCTCCTTATTAACTTAATACTACATCTACAGCATTCTTATGGCTTTTAAAATAAAATAAATTATCTTTAATAATAATAAAAATAAATCTTAACTTTTAATTTTAAAATATAATTAAATAATCTCAGGTTCTTCTAATTATCTTAAAGTAATGATAACTCATGTAAATAAGTATGATAAAGGATTTTATATCAAACCTAAATACACCTAACTTATTCTAATAATAATAATACTCAATACTAATCTTAGAGTATAACTTAAGCTTATTTATTTCTGTTATATCATCAATCATCAAATAATAATAATATGTATATCTTTTATTTTCATATAGTATCTTAATTTTGGAATAAATCAAAATCTTATAACTTAATAATCTGTGGCAATAAATAATATTGTACTCTTATATTATGCATTATAATTACTCTATGACCATTGTAATATGATATGTTAATGTCAATCAATTCTCATAAATAATCAGGAAAATATTGTATTTATTTCTAAATAGTATTAATAAATTCACATTGTGCAAATATCATGTTTATCCAAATTATCTGCTGTCAAATGCTGTGGTGCAAAATAATGAACTCGACACACTTTTAAAATAAATTAAACAAATTTATTTACATTAACTTTGATTAAGAATCTATTTACAACATTTACAGTTCAAAATTAGAAAACAAAGAAAATAAAAATATAAGAAAATAATAATACAAAATGTTTATACTGTTACCAACTTATATTCTTAATACATAATTTACATTCTTTTCAAAATGCTGTACTAATAACATTGAAGTATTTTCGAACTTACACTTTAAATACATTTCAGTAAGCTTCAATTATTACACATAAATTTATGTAAATACTGTTTATGTAGCATATGTAAACAATTAAACTTTAATAATTAAATTGCTACATCAATTAAGTATTAATGTTATTCATTCCATAATGTAATAGTATGTGTTCACTTTACTATTAGTATTACTTTAATATTATAATATAGACATTAATGTATTTATGTAATGTAATAACAAATAATTGATTATAACTTTATATTTCACTTAATGCAATTCATGCTATAGGTTTTATCAAATATGCATTACATATATGTGTTGTTGAAATAATAATATTATTTAAATCATTCATTAATTTCAAATTCATAAAGTATTATATTAGATAAATTCTATGATTCTTTTCTATGAGAAATTATTACTTTACTTTATGTGTTATACTACTCCTTCTCAATAAATTTCTATCTACAAAAAACATCCTCTAAACTTATTTAAAATTTCCGGAAAACAACTTTCAACTCTAAATAAAATATTAATTATCCAAACTATTTATACTTCATCATCTATACTTGGTAAACCTTCAATCCAAATATAAACTTCTCCATAAAACTTAACGTAATTTATCCAATAAACAAAATAAAATACAGACTTTTAACTCTCATCCTAATTTGCAATAAAAAATAATTACTTATAAATAATAAATATAATTCTAATACTATAACATAAAAAAAAAATATCAAAATTTATTTAAGAAAGAATCATATAATTATTTCTAAGCTTATATGTAATGTTGTATCATATTTATATCATAAATTCAAATTATGCATATTTAAATAAAACTGTCACTGCCAATATAATGTGTGTGTATTTTAAAATATTTATACATTCATTCAACAATATCATATCATTTGGTTGATCTAAAGAAAACATATTAAATACATTAAAATTATTATTATAATAAAATTTTTACCATAAGCAATGATTTAATGTACAGTCCATCTTCCAATATTCTTCGGAATTACAGCTTCATAAAATAATTCACATTTACACTCACAATCATTCTTTAATATATTACGTGTTATATTAATTATAAAATAAACTTATATAATTAATTATTATATTATTTTTAGTTATTATTTTAAGAAATGTACCTATCTTATTTTTAATAAATTAATAATATTTAATTTTTATGTTAGATAAATAAAACAGAATTCATATTACGTAACTCCAGCGATGTTTTTTTTCCACCATATAGTTCTTTAATCCTAGGTACACATTCACTAAAACACCATTTCCGTTTTCCGGTCCATCACGTGGTTTTTAAAAGTTTATAAAATGATAACGTTCTTTTTAAAATAAAATAAAAGTTCCCCACAAGAAAAACAAAATAAAATTAAAATAGTTTATAGGATCCTGATTTAGTTCTTTCCAAAATATTATTCAAAATTATTATTTTAATTTAGTCTATAGTTATTAAAAATTATCATTTAATTATTTTAATTAACTTGGACGTCCACGTATTACTTGCGCATTTCTTAACAAAATATCCAGGTAAGAATAAGCTTTTCATCTAAAATGACCAGCGTTTAAATTATTTCAATATAATAATTTTATTATATTAAGATTTTTAGCTAATTATATTTTTCAATTTATTTGCCTTTTAAAATTGTCAACATTCAGTCTTTTAAACAGAAAGACTTAACAAGGCAAGTATTTTAAAACTACTTTTATTTCCAATATCTTAACTTAAGATATATATTTAGATTTATAGCTTGCAAAATACTTTCTTTATAAAGAAGTATTTTATTCTTTAAAGCATTTAATTTTCTACTAGTCCATAGCAATTAGCTTTTAAAATTATATACTGTCCAAAATATTATTTTTCTCCATCTCGTAATTTTCCGAACTAATCCAGCGTTTGTCATATTTCTAGGGTAAAGTTTCCGATATATTTTCACTATATATGATGTTTCCATGATTATTTGCCTGCAAATTGAGCTTAAATAGAGATGAATGATAGGGAAAAATTAACTTAACACTGCATATTTATCATTTTAAAATTTCTATAACTTATTACAAGACACTCTTATAATTTTAAAAATGATTTTAAAAGCGTCTATAAAATTTACTTAGTTATTTTAAATAACACAATTAACTTTAAAATTTAATCACAGAGTCCTCTCCTAACAATTGACCTGAGCTTTTATACCGGAAGAAACTTCCCATTTGATTGGTACATTTAAACAATCAACTTGTTGGCTTATTTACATATTTACCAACAACACAAAATTAAAAATAAATAATGACTTATTTAACATTTAATATTTATTACATTATCAAATTTTAAAATAATCTTTATCATTTATTTAAATCCATTAAACATTTTTTAAAAATATTTTTACCTACTTGATTTTAATTTTAACTTTTAGAAGATTATTTAAAATACACTAAGTCTTTTTTATACGTTATATTTTTAAAGCAATACTTTTAAAAAACAGATTTAATATTCTACATTGATTTATCTTTATTTTATCTCGTGATAGCTCATGTATTATTTATAAATTTTATAACATGATTTTTAAAATAGTTGTGCAACTTTATTAGATAACTTCCAAGCATGTGTGTGCATATTTAACTAACATCTGTTTCTACAACACAAGAAACGCTTGTCATAATCTAAAATAACTAACAATTGCATTTTTAAAATAAACATTTTTATTTAAAATAAATAACGTATTATAACAGATTTTAAATTAATAATTCGATATTATTAAAATCAAATATTAATCTTCTATTTATGTACTTATAAAAATTAAAATATTTATATTCTTTTATAACATTATTTTATCAACAATAAATATATGCATTTAATTTTAACTTGTCTTTTAAACACTTTTTAGTTTTAAATACCTACTTATTAAATATATTAATGCAGTATTGATTATGGCCATTTTTCCAACTATATATTGTAATTATCATCATTTAAAATGTCTCTCTCAATATCAGCACAATTTTACATATCAAATACTCATAGATTGCTTTAATTAAACTTTTTGAAATATTACCATAAGCAAAATTAACATCACATATTCAAATATATCTTAAATTTAAAATTTTTAATAGATTAGCACAAAAATTAAATGGTGACCCATACAAAAGGGCACAATATATATATATATATATATATATATTATAATATATTGTATATATATATATATATATATATATATATATATATATATTATAACCTACATTTATACTGTACATTAAATTGACTTCTATATAATAATGAAGACAGCACAATTTTAATAAGCATGATTATTAAGCCAAGTTCTCTTTGCCATTCAAAACTATAACTAATATTCACAATAATATACAACTATAATTTATAGAATTTGATATGTTGGCTGTATACAATATAATCCTATCAGACAAACATCATTATAATTATCAAGCCCACAAAACCACAACTTGTCTTATCTGTGTCACAATATATCTATCAATGCGATTATGATGTGTGTCCAGAAAATGTTTTATTCATCATCATCAGTCAATCAATTAATCAAACCAGGCCATGTAGAGGCTACCGAAGCTATGTCGAAGCCACCGAAGCTATGTCGAAGCCACCGAAGCTATGTCGAAATCACCGAAGCTATGTCAAAGCTCCATGATGGGCGAACAGAAAACGTACACTATAACCTGCACTCCCAACACCACTTATATACATTACATGAGTGAAATGCCCAGGTGCCAGTTCTATTAATGACTAGAATAATATAACAAGATATATAATACAAAATTATTATTGAGACTCTTCAATTAAGTCTATTTTCAGCTCAGCTCAGTGGGAGGCTATAGGAAGTTCAACAGATACTCGATTATAAGTAAATGAAAGAAGAAATATTACAAAACATTAAATATAATGTAAATCCTTTTATTAAGTAATTACATGATAAAGAATCACAATGTTTATTTGTACAATCTATTAAAGTATTCTTTCAACTTAATTTCTTCCTTAATCCAAATACAATATATATCAGCTTGCTATAATTATATTACTGAACAATTCTATGACTTGACATATCATAATCTAAACATCTACTTTAATGCCAATCAAGAAATAAACAATAAGATCACAGGGAATTTAACAAACACAGTTGCATTAAATAAACTACATTGACCCATAAATTATGATTATAAAGTATGATAATATGTAATGAAACAAATTGACTAAAATATTCTACTGTGTTTCAATAATAAGTTAATGACAGAAATAGGGTATTTTAATCTCATGTCATCATCTAACAAATATACTAACTTGGCAACCTTTCTAATACGTTTATCCAGTGGCAAATGTTCATTATAATGTTTGGATTAAGGAAAACAATATTGTCTGACACCAGCAGGTTTAATATTATAACTCTAAAATAATATATCTATTTTATAATAGATTTATGAAATGTGGAGATGTGGAAATGGAAAACACGAATGTATACAATAATAATTCACGACACAGTTTTAAGATTTTAAATAAATAAAACAAATCATTTATTACACTAAAATAAATTTGGTTTACCATGATATTTACAATTGGACTACTTGTCTTACAGATTTTTAAATTATCAAATAAACTTTGAGCATCAGTTTGGGATTATTCCTATTATCAAAGCAAATTAACAATGAAACTTAAATATTCTGACTTCGAACACATGCTTTGCCTACGTGTTTCATCTACATGACACCAAATAAACAACATGTTTTATTATTAGCACAAATAAAATAAACCAAATTAATTATATTTGGTTCTCAACAAAGCAACTTTCTCTAATTGACTAAATAATCACTTTCAATTACGTATACCTTTTCATGCATAGCAACACAATCATGTTCATTCTGATGATTTGATGATTTATAACTTTTATTTAAATAAATACACTGTATTTTAAAATATTTATTTCCCGTTTTAATCTCAATAACTTTATACTTCTATTTAAAAGAATGTAATGTATTTCAAAACATTTATTTGTCATTTTAATTTCAATAACTCTATACTTTATATATGCAATATTATTTATATTATGTGTGTGTGCATGTGTCAAGCAACAATAATAGAAAATAATCGTTTCTACAAACTCCCCATTCATTAAGAAAATATCATACAATTATTTTATTTCGGACAATGTCGTAATTCATTAATAAAATAAGACACTAATATTTCATCAAGAATTAATTTAACAATTTATCTGGCCACATATTAATTAACACAGAGATATATTTTCATGATTATACAGACTATACATTATAAGGGAAATCTACATGAGGAGCAGATAAACTCTTACTGAACACTTCTACAATAATTCATCTGATTCTAAATACACTGTTGGTGGAGAACCTTTCCTCATCACCAAGAATCTAAGAAAGATGTCACATAACTTCCTAAACATCATTTAATCATACTTCAACAATAACTCATCTACTTCTAAATACACTATTGGTGGGGACTTCTTCCTCATCACCAGGGCTCTAAGAAAACATCACTTAACTTCAAAAAATATCATTTAATCATACGCATATAATATAAACTAGGCTGTACTCATGGAAAATTATTAACATATACTAAATAAGCAAAATCTTTTATCCCTACAAACATTAGAACGCAATCAGATTTCTTTCCATTCTCAAAACTTTTCTAAATATCGAACATTATAAATACACACTGGCAGATAAATACACACAGATAACATACTAATCCGTTCAACTCAGTAGAATGTGACAGCATCCAAAATTTATACATAAAATATTCACAAACTGAACTTTCTCAAACAAATGTCATAATTGTGCAAAACAGACACACACCCGCGAACAAAAATATATATAAAATTAACTCTAAATTACACACTATGCAGGCAACATGGTAATTAAATATTGCATTAAGGTATAACTTTTAATTCAGAATAAACTTTAGGTTACTTTTAAAATTTAATAGTTATAATTATTATGAATGAACTTTCTTTCATATCTAGCAAACTATTTCTATTATACGTTCATTGATTTTAAAAAGAACAAAATTCTCACTTTGAGATAATAAAGTATACAAAATAAATATAAACCTCTCTAATAATATATTTGAAAAAATATTTCTTTCTTTTACCTTCGTAAAAGAACAATAAGACATATTTGTACAAAATCAATTTTTACCAGTGTATTCCTCATTTGGATACACTTCAGAGATGATCTAGAAGGTCAAAATAACCCAAATTATAAATAAAACATAATATTAAATAAGCCTATCTATCTATAATATACATTAATAATGACAAGCAATAAAAAAAAATAAAGAAACAAAAGTTATTTGTTTTGTAACTTAAAATAAAAGTTCACTTGCAAAGCTCTGCTCCAGGTTTATGAAACAATATAGGACACATTCCAAACTGAATTTAAACATAAAAATGAATTTCTGCAGGACCACTAAAAATATAATCATAACTTAAATATGACCTAGCACCTCCAATGTTCATAGCTGAGCTATTTGAGTTTACTATGTCACATATAAGGAATCAATTTCTCTTTTATTATGATGAAACTATGACATTTTTAGCTACTGTTGAACAGGAATTATTTCACTGACTCTGTAGCAATTTTAAATTAAGTACACAATTATTCTTAGTAGTTTTCTTGAATAGCATTTGACACTTTATAATGTATTATATGCATGGTTTATTTTTAAATATTGTCAATTAAGATACCATGATTCTTTAGTAATTCCACAATTAATAATACTTTGTTTTATATTCCATCTTTATCGAAGAGAACAAAAATTACCCGCATTTCTATCCTTCCATTCGATTTAAGCAAATACATAATTTGAAGTAACTCACATTTTATTTCCTTCATTTAAAATACATATTATTTCCAGAAATACCAGATAAATAAATACTGTCATCTCTTTATGATGAATTTAAATATGGCATGATTTATCAAAATATGCATATCCTTAATTTTATGTTTAATCCTCACAAAAACATAACACGGAAAATAGTGAAAAATTAAAATATATTCTGTAAAATAGTTCTGCATGCGTTTTCCAGATATATTAAAAGACACACATTGGTTAATGATACAACAATAATATTCATGCAATTTATTCTTATTTAAAATGACAATTAAATGAAGTAATGTAGACTGGACGTTATCAACATACATTTTTAAAAGAGCAATAGTTATGAAGCGGTTAATTCAAAATGTTTAAATCAAGGAGAGCAAAGTAAACTAATTTACCTTTTTTAAAATTTAGAATTGCATCCTAATTAACTTTTCCCATAATAAATTTCTTAAGATCCTTTTAAAGTTTTACTCCAAAGCCTTTAAAATCAATTTGACTTCAGCAACTGGCTTTAATTTTCACAATAATGAGCCACTGTTTACTGGCTACAATTACAATACATAATAAGCAAATTTTTACTGGAGATCTTTGTTAAATAGCTATCTTTAGCAAAAGGTCATTTTCCTTCACAAGGTTACACCCATGCTTCTTTTATATCTAAGATAATTATATATTCAAAAAAAAAATTTTCTAAAAAAAAAAAAATCACTCTGATTAAATCAAGACAAAAATAATAATAAAATAAATATCTTTTACAAACTTGAAAGAAAAATGAATATTAATTAACTATTAAATAAAAATGATTAATAATTTATTTAATTTGTAAAATGATTCATTGATTCAACTATATATTAACCATTGGAAAGAAATATATATTTGTTAAATTATTTAAGATAATTACTGTAATTTAAATGTTTTTATTGTACATGTACTATTGTTTGCTGTTATTAAAAGATGAAAATGAAATGAAAATGATGCCGAGTCATACATGCATACACATGTACTACAACCTAAATAGTAAACTATCTTAACTAAATATAATTGAAATGGCTATTAATTGTTGACAAAAGGATAAGTATTAAAGAATAAGGATTTTGAAACCCTTCAACCAGTACTACACTAATATAAAATAACCATGCATCCTTCTGACAAAATATATCAATTCCATTAATAAACAACTCTTCCTCACATTAAATACCCCATTAACTACAATAATAATAAAGAATACTTATAATGTGGTCAATCAACTGCATAAGCAATCCATATCTAAGCTTTAAACAATTTCCAGCAAAAAATTTCAAAATTCTAAGGCTATTTCATTTTTTTTAAAATATAATATAACTATTCGATGCAGATACAAAGCATCTCAATTCCTTGTGCCCATTCAGATGGTCACAATATATATATATATATATATATATATATATATATATATATATATATATATATATATATATATATATATATATATATATATATATATTCTAAAAAAATCTGTTAAAAACACAGTTGGTTTAGCAGATAGTGATAATACAAAAAATCAAGAATATTTGTTTGCTTGAATGATTATCATCTTGAAAATAAGGTATAATACAAATTTTATTCATATCCTTTAACACTTTAAAACAGATAATATTTTAATATAATGGTATTCTACCGAATTAATTATGTATATAGTACTCTAAGTTAAATTGTTTCTTCATAAATAATGTTGAACTGTCTTTGATATAATAGAAATGCATTGAATAAATTTAATTTAAAAATGTTGTATTGTTTTGAAATTTTAATGGTGAATCATAAGTCTAATCATTTTGTTGAGTATCTTTCTGAATGTAATAATTTTAATCTACATTGTAAGAAGACATTTTATTGAATTGGGAATGCAAGAGATTTACCAGTAACAGACTTTGTAAAAAAGAAAATTAGTGTTAAGCAAGTTTTATTGTTTGTAAAAGAAGCATACTGCCATTTACATTATAAAGTTTACCTAAATGTTGTCATGAAAAAATTTAATAGTAATTTCTGTTACTGAAAGTATATGATAGAGGATGGAATACAGTTTAAAGTTGCAACAACTTAAGATGGTGATAGCATTTAGAATAAATATTTGTTGCAAAACAAGATCAAAGACAGCTTCACAAGAAGTCTAATATATAAATAAAAATATCAATGTACTTTATATGTGCAGACATTTTCACATTTGTATAGTCATTATAAAATTCATTCTTTACATTTTATTTTTAATTGTATTCTAATTTTTTTTTCCTTCTCTCTCTCTCTATTTTTGGAGTTTCTCATACTCATTTACAACTAAATATGAATGATGATGACGTGTATGGACATGTTTTTGTTTGTATACTTGTATTATACATTTATATATATATATATATATATATATTCATATGTATATATATATATATATATATATATATATATATATATATATATATTTATATTTATGAATGTGTGCATATGCATTTGAATATGTAATAAATTATTATAGTATTTAATTTGATATTATTTTTTTGGTTTAAATTTTTAAATTTATTTTGAATAATAAATTTATTGTATATTTTTTAAAGATTTTTTTTGTTCCTTTTTATTATTAACTTATTGTTATTAAAAACATCTATATATTAATATTTCACACAATGTTTAATAATTTTTTTAATGAAAATTCATTATCATATTTTTTTGATATTTGCATAATTTAATTAGTGTTTTATATTTTGTTATGAATATTGTTAATCATTTTATTATTTTTTTCAATTTTATTCACTCTTCTTCTACACATTTTTTACGATGTTTGCAAAAATAATATTCAATTTAATCACATTACAGTTGAATGAGAATTTAAAAAAGACAGAAAGTAATATTATTATATAACAGGAGTGGATTCTTCAAAGAATCAGCCACTATCACACTTTACTGAGATGAGTGAAAGTGTATTTTAAAATGTAAAACTGCTAGTTTTTTTTATTAATAATTAGAAGTTATTCTTTTAAATTTATAAATGCAATAAATATGCATTAAATTTCAGTATTTTTTTTAAAATACATGATTTCTATTCTTTCCATAATACTATTGTTTTTACTTTTTTTAAATCTATTTTTTAAATAATATTACAAATAATGAAGATTATAAATTATCAAAGAAAATATTGAAAATGTGTTTTGATATAAATTTTTAATCCCAAAATCTGAAATTACTGACTAAATTTTATATGAAAATTTTGGTTTGCAGAATTATTAAGTATCTTATGAATGATAACACACAATAGTAATTATTGTTTTGCATATTACATAACAAAAGTAATTATTTATTTCATGTATTTTCAGATAATTTTTGTTTTAAAAAAAGTTACTAAATTTGAAAGATTTCATTCAATTTTTTATAAACAATAAAATGGTGTATGTCTTCTTTTTATTTTTATTTTTTTTTCAGAATTTGATGCTCAGAAATGTAGTGATTGGAGCCATTACAATACAGTAGTGCATTAAGGATGAACAATAATGCCTTTTTGTATTATATAAGTCTATTGCTTATAAATATCTTAATTTGATTGTTAATATGGTGGATATTATCTATCTATCTATCTATCTATCTATCTATCTATCTATCTATCTATCTATATATATATATATATAACAAAATTATATATATATCGATGTACTTTTTTTTTTATATTAATGTAAAATATAAATATTTTGTGCATAAAAGTGTTATTATTGCAGTTATTGTTGTTTTGGAATTTTTATGTACCCATTTCAATGATAGATTCCCCCCCCCCCAATGATTTGTTCTTTTTCATGTTTCTTTCCTTTTTATATCTTTATCAATCTTAATAACAGCTACTTTCAAATAAGAAATTTAATCAGATTTAGTTTACATAGATCTTGGAAATTAAATCTTGTTTTATTTTTGTTTTTGTTTTCATGACTTTTTTTTTAAGAAGATACTTTTTTTATATTTATCATCTTAATACATTGATTGTATGTATATTGAAATCAAGATTTATTCAGTTTGTTTGTCTTATTTGATATTTCCATTAACTGACAATAATGTGCATTTATACAATATAACCTTCCAACAATTTGCATTGCTATATAGTGTTGACACTTTTTATTAGAACCATGACTATCATGTTTTTTTTAATATTTTCATCATTCTATTTTACATCTAATTTAAGAAGATCTTCTGTTTTATAAAATAAGTTATTTTATGCTTTTTTAAACTTTAAAGCTTTTAATTCACAGAACAAGCATAAACTTTATCATGTTATTCTTATATGAATGTTATGACATGAAGCTGCAATTTAACATATTTAACAAGAATTCTTGTTCTACATTTATTATTTAATATATATACTATCTCTGTAATTTAATACAGTTTTTATTTTCTTATTTACTTTGTCAAAAAGTTTTGCAATAATTTATAAGTAATACTTAAATTTCCTTTGTATCCAGGATTTCAAATAATTTATTATTCTATAGCAATTTGTACTTCTTTTACTATATAATTCTAAAGTCTAAATAAATTAATGCTTTCTTTAGAAGTGAATAAAGGCTTGACATCGAAGTAATTTATTAGTGTAATTACTTTTTCACAATAAAAAATCAAGAATAAGATTTTCACCTTTTTGTTTATGAAATATATATTTATTTAGTGAAATATCTTGGATAACAACATTTATAATGAAGATTAGGATATGTATGAAGTTTCAGAATGGGTTGTCAATGAGATTAATCTTATAAGTATTTGTTTCTGTGAGTTCAAAGTAATGTAATCACTCAAATTTTAAGTTTTACAAAACATTATTCAATTTGAATGGAATATTATAAATTATTTCATGCTTTAAAACTTTCAGGTCACTATGTCTTTATGAATCATTAGTGGATTAGAGTTGTGAATATGTACACCAGAATTAATATGTTCATTTATATATAAATAATATATTTGTGATTCATTTCTTTTCTTGTCATACATCTATAGTAAGAGTGGTAGCTTGAAATTTTTATATGAGGAGATTGAGGTGTTCATTTTAAAATCTTAAATTTAATTGGTTGTACAGATTTTTGAATGTATTATTATTCAGTTACTAAATGTAAAGCTAAAACTTCAGATTAATTATCATTTGAGTATAACACAAATGTACATCTATTGTTATGTAAGCACTATCATACAGGCATATTTATTTTTATACAGTTGCTGGATCAACATCCATTTATTTAACCTAAATTGACACGTGATCATTATCCTCCATCTAATTATATCTAAATACTTATTTACTGATTCTGGATTTCTGGTATAGTTAGTTGTAGGCTTACACCTGAAATAAAATCTCTGTTTTCTTATGATCAAAAATATCTTTTCATGAGCATTCAGTTTGAATTTGAACTAAAGTTACTGTCACAGAAGGCAGATCTACAGAACTTTTAAATATATATATAAATTTGGGTACTTACGGATAATTCAACCGATGACGTATTTGACTTACCGATTTCCCTTCTGGTAGACATCATCGTTTTTTGCATGACAACATTGTCATGGCAATAAAGTGACTGGCGTGATTAATCCATCAGAGAGTCAATTTTTTTTTTTTTCACCCACGAGATTTAAAATTCAGAGAGAGGTTTGGGAAATTTTTTGATTTTTCTGTCTATTGTGATTTTGCTATCCACGGCATCACAGTTACTTTTTTGAGCTGTTAATTTGGGTAAAGTGTTTTATTTATCTGTTTATTTTAAATTTACAAAAATTTTTTGTTAATATTTCTACAATTCTGAAACTTACATTGAATTACGTTTAATGTATTATGTTTAATGTGTAAATAATTTTCAATAATTTTTTAAAACAAATTTGGAATATACATTACCAAATGCATGTGATAACACGGTTTCTCCAAGGATGCCATTAATGCCAGATTTGCATTAATTCGGGTAAAGTGTTTTATTTGTTTATTTTAAATTTACAAAAACTTTTTGTTAATATTTCTACATTACGTTTTTAATGTGTAAATAATTTGCAATAATTTTTTAAAACAATTTTGCAATATGCAGTACATTTTTAAAATTACCAAATGCATGTAAAAGTGTGGCATTTTCTCGACACCATTAATACTAGATTTGCATTAAATCGTGTCTTTTTTATTTAGCTGTTTATTTAAAATTTACAAAATTTTTGTTAATATTTCTACAATTCTGAAACTTACATTGAATTACGTTTAATGTGTTACATTTAATGTGTAAATAATTTTCAATAATTTTTTAAAACAAATTTGGAATATACATTACCAAATGCATGTGATAACACGGTTTCTCCAAGGACGCCATTAATGCCAGATTCGCATTAATTCGGGTAAAGTGTTTTATTTGTTTATTTTAAATTTACAAAAATTTTTTGTTAATATTTCTACACTACATTTTTAATGTGTAAATAATTTGCAATAAATTTTTAAACAATTTTGCAATATACAGTATGTTTTTAAAATTACCAAATGCATGTAAAAGTACGGCGTTTTCTCGATGCCATTAATACCAGATTGGCATTAAATTGCGTCTTTTTTATTTAGCTGTTTATTTAAAATTTACAAAAATGTTTTGTTAATATTTCTACAGTTCTCGAACTTATTTACAAAAAATATTTGTTAATATTTCTACAATTTTGAAACTTACATTGAATTACGTTTTAATTTTATTTTTAATTTCTGAATTATATCATACAGAAAAATTTTTTTTGTCATCAGCAATTATAAAAATTACAACTATGAGAGTAATATAATGTCTGATACATGTGTACGCTGAGCCTGTGGCTCGTCAAAAACATCTAGAGGCCCCCACCAATTCCAGCGCCATGTGCTGCTGTATTTTAAAATTGAGAATAATATTTTGATGCATGCATGTACATTTTTTTTATTTTTTTTTTTATTTTTTTTTTAGTATTTGCCTGACCTGCATCAGATTTTTTTTCATTTTTGAATAGTTTTTAGCATGTGACCTGGATAATTCAACTGATGACATATTACCCTGAAGGCATATCAGTCTAATCTTGTGATTCTTAATGTACCGTGTTCACGTGATCTGTGAACACATTTTAGCGATTACATGTGTCCGCAGATCACTTGGAGACGTTATCTTAAAAATCACAACATCAGACTGATATGCCTTCAGGGTAATACGTCATCAGTTGAATTATCCATAACAATCTAAACTTGAACTAGGGATAAGCTTTTGTTTAATAAATAATTAATAATAACCCTTAATATATTTAAATAAAGTGGTTTGTGTCAAAATTCTACTTGTAGAAAATTTGGCATATGCAATCAAATTATAATAATTAGCTATCTATATAATAGTAAACAAATAATGAAAATGTATGTAAAAGATTGTGTTCAGGTCAGAATGATGAGTTCTGATTTAGTATAAAATGCTCATCTTAAATATTATTTTTCGGTTTTACATCTCTTTGGCATATATTGTGAAAATGAGTGATAGCGTATAGAAGTTTGAAATGTATATATATATATATATATATATATATATATGAAGTTAAATTTAAATATATCTAAAAATGTTTATATGAAGTTAAATTATAATATGCGCTTTAAATGTCTTATTCACTTGAAAAATGTGACGTAGATGTTTAACTATGCATTCATAATGAGAGAGATTAGTCTAACTTTTGATATGATTAAGTTAAGATGATAGACATAATGATAAAAACAAAAACTTGAATTTATATATATATACACTGTTTAATTTATTTATTTATTTTTAAATATTTCTACGATTTTTTAATGTATTTATTATTTTACAATATAAAAGAAAAATACTAAATAATTAACTAATTTAAGTTTGAATTATCCAAATAGTCACACGCTCGTCAGAATGTTATATACTTGTAAATAAATTTTGTATTAGGTTGAGTATTAAAAATGAATGGTTTTACAATTTTTATTAATATATACTTTTATTGTTATTGACAAAGACCTGTTTTTTGTCTGACAGATGTTTCAGACATATTTTAAACTTGGCACATTTTTTCCATGAGTGAGTTAAACTTTTTTGTTTATCTTTTTTTTACCCCAATTAGTTATACAATATTTAATTTTAATCTCTCATTTATAAAGAAGTAGGTTAATTCTTTGATCTATTTACAGAACTCGATATAATAGCTATTTTATTTAAAATAAAGTTGCTAAATTACTAAAATAATTTTAATTATTATATTAAATAAACTTGATTAATAGCTTCCAGAATATAAGCACAGAATTTTTAAATATATAAGTAACATTATATTAAAACAAACAATAATTATATTGAAAGTAAACAAAATAATCTTAATTTTAGTATAAAGAGATTATATTAAATTTAAATTAATACAGGAACTACAGATACTTGGATACTTATCGGCTGAGTAACCCAAAATTCAGTTTGATCAGTTAAGAGACCTCTTGAGCTGAACTCCATTGTAATGTTCAGATGTCACATGACCTTCCAAAAATAAGTATTTATGGTTAAATATTTTATAAGTTTTTGTACTCAACTTGCTTCTTGAATGATCATCATATGATCATGTGACATATGAGCAACTAAATATATGATTTTTTAAACCATGTATTAATTTTACAATATATTATTTTAGCATGCACACAAGTACTAATACTATTATTTTTTGAGGGAATTATACTCCATTAGATGGTATAGAGTTATATATCCGCCATATGTTTTAAAGATACATTACTTACAAAATGTCTTTAATATAATCTAAAACTATTTTTCCACCTCCTCCTACATGTTTAACAAAAAAAAAATACATCTGATCATATGACCACATATTCTCTCATGATCACATTATTTATATATATATAATATCCTGTTTAGAAGTATTGCAGCTTATTCAAGCAATCAGTAATGACCATAACTATTATAAGTTTTGCATTGCTTGGTACAGCAGTAGAGTGGCAGATGTTGAAGTTTAAGATCCATAGATTATATCAAGCTCTGATCCATCTAATACTTGAAATTTTTTATGAGCTTCTGAACTATGGAGACATTTGATTATTTTTTTTTTATATTCTTTATATAAATATGTTAATGATTCTCATTAATTAATTGAATCTAAATTATTATATTTTATGTAGGTTGATACAGACTTTAAAGTTTATTCAAAGTCAATATATTTTTTTTTGTAAATTGAATATTATAATATGTAATAAATAAATGATAATAAGGAAATAGGAAAGAGATTTGTATTTTGGGCCAACTGAAAAATATTAGCTTCTAGTGGAAATACAGTTTGGGGATCATTCGTTTTTGTTTTTAGAATATTTATTTATATGAAATAAAAGAGAATGACTAAGCATCGCAAACTAGTCTGGGGATATTGGATGAGTAGGCACTAGATGGGGATTTTATGCACAAACCTTCTGGCATCCATTGACTAATCTGGTTGGCACAGGGTGGCACTACTGTATGGAGAGTTTTTCCTGTTTAAAAGAGAATGAAATAATAATTTTGCAAAGTATTTAAAATATACACATATGTAGAGCAAAAGGAATGAACTTTAACTATTAATACCACACGGTTGTATTTAATAAGAATAGGTAGTAATCTTTAATAAATTTTAAAGCTTGATCTGGATTCAAAATAATATAAAAATCTTTTACCTAACAATTTCCGTATATGTATTTAAAGATGATGGTTATAATTAAATGCTTATTGAATCTTATAATAATTAAAATTTTTCTATACCTATCATCATCATTTTCAAACATTATTGATCCACTGCATAATTATAATACAGTATATTTTAAGTATTGCAATATGGGAATAAATATAACAGCTGTTAAAACCAATTACTAATCCAAATTGTGGGGATTAAATGATTAGATTTTTAATAAAAGCTGACAGATGTCCTTTTTTAACTTATATATTCAAAGAAATTTTTTAGTTGAAGATAAATGCATTGTAAACGATATTTTCGTTTGATATTAAAATGTATACAAATAGTTATGATTGATAGAGATTAAATATATAATAAATCTTAACTTTTTTTCTTTATAGATGGGTAAGTTTTTGAATGAAAAACTTTTTCAAAACAAAAACTTAAAACTTCTTTAAAAAATGCTACTCATTAAAAAATAAAATTAATTATGTTTATTAACGTATTTCATCTTATATAAATAAGCCAGATAACTTTTTAATGTTTTAGTATTTGGAATTATTGAAGTTAAAGTGTAATTTAAAGAAAATTCATTCTTTATAAACAAATCACCAATGTTTAGTCATTATAAAGGTATTTAAATGAAATCATGTAATTGTCAATTCATTTGTGGTGGAGGGGGGGGGGGTACAAATTTTAAAGAAAACAAAATAACTTACAAAGTTGTGGAATGACAAATTGATAAGCAAGTTTTTTGATTCTATGTCGACAACAGATGAATGATTTCTTTAACTCTATTGTCATATGAGATTTAATACAAATTAATAAATGAATAAACAAATTTATCTTTCAAAAGTTTTTCTTTTATTTGAATTATGTAGAATGCATATATAAATTATTAATCATTATTTATCAGGTAGAAATTATTGCATTTTATATAACCATAGATCCAAACTTTAAATTTAATAAAATATAAACATATCTATAATATTCTTGATATTGATGCAGGATAGTCTTTATATTTTAATCTTTCATTTGTTTGTATTTATGCTCATAATTCTATTTATAATTAAAATTGTGTTTTTTTTTTAATTATCATTAATTTATTTTAAAAAGATAAGTGGTTGTTTTTTTTTTTTTTTTCAAAAATACATTTATAAAATAAAATTGTGTTATTGAAGATATAAGTGTTGGCATATGAAAAGCTATCTGGCGCTTGCTCTAATTTCGCCTCAGTGTTAAGAAAAATATGTTAAAATATAAGAATACACCATCAAATATATGTACCTAACATTATTTTTTAAATGTTCAAGTAAGAAAGCCTAGTCCGAATTGTGTGTTTTACAATAATAAAATGTTAATTAGTTTAGTTTCTTTCTTTTTTTTAGTTGAATAAGATATTTATTAGCATTAGAATAAAGATAAAAAAAGTGTCTTTTTTTTTTCATTTCCCAGAAGTCACTAATTATTTATTTAATAGACATTGTCTTTTGTAATCACAAGTCTTAACTTAAGAATCCTCTGATCAACTTGAAATGAAAAACAAATATTTTATTGGTAATTCATAAAATTACACTCTTTTTGTGATTTTCAAATATAATTAGTAGATGTATTTTTACTATGATGATGGTTGTGGTTTATTTCATGTTTTAGATAAACTTTTTATATTTATTTTTTATTTTAATATATATATTGTATCATATTTTCTTAGACTTAAACTGGGTATCAAAGTATTAATTGTATTTACTATAATACAGGTCATGATTCAAATTATATTAATTGTCTAAGACAATCAAGTGATGTTTATTAATATTTGCTGGGATTATTGTATGGACATTAAAGTATAAGAAAAACACTCACTTTTTTTTAATATTATAAATAGTTTATTGCATCTTTCTATAAAAAAATATATCAATTTAAGAAATATATATTTTTTAATAAGTTTTATGTTAACATTTGTTTACTTATTTTATTTTATTGCATACTTTAAACAAATAAGTAATAGATTAGGTTTATATATATATGAAAAACAAAAACAAGTTTTAATCACGTTAAAACCTGCTGACGCTTGTATTTATGATCAACAGATGGCGTTTTTACCAAAAACACGATCAAGCGTTTGTTTACATAAACGATCAAAGAGTCAGAATTAACTATCTCTTTCGTTTTAGCCCACTTTCAGATCAGCTGATTTCAAGCTATTTTGCTATCATCAGTGAAAGACAGAGCCAAGAAACTAGATCTAAAAACTGACTCCAAGTGTTTATGCACAGAGTTTCTATCAGTTTGCAAGCATGAAATTTTTCAGACCGATAAAGTCTTCAAATTCAGCCAAACAAGCTAGATAGCTATATGGGTCTGATCTCAGTTCAGCTTCTCCACATAGTCAAAGCCTCTGCAATCTATATCATTGCGGAAACCTTTAAAGGTAGATTTATGAAAAACAAAAACAAGTTTTAATCACATTAAAACCTGCTGACGCTTGTATTTATGATCAACAGATGGCATTTTTACCAAAAACACGATCAAGCATTTGTTTACATAAATGATCAAAGAGTCAGAATTAACTATCTCTTTTGTTTTAGCCCACTCTCAGATCAGCTGATTTCAAGCTATTTTGCTATCATCAGTGAAAGACAGAGCCAAAAAACTAGATCTAAAAACTGACTCCAAGTGTTTATGCACAGAGTTTCTATCAGTTTGCAAGCATGAAATTTTTCAGACCGATAAAGTCTTCAAATTCAGCCAAACAAGCTAGATAGCTATATGGGTCTGATCTCAGTTCAGCTTCTCCACATAGTCAAAGCCTCTGCAATCTATATCATTGCGGAAACCTTTAAAGGTAGATTTATGAAAAACAAGTTTTAATCATGTTAAAACCTGCTGATGCTTGTATTTATGATCAACAGATGGCGTTTTTACCAAAAACACGATCAAGCGTTTGTTTACATAAACGATCAAAGAGTCAGAATTAACTACCTCTTAGCTATCTAGCTTGTTTGGCTGAATTTGAAGACTTTATCAGTCTGAAAAATTTCATGCTTGCAAACTGATAGAAACTCTGTGCATAAACACTTGGAGTCAGTTTTTAGATTTAGTTTCTTGGCTCTGTCTTTCACTGATGATAGCAAAATAACTTGAAATCAGCTGATCTGAAAGTGGGCTAAAATGAAAGAGATAGTTAATTCTGACTCTTTGATTGGTTATGTAAACAAACGCTTGATCGTGTTTTTGGTAAAAACGCCATCTGTTGATCATAAATACAAGCATCAGCAGGTTTTAACGTGATTAAAACTTGTTTTTGTTTTTCATAAATCTACCTTTAAAGGTTTCTGCAATGATATAGATTGCAGAGGCTTTGACTATGTGGAGAAGCTGAACTGAGATCAGACCCATATAGCTATCTAGCTTGTTTGGCTGAATTTGAAGACTTTATCGGTCTGAAAAATTTCATGCTTGCAAACTGATAGAAACTCTGTGCATAAACACTTGGAGTCAGTTTTTAGATCTAGTTTCTTGGCTCTGTCTTTCACTGATGATAGCAAAATAGCTTGAAATCAGCTGATCTGAAAGTGGGCTAAATGAAGGAGATAGTTAATTCTGACTCTTTAATCGTTTATGTAAACAAACGCTTGACCGTGTTTTTGGTAAAAACGCCATCAGTTGATCATATATATATTATTATTATTATTATTATTACCGGAGAAGCTATAGAGATTTTTAATAGGCCCAAGAGCATAAATGAAAGGTGTGAATTAAAGAAGATTAACAACATTTAGAAGAAGCTATTAAAAGAGAAAATAAATTTTAAAACTTCTCAACCAATAGAATTTAAATATGAGGAGAAAGAAAACGATTTTAAATCTCACATGCATTTTTATGATTTGAGAAAGAGGACACTCTGAGGAAAGTACTTGATATTGTACTGAAACGTCAGCATTTAGCTTTTTTACTACACGGAATATCCCGCAAATAGTAATAATAATATGACATCTTTTATCCATAAAAATATTAGAATTAATATATATATATATATTACAAAAGATATGTGGCATGTAATAATATATATACATTAAATAAAAAAGTATGATAAAATGATATATGTTTAATTATTTATTTTGTTATTTAATTGGAGTTTTTATAAGAAGCAATTGTAAAATCATTGCAATCTTCGTTTAAATTATTTATGTTAAAATTGAAAGAAATCATTTTATTCAAGGATGCTGATGTGTGTGTTGAAAACTCTCATTAAGTGAAATAATGATACAGTATATTGCAAGAGACAAACTTGAATAAATCAAAAGATATTGTAACTAGGTTGATGATATAAATATTACATCAATAAAAAAGGAAAAAGAATGAGTTTTTTAAATAATTTTTTCTGGATTTAAAATTTACAACGGAATTCTCAGTGGAAAATAATGTCTAATTTCGAAAGTAAAGAATTAAAATGAAATTTAATTTTGTGAGGATACCATTACACAACAATTGAAATTTGAATTGATTAGTGTATTCTAGAAATTCTAAATGTGTACAACATTTTATAACATACGTCAATAACTAGATGCATCTACTGTGTGTTAATAAATATTCTGACAAAATGGATTTAATAAAATAGTGACCTGATATCTTAAGAAGGATATATATATATATATGTGTGTGTGTGTATGTACATATACAAAAAGATAAGTGATCATTATTTCATGTTGACCAAATGTAAATATTGCTAAAGTTTAGAAATGATTACCTGTTTAATGAATTTTATGTATTTATAAAGAAAAAGGATAAGCTCTTGGGATTATTATAATTTTGAAATATTAGTTTTATGGATTTCCTTTATGTTAAAAAACTAACCAATCAACTCCAAGATTTTTTAATTATGTGAATAGACATTACTTAATATTTATTATTTTTTGAGGAACAGGTTGTAAGTTTTATTTCATTAATCGTTGTTTATTTTAGGTTATTCAATAATTTAAGATATATTTGTGTGTGTATATATATATATAATAAATAAAGTTTGATATCTGTATTCGTTTCACAATATATGTAATATACAAATCAATATATATATCAAAATACAGTACAATTTACAATTTATATAAATTATAATCTTTTAGAAGTACTTTCGACTATACACTTTGTAGTCTTTATCAACTATATAACGTTGAATAATCAAAACGATATATATATATATATATATATATATATATATATATATATATATATATTACAGAATAACCATACAGATAATTTTAATAATTTTAAGATAGGAATTTTAAAAAAAAGTTTTATTTCAATAATTGCCTTCTTTCATTATTATGTAATCTTAAACATAAATTGAATATGACTAGATATAATAATAAGTTGCTTATTATTTGTGATGTAATGATTACTAGATGAAATAAAATAGATTGATATTTTTTTATATATTTAGTATATATTTTTCATTGTGATAATATAAATAAGTATTTTTATAGTAAAAATAAGTATTGTATTTGCATCATATACTATTAGAAACAATAATAACATTAAAGATAACCTACTTCAGATTCAATATATTTATTAATCAATGTCTTAATATTTACTCAATATATAAATCATATTGATTTTATAAATAAATTTATCATTATATTGAAATAAAACTTGAATTTATGGTTTTATTTAAATTGTTAAATATATAATATAATCATAATAATTTATAGTTTATACAATTACATACTTCAGATTATTTAATCAGCCAAAATAATATCAACTTTTGATTATCAGAGGTCAATAAACAAGTCATTGGTATTATTCAAATGTAATGGTTTGCTGATAAATCATTAATACAAACTTCAAGTTAGATTTGTCAAGTTTGACCAAATTTATTCACCATTTCATGCTGTTATGAATTTCAGTAAACAACGTAATAGAGATTAGTTAATACATTCTTGTATTACAATTGGATTGTCCAAATTTGCATAATCTTTGTTATTCTAAATCAGCAATCCATACAGAAATAATATATATATATATATTGTCACAATAAGTATACACTCTGACTTATCATTTAGTTTTTTTTAAGGCTATAGTTAACATTATTGATCAATTATCATTGTCATGTTACTTGTGTGTGTGTGTGTGTACATTATTATTTTAACAATTTTTGTATTACATATGATATATTGATCATGAATGTTCTTATATTAATAATATTCACTACTGAAATTTAAGCTTCTTATATCAATCAAGTGGGAAAATTATATAAACTTTTATCTATAATGGCACTTATAGATAGTTAGCCCTTTTATCTATTTAACTTTTTATTAATAATAGTTTGTTGTTTTCATTTATTGTCTTTTAATTGGATAATAACAGCTGGATAGTCTTTTTTATATATATTTATCTAATTTAATTTTTTTTGCCCATCTGTCTGTCTGTAAAATCTTGTAACTTAATTAATTTACACCCACTTTTTATTTTCTATATAATTGGAACTTTGTATGCATGTATATATTACCAATGATAAAACATATTTTTAAAATTTATGTATAATTTTATCAAAAAATATATATTTTTAATTTTATAGAGAATATTAATAATATTACATCATTTAAAGTGAATACTATTTACATATTCTACTTAGTAAAGTTTCAGTTTCCTAAACAAAATGATAACTAAGAATAAGCCTTATAGGAAAAATATAACTAGAAATGATTTTTTAACAAATGCCAATTTATGATTTTTTTCACTTACACAATTAAAAAGAATATTTTGCAAAATTAATAAATAAATCACATTTTACATTTTTTGTAAAATTCTAAAGTTTGTTGAAACTTCAAAATTTATTCAACACTATTATAGTGTCATTAAAAGTGATATTTTATCATTAAAAAATGGCCATTTAAACTTGGATGCAAAAGATTCCATCATAAGATTATAAATTATCGGAAGATTTTTGATCCTTTAAATTAAAGTAATTTTTAATAATTTTAATTATATGAAAAAGACGGTTATACTTATGTATTAACTAGAGATATTTAGTAAGCATAACTTTAAATTTATCATTAAATTTTTGTTTTCCTTTCTAATTTTTAATAAGTTATAAAACTAAACAGTAGAAAAATAATATATATATATATTGATATTGGAATTGTCTAAGTGTTGACTGTTTTTTATATATATATATATATATATATACATATAAATATAGTGTTTATATAGTGTTTGGGTATATATATATATATATATATATATATACCCAAACACTATAACAAAATATATCCAAATACAGAAATAAAATTCTAGGTCAATCATTGTAATTATATTATAATGTTCAAAGCTATTTATAACTTCACTTTTTAAAGTTTTTTTTAAAATTAAATTTAAGACTAAGTTTTAATTTATTTTTCTCCAATACTCATGAGACTTAATACTTGGCTATAGGAACAGCTGGATTTTAAAATTAAGTACATACACAAGCATATACCCAATGGCATTGAATACCATACCAATATTAACCTTTAATCACACAAATGATAGTTCAATGACTAACAATCCTGACATTATGTCAAGCATTGGTGGCTTAGTGGTTAACATAGCTGCTTTCCTAGCAGCTGGCCCGGGTTTGCTTCCCGGTCAACGCATTTGACATATATTTAAAAAAAATGCGGACATTATAATAAACCCTTATTAAAATAATTAACATTCTTTATTAGGATAAGTTTATGTCTCAGTCTGATAAACTCTATTATTCAATAAAATATAATGAGGGCATTTAGTTATATCCAAATGTAATCAATAATTAAGAAACAATAATTTGACTATAACCACTCTGTATTACTATAATATCAAATAATGATAACATATTTAAAATAATTTTCTTCTATAATAATAATAAATATTGACTCAATTTTTCTATCTTAGCTCAGTTTATATCTTTCCTTTTTTTATCAAATAATAATAATAATAATAATAATAATAATAATAATAATAATAATAATAATAATAATAATAATAATAATAATAATAATAATAATAATAATAATAATAATAATAATAATAATAATAATAATAATAATAATAATAATAATAATAATAATAATAATAATAATAATAATAATAATAATAATAATAATAATAATAATAATAATAATAATAATAATAATAATAATAATAATAATAATAATAATAATAATAATAATAATAATAATAATAATAATAATAATAATATAACTTTTCTTTTGGGAATTTGTAAAGCATTAGGTTTTTATCAGTTGCAGCTAGGACAATCGATCTGTTTGAAAAAAAATTTTTAAACGTGTTGAAAAGCTTGTTCGGTATTGTGTTATTAAATTCAATGCTAATTGTTCTTAATTCTTCCTAAGACCAAATAGTCGATGGGGGCTCAGAGTTGTTTCAATATAAAACAACTTTTAACAGAACTGAGCAATATACACACAAATATTCATATTGGAACATTCACGAACAAATTCAACAGGAAAGAGACCTAAATAACAATAACACAATACTCGGAATAAACAACAGAAAACTACTACATGAATACAAAAAGTGGTCACTAGAACCCAAATTTTTTGATTTCATTCTAAAAATAAATCTTATCGCAATGCCAACATCATACTTCTTGCACCATAAAAGGATGTATATTTCAATAGACCCTTTTTGTGGACTATGCCACAAGGCTGAAGAGACTCTACAACACCTATTGTATCAATGTATTGCATTACACAATGTAAGAACAATGATGAGTGCAATATACCATCAGCAAAACATGACCATTGATCAAATAATTAAGGGTTTTAAAGGCAGATCAACACCCAACATTAGGGCAGCAACCTTTGTATTATATGCTTTTTGGTGTACCAGGTGTACCTATCTAATGGGCAACAACCCCAGAAGGCATCCATCCACCTTCTACAACAAATTAAACCAGATACATAATAGAGACAAAATAATAGCAAATCCCCATATTTACGCAGCTATATGGTCTCTTATCAAACAACAATCAATGCTATAAGCACCAAAAACTTCAAGAACACTGAAAATTCAATAACATTAAAACACCGAAATAAAAAAAGACAATTTTTCCTCTCTCTACAATTAATAATTTTTTATGTAAGAATTAGATTACTTTTTATTGAAAACATGAACTGAAGACTATAAAAATGCTTGTATACAAAACCAATGGTAAAACCACTGTTAAAAATCAATGTAAAATCAATGTAAAAAACTATGTATTTCTTTGATTAATAAACTTCCTTTTTTGAATAATAATAATAATAATAGTAGTAGTAGTAGTAGTAGTAGTAGTAGTAGTAGTAGTAGTAGTAGTAGTAGTAGTAGTAGTAGTAGTAGTAGTAGTAGTAATAATAATAATAATAATAATAATAATAATAATAATAATAATAATAATAATAATAATAATAATAATAATAATAATAATAATAATAATAATAATAATAATAATAATAATAATAATAATAATAATAATAATAATAATAATAATAATAATAATAATATCTTATTACTATTATATTCAATATATATTGCCTTAACTCTCCTCATATACACTTTGTTGCAAATTTTTTTTAATGATTTCATTATTTTTTTATGAGGGGAGTTAAACCAATGTGTATATATATATATATAGTGAGCTTCCTGGTTGGCACCATGAAGAAATGTGGGAGGTTCACATTGTGCCAATAGTGATCAGGGATAACTATTAGGAGAAAAATGAATTGTGATATAACTTAGTATTTTAATTTTGATTAAAAAATTATCAGGACTTGAGTTGAAGTATAGCAACCATTAAAATTTTATTTTACGTGTGTGTGGTAGTGGGAGAGGAAGATGGAAAATATCAGGAATTGTTGGTATGAGAGCTAAATTAGTAGGAATGTTTGTCTGTAAGGCCATAACAGGTGTTTGTTCATTGATTTTCTAACTCTTTGTCTATTCCCATTCCAAGATTTAACTTATATATGTGAGAGCATGTCCATTTTACATCACCTCACACTTCATTCATATTTTTAATTATTACTTATAATATCCAATTTGTAATAGCAGCATTTACTTGCCATAGAAACTGTTAATAACTCAGTCATTAATAGACTTCTGTATTAATGGAAAGACAGAAGATACACACATATACCATTATTTAATATAATTTTTTTATTTATTATTTATTAATTATTTATTACATAAAAATCTTACATTTAAAGTTGTAAAAGTTATTTATTTATTTGTTATTGATTAGCATTTGTAAATTTAATATTTTTTTCTTTTTCCAATATTCTATTACTAAATTTTTACAAGCAAGAAATTCTTGCACATTGCTAAGATCATTATAACTAAAAAAAAAAGATGTGGCTCAGCAGTTTTTTCAGGAGATTCCAAAAAGAAAAGTAGAAAATCAGAGAGAGAAGAAAGACAGAATAGTTACGGAAAGTGGAATAATTTTCTAAAAAATAAGAAAATAGGTGAACTAAATATTGTGAAAATCCTCTACTATTCCTTTATGAATGAAGTTCTTCTCATACTACTCAGAATAGGGTTGTTCACATGGAAGGCTAAATTTTAAAAGGTACCCTGCTCTGTCTTTTATCAGCTAATAATTTAGATTTACTTTGTTCAAAAATGCATGGATATTATATAAAATTGTTAAGTATGATTGACTAATGTATTTCTAATGAATAAATGATGTCAAAATTGTATAAATTACTAACAATGAAATTAACTAGAAAAAGTGTGCTGAACTCTTTAATGAAACATTATATGGACTCTCAGTTAATAAATTTTCTGTTCTTGTTATGAAAAATAAAATTAAAATGAAAAACAAAGGTCTATTCTAACCCTCTATATTAATAGGATAGTCATATATACCAAATGACCTTACCATTCACACCTATAAAAATGAGTGATAGAATGTGTGACTTAATAATATTTAATAATTAGTTACAAATAACATATGCAAGCATGGATAAAT
The DNA here is from genome assembly GCA_028023455.1 of Epiperipatus broadwayi. Taxonomy (NCBI): domain Eukaryota; kingdom Metazoa; phylum Onychophora; class Udeonychophora; order Euonychophora; family Peripatidae; genus Epiperipatus; species Epiperipatus broadwayi. The sequence goes on from JAQFVV010012968.1 coordinate 244,616, forward strand.
CACTGACACTGGATTTAATTGTTATGAAAATTCTATTGAATGCTAGAAACCTAAAAAGAAATAAAGTCATAAACTTTTACTTGGATTATCTTACTGAATTGGAGACATTTTTATTTTATGACAAATAAAATGATTCTAATACATTCAAAAGCTGTTTATAATATCCTTTAGAAAATTCTAAGAACATTGGAGATTATTACTGTTTTGTCAAATTACTTTAGCCTGCAGGAGCAATGTTTGTATGTTTTTAATGTTGTTAATTTGTCATTGTCATTGTGAGCTGCTCGTATATTTCCATTTAAACTTTCAAGTCTGAACTAAAAAAAAAAAAACTTTCATTTTAATGATTAAATGTTGACATGTATTCCTTCCTATTGCCTTTAATAGATAGGTAGATTTTTTTATGCTTAATTTAATTTATTATTATTATTATTATTATTATTATTTATTTATTTATATGTCTAATCTCCTCTAGAACGTCTTAGAGATCTTGGATTTAAATTATACCAAATCGGTAATATTTTTTTTTGGTATTATGTTAAAATAAAAATGGATATTCTCATGTTCATATTATTAGTTCAAATTAAATACTTTAATATTGTGCATTGGTTAATAATACTGGATAGACGCATAGAGATATTTGTGCCAGTATGCAGAATAGTTAAGCTTACTTGACAGTCTTGACTTTACATTGAAATTCAATATTCATAATTCTTACAAGTAATAGATTCATTTAAAATTAATTATTGTTAATATGACATTTTATTGTTTCATCTGATTTGGGAATCATTTTATATATGATCGTATATTCGCATGTGTGTGCACTATCGTAAACTATTCTACCAAAGTCGTGTTTTGCTTGTCTGCTTATAGGTTTGTTTATATATGAAATGCATTGAGTACATTTGGATGAAGAAGCGATCGGAGGAATGATTTTTGCTGTGTGGATTGAGTAGTACTCTCCTTGATTACTTACTTGTTCAATCATGGATGGTAGTGTATTTTCTTGTCTAAAAGCATATGATGAGATAATTGTATTTCTTAAATGAAGTGGCAAATGCCCCATTTATTGATGATAAGTTGGCTGAGTCCCACAACATTTGTGTCCTAAACATTGGTAGATATTTATTGAAGAATTAAGTTTGAATTTGGAGTTTTGGTTAACCCTCACATGCATATATGTGGATATTAATTTATTGTTATTTCTCTCTCCTTCTTCAATCCAGAGTAATTATCATAAGGTAATATATGTTGGTTGTATCAGACAAATGTTTTATGGATTTCGATGATATGTTTGAAATAAGATCATTGATTTAATGATTAGCTTATTGCACCATCCGTTCCCCAAGTAAACTAATAGAAATATAATTAATAAATGCTTCATGTTTGGGATCTTATAAGTTCACACACATTCAGAAATATTATAAAATTTTAGATATAGAAAGAAACCATCACTAGAATTATTAGGTATAAATATTTTGTCAAATCATATCACCCATATTATCAATATTTCATTCATTGTTATTAGTAGTAATTCATCCTCCGATATGAATATAGTATTAAATTAGGAAATTTTACTTTATCCAATGCAAAAAGTAATAAAACTTTCACTTAGATTTATATAGCAAATATTAGCCTACAGATATTCAGAAATAATTTTATAGCATCAGTTGATTCTTTGGTACTGTTTGTCTTGTCTTATTAAGAGCACAAGTGAGAATAGATGTATTTAACATTGGATTGTAAATGTATAAGTTTCTTTTATTGTTTATTGTTGGTAAATGAGCAAATAGAACGATAAATGTAAATAAGATAATAAATAGACAGAAGCGTCTTCAAATATTGAATGCACAAAATTATATAATTTAATGTTACTTAATTAATCGAATCTGTGTTTAATGTAAAGATAATTATAAGATTATCATAGATATTTGGGAAATGATATGTCTTATAATAAATGTTTTGTTGAAATAAGATTCCCTCTGAATTGTTTGATATGTCTTATAATAAATGTTTTGTTGAAATAAGATTCCCTCTGAATTGTTTTATCATGTACGTTCGATTAACCATTTCCACACACATATGTTCAACATAAAATAACTAGAATATTTATTGATCTGCTGGCTTATGCAATTTATCTCGAGAACAATGAGTTAATTGATCCAAACACAGTAAATGCTAAGAATAAATCATACCTTATTTAAAATTGTATCACTTGTCAGCATAACAGTATTTGCCATTTATTTAAACAATACAGATTTAATAGATCCTAACATTGTAATGCCAAATTATGATTTTACCTTGCTTAGAATAGATAATGATGTGAGATAAAAAGGTACCCGATCCTTATCATTGTCTACACTTTATTTATTACAATGATTAGCAATTTCACAATAGCCCTTATTACTTACTAGTTATATTGTATTAAGATTGATTTGTTGTTCAGAGGGCAGAGCCCTGAGATTAGTTCGTCATTTAAGAAACACTAATTGCCATTCAATCTAAATTAAATGCTAGTAGATGGATTATTATTGCAGTGATCCCAAGCATATTAGAAGAGTCGCGTGATTGGTCTAGCATGTACTTGGATGGTGAGAGAAATGAATTTGAAGCTAATCCACAAATTGCTTTATTTTGATGATTTAGTAGATGCTTATAATATAAGTAAATCAACATCAAATAATTGTTGTTTATAAATGCTTCTCTCATTCCCATTTGCATTCTAGATGACCATGATACCCTATAACCCAACTGAGCTAAGCTATAGAGTATTAGTATCATAAGAGTCTTATCAATAAATAGAGGGTACAATATATATATATATATATGAAGAAATGCAAAAAAAGTAAAAGGAGAAAAATAAGAATATATTTCTATTATATTCATATAACAAAATTACTATCCATTAATCTTTACAAAATTTAAAAGTACAATATAAAATTCATTTCTTGCTTTTTTTTTTTTAAATAAATAAATAAACATGGTATTTATATTTTAAATAACAATTTATCTTTATGAATTACCCTAACAAAACAATCCATCATTTCCAATTTCTAAGGTATTTCCTCATATAAAACTCTTATAATCATCTACAATAAAATTTATCAAGTTTAAATAAATCATCTTCATTAATGTGGCTAGCATTTTTATTAATAATTTTTAAATCCTTTGTAGATTTAATCATTCTTAATGATCATCCACAATAATATCACTTACTATATTTTTGCATTCATAAAAATGATATAAATTGTATTCACAATAATCATTATACATTTATTTAATATTTTGTGCTGTGATTAGAAACTTAATTAAAACAGGCAAAACTCTTCATACAGTAGTGCCACTCAATCAATGGATGCCAGAAGGCTTGTGGATAAAATCCCCATCTAGTGCCTACTTATCTAATATCCCCAGACTAGTTTCTGGTTTGTGGTTTTTGTCAGTGATTACTCTGGCTGGCACTGAGTGGCACTATTGTATGGAGAGTTTTGCCTGTTTTAATAACAGTTATGTGCAAGCATAATAAATGGGGATCATGTGATGTTTGTTAGAAACTTTGTAATATGACCATGATAAGCAATGGAAAATTTTAGTAAGAAATAAAACTACTCGCTATTTGAATTTTGAAACAATTTACAATTTATGTACATTACATTTCAAATAACATAAATAATAATTGAAATCAATATTAAAATTTAGTCTAATTAATCTAAAAAAAAATTTCTAACAAAAAACATAATACTCCTCCTTTTTCTTATATTCATTTAATTTAATAAATTATAGATTTATATTTTTATATATTCTATACAACATATTATTTAGTATATGATATTTATAAAATATATAAATTATTAATATAAGGTTGGTAAAATAAAATATCTGCAATTATGATAACATTATTTTTCCCATAGTTTATATTATATCTAACCTTTAATATAATATATTACCAAAATATAAAAATTGTATAATCTTTATTTTGTAAATTAAAATTTATAGTATCCTATAAGCAATAATAAAATAATAACCTCATAAATTTAACTGTAATCAAATCTAAGTAATCCTTTTATCTTGGATCAGTCAGGTAAATGTTATATATATTTTCATAAATATTTAATATATATATATATATATATATATATATATATTAAATATTTATGAAAATACATAAATTAAAATACAAATTATTATTTTACTTGACCACTTTTATTGTCATTATTCATAATAAATAGTCATTGAAACCAATATTTGTTTGCATAATTCTTCTATAACTTTCCAATATTCTTCCTAATTCATACTTCTAAGCATAATAAGCTCATAATGCCATATTAAACAATAAAAATACATACAATATGTACTTCATGTAGTTAGCCTAAAATCTTTCATCATGTGTGTGACTTGCATACATGTATCCAAAAGGCATTCATTGCTCTGTCCATGAGATGACCTTCATTTTTACCATGGTTTATTATTTTGAGCACATACTAATATCTAAAAATGGGCTACCTATCCAAATATCTTCATTCTGGCTTATCTCTTCAAGCACATGAGCATATAAAATCTAAATATGTCTCCAAAAGTATTTCTATTCCTGGAGTTTACCAACAAATATAATTGGGCGATTATATAGTAAGATAACCTGAAATATATTATCCCATCAACATCATTTAATACAAATACTATGAAAACTTTTCTTAATGCTAATTAGTGAAACAGAACAAAATACCAATAACATAATAATATGTTATATTTTTAGATTATTTTAGTTATCAAGCCATGAGATTAACTTAGTTTTTCACTTTGTGAATAACAAAAATATTATACATTCAATTCAAAAATACATTTCATATTTTTATAGTATTTTTATATATTATTAACAAAATAAATATATTTTTTTTATTTTTACCTAATCCACAAGATTAACTGGATACTACTCACCTCTGTCAATATTATCATCTTTATTACAATTTTATAATAATAAAATATATCATATTGGCAATAGTCACTTACATTTTATAAAACTTTATCCAAAAAGTTTTAAATATATTTTATTTCTAAGGATTAAATCTAACACTTAACTAAAATATTTATACTAAATGTAAATTGTGTTTGCGTAAGTTTAATTGTAGTACAAATAACTAAAACAATAAAGATATTAAACAATTGAAGGTTTTCTTCTAGTGTTTTTTTATCTCCTCCTGAAGGTAAAATTCTAGTTCCTATAATATCAACTCAGTAACTGTTGCTCAATTGAAGAGTAAACCAACTTCCCCAACTTTCTTTTCAAACTTTCTCCAAATAAATAAATCTCTACTTAAAAAATAAAATTATAAGTTTCTTTGCCAAGTATATCCTCATCAGCAAATCACTGGTGTAATATAAACACTCTCCTTATAGAATTCACAATTTAAGTTAATAATCATAATAATATTTTACATATATTTTAAATGAGCTCCATTATATTAAATATTAGGCAATTAGGTTACATTTATCATACGAAATGTGCATACAATAAATCTTTCTTTCTATTTTATATACATTTTATAAATAAAGTCCATAGTATTTTCCGTGTATTTTGCATTCATATCTTAAAATTCATTTTTAATATTTCTAGTTATTAACATTTTATCCATATAACATTATTTTTCAAGATATATTTAAAATAATTTTAAATAATATACATTTCATCTATATCACATTTCCATCTGTTCTATAAATATAACTACATTCAAAACTCTTCTGAATTCACCCATCAGCTTTTCTTTTCAATATCTTTCCATTTATCCATTTATCTATGCCTAAATTATATTATCTACAGAATAATCAAGTTATTTTAATTTTTAAACGAACTTAATATTTTCTTCAAACTATTAAATATAACGTTTAATTTTTAATAAGATATTATCTTATTTATCACATTAATTATAGCATCATATGTAAAATATTTTTTTTACAAATGCTTGCACACTCTGAAAATCTATGTAATTATCTTTATCATCTTGTAATACAAAGTCAGTTAAAGAAATTTAAACAGTATTTTACACAATAAGAATCAATAAATAATTGCCTTACATATTCATGTACTGCATGATAACATGCCACTTGGTGAGGGATTGCCTGGCCAAGATCTGTCCTAATTGTAAAAGAATCAAAACCAGAATACATTGCTGTAACTCAGATTCGATGGTACCAGCCATGAATACACATATTACTAAGTCTGATCTTGTGGTGTCTGAAACTATGAAGAATAGTGCCTACCCTCAATTGACTCCCATCAATGATGATATGCCTAACCCTTTGCTATCTCCTGCTCATTCAATTAGCATGTTAAATGAGTCCTTCAGCTCTGTGTCTTCCACTATGGGAGAGACTCCTCAAATGCCCCAATTTATGAAAGGAAGGTGAGGAAACTGAAAAGACCCCAAATCATGAGTGAGCAAAAAGTGCCTCAACAAACAAAACAACCACAGGATTAGCTCTTTGGACACCGAACCCCATGTCTCAAACCTACCAGTGAAGGAATGTAGGACCAATTCTAAGACAGCTGATCAAGGATCCAATTATAACTTATCCAATAAAGATCCTGGTGAGCCAATCCTACCCCTGATCCTAATAATGATAATAACTTACAGCTATCTATGGACTCTAAAGTAACAAATGTTAAACTGACATCAATGTATAGTTTGCCACCCGAGGCCTCAAGAGGGAAGGCCTCTGACCATCCTATAGATTCTAAAGTAGCAAGTGCTAGAACATCTCCTATTGATGGCATGTGATGCAGAGCATCAAACAAGAAAGACAGTATCCATCCTCCTAGCAGGATCAGTAATTACTGAGTTTGCGAAGGCAAATCCACTAAAGACTCATTCCTTTATCCTGAAAATTTTCACAAGCTGGTCAATGAAAACAAGTTGTAATGCTTCTGATGAATTGATGGCAGCAATTCTGTAGTTTTTTTCCATGAACAGAATTTTGGTGTTATCTTTATACATTTCACGTCATGCAAGCTTAGTCACAAATCTCCAAAATATCAAATTCTGGGCCCTTTCTTTGACTCCTATGAACTTTTTGTCCTTTTAGATTGTGCAGTGCAGGATGTTTCATCATTGAACTTTTCATTTTCTTAAATATCATTTAATGTCATCATCTACCATTATCAATCCACTGCAGGATGAAGGTCTCTCCAAGTTTAATCTATCTTCTCTGATCTTTATCTTCTCTCCTCCACATAACCCCATCCATCTCACATGTGTTCTCTTTCTGGGTCTTAATACGTCTTAATACAATCTCTTGGAATCCAGTTTAAAATTTCAAATTGTCCATCTATTATCATCTCTTCTAGCATTATGTTTAGCCAACTCCACTTCAGTCTTTTATTTTTTTCAATGAGGTCAGTAACACCTGTATGTTCTCTTACCCATACATTGCATGTTTCATCTTTTCTTGTTACTCCCAACATACATCTCTCCATACTTCTTTGAATGGTCTGAAGTCTCTGTATGGCTCTTCTATTAAGAATTCAAGTCACAGATTCATAAGTAAAAACTGGTAAAACACATTTATTAAAAACCTTCCTTTTCAAACACAGGCATATTTTCTTTTAGTATCAAGTTATTTCTACCAAAAGCACTCCAGCCAAATTTAAATCTATGATTAATTTCATCCATTATGTTTCCATCTGTATTAATAATCTTACCAAGGAATTTGTAACTATTAACTTCTTTTAACTCATCAAAATCAATCTTTATTTTCATATTTTGAGAAAATTTATTAAACATTACTTTAGCCTTTTTAACATTTATTTTTAATCCTACTTTTCTACTTTCATCTGATAACTCCTGCAACATTTCCCGTAGCTCTAAAGCATTATTTGCAAAAACAATTACATTGTATGCAAAATCTAAATGACTTAATTAATCTTCATTTACTTTCACTCCTTTAGCTTCCTATTTTAATCAAAAAATACTTCTTGCAGCGCTGCTGTAAAAAGTTTTGTAGATATGGACTGACCCTGTCTTACACAGTTTCCAATATTGACTTTCCTAGTATCATTATGTAATTTAATTGTTGCTGTTGCATTTTTATAAATATTCTTTAAAATATGTCAATATCCTGGATCTATACCTTGTTGATCCCATGCTTTAATCACTGAAGAAATGTTTATAAAATCAAATGCTTTTTTATAATCTACAAATTCAAAGCATAATATCAACTTATATTCATCTGTCCTTTCTATAACTTCTCTCAATATCTGGATCCACGGTACTAAAACCACTTCTAAATCCAGTTTGTTCTCTTGGTTGGTGGAAATCCATTGTTCTCTGTAGATGAGTTGTAATTATCTTGGTAAAAATTTGTATAAAACTGATAAAAGGCTGATAGATCTGTAATTTCTAATATCTTTTTGATGACCTTTTTTATGGTACATATTTATCATTTAGACCTTTTGTACATAACTAAAAAAAATTTGATTTCTTCATCTGCTTCTTTTAATATATCAATTTTAATTCCATCATTATCTGGAGCCTTTCCTTTCTCCATAAATTTAATTGCATGTCTCACTTCTTCATGTAAAATTCTGGGAAATTTGGAAGATATAATAGTTTATAGGAGATGTTTGTCTAAGAGGTAATGTTATTTATTACTATATAATTCTTGATAGAAGACTTCTACCCATTTCATGATGTCATCTCTTTTTTTAGTAATAATTCTATCTTTTTTTTCTCATTGCAGAGATAAATTTACTACTAATATCAAAATGTTGTTTTACACACTTGAGACTTTTATTCTTTTCTATAGCTTTCCTTGCTAGATCACAGTTATACTTTGTTATATCATTTTAAACTCTTTTCCACAACAATTTACAAAATTCAAGATATTCAATCCTAAAATGCATCATTTTTGTATAACTTCATATTCCTTCTTTTCTTCACAAATTCTCTAGTCTCAGTAGAAATTTTATTGGCCAATTGTGGATTTTTTTCTACCAGCTATCTTTGTTGTAGTTTTTAAAACTGTATCAGTTATTTTCAAATTAATTTCATTCAAATCTAAAGCATCTTCAAAATCTAATAATACTTGAACCCGATTTGTAAGTTCTAATTTAAATTCATCGGAATGTTTCTGAAGATTAGAATATCAACTGTAAATATTGTTTTTCTTAATAATTGTTGTATTTCTAGTTTTGCATTAACACATATCTTACACTTTAATAATTGATGATCACTCCCTGTGTTAAATTTATTATGAACATTACAATCTTGAAATGTGTATTTTCTGTTAGTCAAAATATAATCCAATTTAGCTGTACTCTCATTTGGATGCTTCCATGTCTGTTTCCTTTTAACATTTTTTTTCAAAAAATGATTTCATAATATACACTTTTTCATTTTCTGCAAACTCCACAAGTCTATGTCCTCTTTCATTTCTATTACTATAACCAAAATTACCTACATCACTTTCATCTTCAATTTGTTTACCAATTCTAGCATTAAAGTATTCCATAATAATTTTAAAATATTGTTTACTCTGATCAAAAACTTTTTGTATATCTATATAAAAATCTTCTACTACTTTCTCACTATGAGAACTTGTTGGGGCATAAACCTGAAATATCTGCATTTGGTATCTACAATTAAGTTGTATAACTAATCTTGCCACACTGTCCGATACACCATCTATCTCCACAAAGTTGTTCTTCCTGTTTTTATTTATAATGAATCCTACTCCACTTGTATTTCCAATATTTGTGCCTTCATGTCCACTTTTTAAATCAATTCTTTCTTCACATTTTTTTTTCTAACTTCACAAAGTCCAATAATGTCCCATTTAATATAAGACAGTTCTTCTAATTCTTGCAAACTTCTTTCACTTGAAAGTGATCTGCAGTTATAAGTACCTAAATAAAAAGTCATCATCAAATGGCAGCCTGAGTCCACAATCAGGGTTTTTATAAAAATGGATGTTTCAGAATAAAATGCATGTTAAATATTTTGCATTGAAATGGGATTTATATTCCAAAGAAATTTATTATATTTTTTTTTTATAAGGTATTTACGGGAATAAAAGTCAAAAGAAAAGGTTAAATAATAAAATAAATCTGATTTATGTAAAGAGATTGAAAACAAAAAGTGATGAATACAATAATATTAAAATTATGATTTTCATAACTACCAGTATCAGTTATACACAAAACAATATTTAAAAAAGATAAAGATATTAGAAATTAATAAAATCAAATTTTTACTTTTGTAAATTTTATTTTTATAGTTAACAATGCATATACAGTATGGACATAAACACATTTTTATATGAAATACACATTTTCAATACCTATATTCAAAATGCATACCCACTAACATATGTATGAAGAGCCTACTAATAGCTTTAAACAAGCTTATTTATTCATTTTTTTTAATGATAAATGCTACAGGAGAAAGTACCTGAAGCCTTATAAGTCATGTGACAAATGACTAATTTTTACTAATATATATATATAAACAAAAAAAGACATATAAAATTCAAGAAATAATATAAAATTTCAACCAGAGGACTGGTTTTCATCAGAAAGAAAAAATATACAGTAAAATAGCGATGTTTAAAAATTACAGATTTGATAAAAGATTATAAATTTAACAACCCCCCCCCCCGATTGGTCACAAGTTCTAACCCAGAATATCTGCCCAACCAATGACAAAATTCAAACAAAAAAAAAAACTACAGTTTCTCCTAATCAAGCTTAAATTTTATTTAAATTGAAATAATAAATAAAAAATCCAAAATTAAGAATTAATATATATATATGCATACATACAAAAATTAGATTGTGCTCACATACAAAAGATAGCTGTGCTCACATTAATATTCCTTAAAAACTAAAATACTTATACATATTAATCAAAAATTATAGATAGGGCAAAGTACAATAATTAATTATTTATCTATATACCCATTAAACACAGATATTAAACATCCATATAACCAATCTTTACATAAAAAATCTTATATAAGATAATTTTTCACATAAAAAACTCACATATAAAAATCATTTAGGAGACCATGTAACACAAAGATGTAATAGTTCCAATATATATATATATATATATATGTGTGTGTGTGTGTGTGATTATTACAAATAGTTTGTTGTTAACTACAAATTTCATTGATTATACTAGAGTTCAGAAACAAATGTTGAGATGGAAGGAATACATTACTTGTGAAAAAAAAAACATGAAAGTTTAAACTGAACTGTATTAGACAACATTTTTTTTCATATGTCATAACATCGGCCGGGAGGCGAACCCGCAACAACCGTCCACAACCAACTGCTTGTTTGCAAGGCGGCTGCGCTGACTTCTCAGCTAACAACTATTAGACAACTTTTGGCTGTCAGTTAAAGAATTAGTCATGTTTTATGAAATTGAATTCTTTAATATGTAGTAAACTCTTGCTACTGGTTTTTTTTTTCGGCTGTGATTCATTTTATTCCTTATAATTCTACTTTCAATGTCAAAATACAGCTAAAAAGTGATACTAAAATAATTATGTAAAGGAGAAAAGAATTCATATCAATAATTGTTAAATATTATTTGGATTTAACATTTTATTGATTGTATATTTAAACCTACTTTCAGAAAAAAATATTGGAAATATGTGTACGGAAATATTGTTTGTTTTTTTAAATACAAAAAAATTATTATATTTTTTCCACTTTATCTGAACGTCCTTTTAAAAAAAAAAAAACCAAAAAGAATAAGAAAATAAAACTGAGATTTACTTTAAATTTTGCTACTATAATATATTTGAAACACTCTTAGAGATACCAATCTCTATTTATCAAGAAGCTGCTCTTATTTGACAATACTAGGATTTCTTTAAGATAAAAAGTGATTATTTTTTCAGATTCTCGAAAACCACATCAATAAAGTTAAGGGTTTAAGTGATCATTGAAAAACATTGACGACTGTGAAGATATATAGATTGTAGATACTGAATATAGAAATTTTCTAGAATAAAATAAACAACAAAACATTACTCATTGAAAATCATATAAAAACATAATTGATAACGCTTACATTTCAAATTTAAGAATGGTTTAATAATGTGTGTCTGTGATATACTCTTATGCGAAAATTAAATACGGCTTGAATCTGAAAACTTCATAATGGAACATTTTTCTAATAAATACTTGCCAAAGTGGCTTGCAGGTAAATTTTAATTGAACAAAGTTTGCATATATCTGAAATTTTACTTCAGTAATCTAATTAACAGCATATAAGTAATAAAGGAGTTTGTGTGAGGTCTTTTGGTTAATCACTGCTACTGCACTACTCATTGAATCAAATATAATTGGATGACCATTTTTTTAAAGATATGATCTAACACATTTCTTATACACAAAATGATATGTCATGTATCCATAATATAACTTTTACTAATATTATAATGGTAGAAAAATGAGAGCAATGAAAATGGCTTTGCATAGTCTAAATTGAGAAGTCAAATCTGTAATGGAAGAAAAATGAACAAGAGAAATAAGGAGACTCTATTTATATGCCAAATGTGTACCAATATAAAATGAGAACATGAGAATTCCTCTTATCAATGCCCCAAATTTTTGACTAAGCTAACTACATAACAGTACAAAATGAAATATTTCATTAATCTTTTATTATAATAAAATAGTAACATGATTAGTACTAAAATTTTTAATGATATAAATTGATCATATGGGCTGTTAACTTTTATATGCCTTATGAATTGTATAAAGTTAAAATCTATAAATCATATTAATTGAAGAGTAGTAATTAATTTATCGAGCGCACAGAAAGCATATGTAAATATTTTAAACAGGTTTTAACCTGTATCCAATGCCCTTTAAAATTCATAATAATTAAGCATATTTTGCTGATAGAGGGAACCTTCGAAATCACAACAGAAGATAGTGACTTTTTATAAAGATAAGATTTGTCTATATAAGTGGATGTTTAGGTTAAAGATAAGATGGCCACACTTATCTTTATAAAAAGTTGCTATCTTGTGTCATAGTTTGGAAGGTTCCCTCTATCGGTTAAATATGCTTGATTATTAAGAATTTTAAAGTACATTGAATACAGGTTAAACCTGTTTAAAGTATTTAAATAATATTAATTGTACAATATCAAATCTGTAATAATGTAAATAAGCTAGCTAAAAATTAATACTGCTGTCCAAGTTAAGTAAATCAAATCTGTAATGGTATAAAATGATAATTGTTAAGCAAGTTCTATTAATAAAATTGCAATACTGTTTAAAATTTATTAATAATATTTATACACTAGATAAATATAAACCTGATTGGATGCCAATATTATTTACACAATATAAAATTATGTATTTTAAAATTAGACTGATGTATTAATTGTTTATAATGATATTCTTTCATAAATAACCCCTTTATTACTATGTGGTAAATACTATATTCACGAATGAATAAAATTATTAAGCTTACTGATTATACAACATTTTATTTTAATAATTTATTAACTAGCTTTTATAGCCATGAATGTTCATAAAACATTAGACACACTTTTAATCACTACTAAACTTTAGTACAATGATAAAATTTATAGTTTATATATTTATGTTTGCAATAAGATTGTAATTATGATTACTATAACATATATCTATTAATTTGAATAAGACACTTAACTCAAATTTAATAAATAATAATTATTTTATTTACAAAAATTAATAATAAGAAAATTAATAAATCAGCTATAATAATTTAAATTAATGTATTATAGAAAAATATATTTGTTTCAACTATAAGATGGTACAAGAAATATTGGACATTCTAAAATCACAAGAAAATATTCACTTATATATATATATATATTGTGCCCTTTTGTATGGGTCTCCATAAATTGTTATATCAATTTATTAAAAAAAATTTAAAATTAAGATATATTACAGCTATATGATGTTGATTTTATTTATAATAATCTTTCAAAAGTTTAATTAAAGTAAACTATGAATATTTGATATGTGAAGTTGTGCTAATATTTGAGAGAGACGTTTCAATAAAAAAAAAAATGATAATATTATATGGTTGGGAAAACTGGCCATGATCAATACTGCATTAATAAGTTTTATAAATAAATGTTTAAAGCTAAAAGTTTTAAAAAAAGACAAGTTAAAATTAAATGCAGATATTTATTGTTGATAGAGATTAATATTTAGTAAGTGAATATAAATATTTTTGTTATTAAAAGTATATAATAGAAGATTAGTATTTGATTTTATAATATCGAATTATTATTTTAAAGTTGTTATAGTATATTATTTGTTTTAAAAAATATTTATTTTATAAAATTGAATTGTTAGTTTATTTTTAGATAATTACAAGCGTTTATATCTGTGTTGTAAGTCAGGTGACAGATAGACATATGTACACACATGCTTATAAGTTTTTTTTAGTAAAGTTGCAAAACTGTTTTAAAATTCTATTATAAAATTTATAAATATTATATTGGCTATCACGAGATAAAAATAAAAATAATTAGTGTGAAATATTAAATCTGATTTTTAAAATACTGTTTAAAAAATATAATGAATAAAAATAGACTTAGTTTGTTTAGAAAAGTAGTCTTATAAAAGTTAAAAGTGAAATAAAGTAAAACATATATTTTAAAAAAATGTTTAATGGATTTAAATAAATGATAAAAATTAATTTAAGAATTAAATAATGTAATAAATAATAAATATTAAATAAATCATTATTTATTTTTAATTTTGTATTGTTGGTAAGATATGTAAATAGGCAAGCAAGGTGATTGTTTAATTTACCAATCAAGTGGGTAATTTATTCCGGTATAAAAACCGAGGTTCAATTGTTCAAGGGGTGATTGTATTTTTTAAGTGAAGTGTCTATTAAATATAGCTAAGTAAAAAATTATAGACGCCTTAATAGTTTCTTAATTTATAAGAGAGTAGTTCTAAATAATTTTATAAAAGTTTACCGTTTAATATGCAGTGCTAATTTAGTAATAGTTCCCTATTGATCGTCTCTATCAAAGCTCAATTTTACTATCAAATAATCATGAAAATATCGTATATTGATAAAATTTTGGAAACTTTATATTAAAAATATAGTGACGCTGGATTAACTAGGAGAATTACTAGTTGATAAAAATAATATATTGGACATTATATGAATTTAAAAGTTGATTATAATTAATTTTTTATAAACAAATATTTTAAAGAAAGATAAATACTTCTTTATGAAGAGAGTATTTTTAAATTGTATATTTTAATATATCTTTTGGTAAAGATATGGAAGTTAATAATAATTGCAGAAATACTTGCCTTATTAAGTCTTTGTTATTTAAAAGACTAGATGTTGATAGCTTTTAAAAAAATGATAATTTGGAAATTTAATTGATAAATAAATACTTATAAAAACGTTATAATATTTAAATTCTATATCTGGTTATATAGAAAAATTTTAAAATGTTTTGCTGAATATTTTAAGAAATGCGCATAGAAGTATACTGGATATCCAAGTCAATTTTTATAAAAACTTAAATTAAACATTTAACTATTGATTAATCCTAGGAAGATAATAACTTTTAAATAAACCGGATCCTATAAACTTTTTAATTATTATTTTGTTTTTTATGGTGGACTTATTTTATTTTTTTTTAAAAAAAAACTTTCCTTTATTTCATAAAAACTTTTAAACATGTGATGTACCGGAAAAGGATGTATGTTGGTAAAATGTTGTGCCTAGGAAAAAAAAACAATTGTGGGTGGAAAGAAGACACCGTTGGATTTTATGTAACATATTTTGTTTTCTTAACTAACATAGATATTTAATTATTTATTGATCTATTAAAGATAAGAGAGGTACATTTTAAAAGTAATTACACATTAATATAACACTTAATTTCATAAAGTTTATTTTTTTTATATAATTTTACAACACGTAATATTTTAAGAATAATTGTTGAGTATAAATGTGATATTATTTTGTAAAACTATAATCCTGGAGGACAGCGTTTGATTATAAATTGGAGTATATTTATGGTAATAATTATATAATATTAATAATTTAATGTATTTTGCTTTGTTTTCTTTAGATAAACCAAATATTATTTGATTGTTGAGTGAATGTATAAATATTTAAAGAATATACATGCATAATACTATCAATAATAGTTTTATTTTAATATGCATACTTTATTTTATAATATAAATTTAATACAACGTAATAAGAGTTATCTAGAAATTATTATATGATTCTTTCGTGAATAAACTTTAATGTCTCTGTTACAATATTAGGAGTTTGATTTATTATATTAGTATGAGTCATTTATATTTATTTTCAAGTTAGTAAGAAGTAAAAATATATCTATATTTTTTATTTTTTTTTATTAGACAAGTTAAATAATTTTAGATAGAAATTTATATTTTGTTTGAAGGGTTTATCATATATAGATGATGGGATATAAGAGAGTTTAGATAGTCATTTTTTTTTTAAAATTGGTAAGCTGATACTGAAGTTAAATAAGATTAGAATGATATTTGAAGATAGGATTTTATTAAGAGGGAATAGGAATAACAAGTAAAGAAGAATAGTAGTTTAAATGGAAAAGAATCATAGAATTTTATTTTAATATAATAACTTTATAAAAATTGGTAATTTATAAATAAAATTTTTGTCTTCACAAAATTGTTGAATAATTTTAAAATATTATTTTAAGAAAAGAACACATATGTATTGCATATTTTGGTAAGACATATATTATGAAATTACATCAGAATGAAGTAAATAATTATGTAATCAATAAAAGTCACATAATATTACAAAGTTATATCAATCTATACCTTAGTTGATATTTAGTTAATGCTAATAATAAATGTAATACATAATAGTTACATTATAATAGAAATAGCTATAATACTTAAATGGAGTAGCATTTTAATTGTTAAAGTTTGTTTATTTCACATGTGCTACCTAAGTGATATTTCACATAAAAGCCTTTTATTGTACTAAGTGATTATAAATGATATCTAGTAAAATATAAGTTCATAAACTCAATTAAATGTTACTGATAAAACATTTAAGAAATGTATTGATTATTTATTTTGGATTATGGAAATAATAACAATGTAATAATCTTGTATTATTATTTTTCTTATTTTTATTTTCTTGATTTCCACTTATAATGTAAATAATGTATATAAGTTGTTTATTAAAGTTGATGTAAATAAATTTGTTTAAGTTGTTTTAAAAGTGTGTCGAATTCATTATTTTGCACCACAGCATTTGACAACAGATAATTTGAATAAAATATAATATTTGCACAATATGAATTAAATTATTATTTTTTTTAAAAAAAAAATACAGTATTTTCTTAATATAATTTATAGAAATTCATTGATATTAACATATTATGTTATTATGGTCATGAAATAGTTATAATGCATAATATAAAAGTATAATATTATTTATTGCCACATATTATTAGATTATAAGATTTTATTATATTCTCAATTAAGATACTATATGAAGATGAAAGACATGTAGATGATTTACTTGTTTTCTTAATGATTAGTAGTATAATAAAATAGATAAGGTTAACTTATACACTGGAGATTGTTATTATTAGTTATTTATTATCATTATAAGTTAGGTGTAGTTAGGTTTGATATTAAATCCCTTATCATGCCTATCTGCAAGAAGTATTATTACTTTAAGATAATTAAAAGAACCTGAGATTATTTAATTATATTTCTTTGATAAAAGATTGAGATTTATTTATTGCTATTATTGAAGTTTGTTAATTTTATAAAAGACATAGGAGTGCTATAGATGTATTAGTGAGATAATAAAGAGGTAATAGTATTCTTATGCCATTGAGATTATGTCTTTGAAGACATGGGCTCAATGTAAATTCATATTACCACTTGTAACTTCACTTCATAGTCTCATGATTTAATAAATACTTATTTAATTAGTGCATGATATTGAACCATATTAATTTTCTGTTAGTTGTAATAAATCTGATAAAATATAGTATTATAAAAATATATTAATAATAATTATACATATTTTAGCCGAGCATAACGATTTAATTGAGCTAGTCATATTTTAAGTTATACTATATTTCTGGAAGTGAGGGTACAATATATATATATATATATATATATTGTATATTTATTATATATATATATATATATATATATATATATAATAAATCATACAAAAGAAAATATTAATTTTCTGCTGTTTTCCTATTAAGAAATTATCAGCAAACAAAACAAATTATTAAATAAAATCTATTATGATAATTTAATTATAAAGTTAAAATTATCTTTTTTTTTGATTAATTCATATAATTTTATGTTAACTCTTACAGTTATATACACTAAATGACTTTTTAGAACAACCACAATAACAATACAAATAATAATTATAAATACACAATATAAAATCTTTTATCAAATAGTGAGATAATAATCAATGTCTATACATACAATCTCCACTGTCTTTTAATTTTTTCCCACAGAGAAAATTCATAAGGAAAATTAATGAAATATGATATCTTAAACCAGAACTATTCCAAAGGCTCTTTTTTTAAAAAAAAAACATCCATAGTTTTATTCAACAAAATGATTATTTATCATTCCTGGCAAAATTTCACACTATAGTTAACATTAAATAATTTTTATTTAATTATCCTTTTTAAAAAAATGATTAGGTTGTTATTTACATTCCTAATTATTCCACAGAAATTATAATTCTCAACAATACCATTTATTTCCTTGATTAGCAACAAATATGTAAATGCATAAAATATCAAGTCACATAGTATGTTAAACTTTTCCAGTGTTTTTTTTTAAATATTTATAATTATTTCATTTAGTGAATTTATTATTATTATATTTTGTTTTTGGAAAATTATTATTTGTTGGTTAGTATACATATTACACTCATGTATGTATTAACTCAGATATTTTAAATAAATATTTTAACAAAATACTTTAAAAAAGTAACATATTTTATATTAGTTGTTATTTCATTATTTTTCTCAAAGACTAAGTTGTGTTTCAAGCAAATATCAATTTCTTATTTAGCCCTTCATATTGTTGTTTTACTTTATATATATATATATATATATATATATATAAATACATACATATATAAGGGTATATATATATATATATATATATATATATATATATATATATGCACCCTCACTTTCAGGAAATATGTAATAATAATAAATTGATCTAGCTCAGATAAATAATCATGTTCATGTAAAATGTATCTAATCAATAATAAATTTATTCTCTAATATTGTAAGTTATTAAATTAGCTCTAACTTTTAAATAATAATATAGTTCTGTTTCATAAATTAAATAAATAAATATCTAATAAAGACCATAAGACTATAAAGTGAGTTTACAAGTGGCAAGATGAATACATTGACCAATATCCCATAAGATACTACCTCAATGACATAAGAATACTATTCCTCCTATTATCTCAAACAATAAATCTATAGCATTCCTATGTCTTCAATAATTACTTACTTAATTAAAATTATCTCAATAAAATAATCCTCATTTCTTTATCTAAATGATCTAGCTCAAATAATCTCAGGCTCTTTTTAAATAATTCTAGGCAATTATAATCTTTGTAATCAAGCATGATAAGGGATTTAATATCATTCCTAACTACATCTAACTAATATTATTAACAATTGAATAATAATAATAATCTTCAATGTATACTTTAATCTCATCTCTTTTCTCATTGTAATATTAATCATGTATAATAATCAATAATAATATAATGTAATCTTTTATTATCCATATGGCATTTTAAAAAAAATATGTGGTATAATCTTATAATCTGAGAAAATGTGGCAGCCATAAAAATACTATAATTCTGTGTAATACTTTATAATTATTCTATGACCATAATAATGTTATAATAAATGAAGTTACTTAAAGAAAATCATATCAAGAAAATATTTTAATTCTTAAATTATAGTTTTATTTAGGTTGTGCAAATATTATATCTTAATTCAAGTTATCTGTGATTATGTAACTGTGATGTGCAGAAATTGAATCAACACCAAGATTTATATAACAAACTTAACAAATTTTATTAACAACTTCAACAATAAATTATATACATTATTTACAACATTAATGAACTTTATCTAGTCACATTTTCTGTACTTTCCAAAATAAATTAAACAAAATAAAATATGGGATATGGAACATTGTTTTATAAAAAAATATCTATTATTAAAAATATTATCATAGTATATTCTTATGACTTTTTCATTAAATTAAAAGTTTAAAATATAAGATTAAAATTAATCAGTCTACTATTCATCTATTACTAGTACTTAATTCTTTTAAAATAATTTAATACTCCATGTAGTCCTTCCCAACTAAAGAACAACATGGATAATTTTGATTAATAACATAGTGATTAGACTGCTTACTAATTATTAATCTAATATCAAATATAACATATGTGCTAGTGTATCATTATTACAGGATAACCTTTATAAAACTTATGATTATCTGTATTCTTTTAACACGTTTTAGTTTTATCATTTTACTTATCAAAAATATGCATCATAAATAAGACTTTTAAAAATACTTAATAATTAATCAATATCTTTATAAACCCACTTTAATTATCACTTATCCATCTTTATAAAAAAAAAAATCAATTTCAAATATGACAAGTTTTATGATTCTTTTACTGACAAACCATATTATCATTTTTGTATTTACTTCTCTCTTGACTCCAAGTAAGTCAACCTATTTTATCCTTTTTAATAACAATCCCACACTTCCAAACTTATTCATCATTTCATGTTTTAAATACAATCCTACATGATGTACTATGAGAAACTTTGATAGTGAATAAATGGGTAGGTATATAGAATAAACTAGTTTTAACTCAATAGTACCTCTATCAAATAATCATCATGGTAACACTGTATAAGAAATGAGGTATGACTTCTTTGTCTAATAACTTCCACTACTGAATATAATGTCCAGGCTATTTATTCAGCTCTATGGAACATTCAACTTCAACACACAAAAACACTGCTACGGAAAATATACAAGTTATAGGGCTAAGTTATCTATACTAGCATAATCATCATTATTAATTACCCTTATTCCCATATAAATAAATCCTACATAAAATATTACCTTGGTTTCATTTAACTTACTACCAAACCACTATCCTTATAACTTCATTAGAATCTATCACTCTACATTGCTAAAATTCTTCCCACATTTCTATAACAATAAATAAATTCATGTATAAATAACGACCTAACTGCTCAATAAGAAAAGATTACTTCATTTCTTTGATAACTCTTAGACCAAAATATAAACAATCAGTATCGATATAACATTTTAATCATTTAAAATAAATATTAAGTTCAGTTAAAATAGAATCATATACTTATATTCTCATTACTTTAAAATATACTTATAATATAAAATAAAGGTATGCATATTTTTAAAAATAAACAAACCCCTATAATCTATGTGTATGCATCGTGTTTTGATATATGTTCTTACACAGCCACACACAAAATGACATATTTTGATCATTTAAAAAAAATCATTAATATTTTTACAATTATTATCATAAGTGATCTTCACTAGTTAACTAAACAATGCTTAGCTTATTTATATCCCTGGCCAACAACACAGGATTAAAATTAAAAATAATGATTTACTAAATATTTATTATTTATTTTATTATTTAATTTTTAGTTAATTTTCATATTTTATTTACACCTACCAAACACTTTAAAATAACTTTTAAAAAAGTAATATTTATTATTACTTTAGCCTTCTTTTAAAAGTAGTTATTTTTTAAAACAAAATGAAAATCTAATTTTTACTTATTACATTCAGTTTAAAATCCCAACTTAATATTTATAACGCTAATATTATTTTTATTCTGGGATAGACAAATATACTATTTTTAAATTTTGCATTATAATTTTAAAACAGTTTTGCAACTTTACTAGAAAAAACTCTGCAAGCACACATGTGAATATCTACATGTCACATGACTTTCAAAATAAATGAAACACTTATAATTTAACTGAAAATAAAATAAATGATTTAATTTACAAAATATTATATAAAAATAATATTATAGAAAAATTTAGAATAATTATTTTAATATTATAAAATCGAATATGCACTTGTCTTCATATTATCACTTTTAATTAAATGATTTTTTTAAATAGAATTATTAAATATAATTATTATTATTAAATAGTCTATTTATTCAACTTTAAGTTATTACTTTTAAAATTTACTTTAAACATTTATTTACAAAACTTATTAATGCAGTGTTTATTATGGCCAGTTTTCCCAACCATACAATATTATAATTTATCTATAGTTAACTGTTTTTTTAAAATATTAACACAATACTATACAGTAAATATTCTTATTTGCTTTAACTAGATTTTTTAAAAGATCATCTATACATTATATATATCATGCCCTTAAATAGCTTTTAAATTTAATTTTTTTTTAGTAAATTGATTTAAACAATTCATCCTAACCTAAACAAAAGGGTACAATATATATATATATATGAATGCCAAAATTAAAACTTGGGCAATTTTTAACATTTGTTTGTTGACATATTTTTTGAAATTATTTAAAGATTGTTGTTATTATTACACTCAAAATTTACATATTTTATTTAAAAGATAAATGTTGCACTTTAACCCATTTAGTTGCAATTTATTTTATTGGCCAAGTGAGGTAAATCTCTAAACTTTTGATTGGTCAATTAGAGAATCAGCAGTAAAATATATATTCATCTTTTAATATTATATTCATTTTAGTTTCATTTGTAAAATGTATATTAATAATTTGTCAGCATATGAAAATGAATGAATTTTTTTTAAAAAATAATTTTTTATTTATAATTATAAAAATATTTGATAGTGGTTAATTTAAAAAGAACGTTCCTAACAAATTGAAAAGTATTGCTGTTGTCAATGATTTTTTTCTCAATTTTATATTGTGTAAAAGTACATAATTTTTTTCTAAAATCTTAAGTATTTTTCTAAATTAATTTTATTTTTAGCATATTTTATCAAAATAATTTATAATAAGTTAAAATATACTTTTAAAATGGTCTAAAACATTCGTTTATCATTTTCAAAATGAAACAAAGAAGTTGGAGCGGTGAAAATTATTGACAAGTGGTTTTCTTTGTCCTATATAGTCATCAATCAATCAGTGCCAAGAAAAGGACTGCATTCTTCCATTGTTAAAACTAAAATTTGAATAATATTGATTTTTTTTTACTTGTAAAATAATTTGACAGAGGGCAGCATGTTATGGTACTTTTTTAAGCTTTAAAATGACCATAAATACTTTACCATAATGTTAATAATGACAGAATTCGAGCAACTTAAAGCTGTGATCATTTTTAACCAGACAAGGAAGAAAAAATGTTAATTAATTTCAAACAATATGTCTTTTTTTTAATTTTAAACAAAATGATAACAATGATTTTTAATTTATTTTTTAAAAATAAAAATAAAACACATGACTTTGTTTTAAAAGATTATTACAAATAATATAATTTAATAACAACTATTATTTTTAAAACATCAATTTAAAATCTATATAATAATCAATAATATCATATTTAAACAATAATCCAAACATACACATATATCTGTGTATTTGTCACATAAGATAATGTCATTTTTCATTGACTTATCTAAATCAATTGTCTTTAAAATATATGAATAGACAAAATATTACCTTTTTTTATTCAAATGTATATGTCTTTAAATTTACAAATAGTTTTATAATAATATTTTAAGTTTAACATGTATTATTTTTAAAACAAATCATGAATTACTTTATATTTTGGGTGTGTCTATAATGACTTCCAAAATTAAGATAAAATATTACTGACAATTTCAAATATTTACTAATATATAAAATCATGATAATATATACATACAATATTAATATGTTAATGAACATTAGTTAAAAAAGTATAGCCTATATAAAATTATAATTAAGTTATATTTTATATAATTTTTTTTGTATGTGTAAGATATTTTAATGAATAATTTATCATAAAGAATACATGTTTATACTTACTTCAGAAGTTTTGAATGTAGTGTTATTCTGTAACAGTTTCAATTTGTTTAAAAATTTATAGGGTTTACCTACATGTAACTTAAATGTATATGTATATTGCATGGAGAGGTCTTTATTTCTATATATAAGAGATTATTAAGTGCATTCAAAATGTTTATACATATTTACCAAAAACAAAGGTTTTTCATTAAAGAGATTATAAAACAGACAAATTGGATTTGGAATATGCTTAGAGAGCAAAACATTTTGAAAATCTGATAGAAGAATCTGCAGAAGTTTAAATGAAAAAAGTAAGAAAAAAAAGTTGCTTAGGATTTAAAAGAAATGAGTACTCTTGATATTTGAAAAATAAAATGAGCCACATAAGTACTGAAGAAAAGATTCAAATTCAGTTGGAAAACTGCCTTTTAATGACCAACTGATGATGATTAAGAATAAAAAGCATACAAAATTGTCATATGACATAAATAATGTTATTAGTTTAAGACTACTAAATGAAAATATACACTTAACTTTTATAAAATTTATGTAATTTTATATAGAAAAGTTGTAAAAAAAAAAAAATTTCAAGCAGCTATTATAGGGGGAAAGTCACTCCAATACATTCTCATAAAAGAATAATGAACAATAATGCATTATTATATTGGTAGGATTTCTACTTGTTAGAATTTGATTAATTATTCTTTATGTTTCTTATTAACTAAGAATATGTAGATTATCATTTATTAATCAATACTAAATGTTTTAATATGTTAGCTATAGATTGGCTACCTGAAAAAAAAATTAATATAAATATGCAACCTATTTTTTTTAAACTAACTGAATTGGAATTCAGGCTATTACCATGCAAACATTAAGTAGATATTCTAAACATTACAACACAACTCCCTTAATAGTTTATATAAGTGGAATTCATCTACAAATAATTTTCTTCTTTTGTGAGTTAACATATACGATAGTTAATGAAAACATCCACAGAAAAGGTAGTTGTTTTTTTAAATGCTCAGCTTTATTACTGCCTAGCATGCATTCACTATAACATGTGTATCATATTAATGGCTTGTAGTAATACATATGAAATTATAATCGGATATCTATTTTTATTATTATTTATATCGATTTGCATTATAAATGTAAGATCATTTTTGCACATATACAAATATAACTACTATAAAATTGTGAGAAATGATAGTTAGACTTTCCAAATAATGATTCCATGAGTCTGTATAGTTTTTTAAATCATCATTGATTGACTGAAATAGGAGCTTAATAATTTTCAATTATTTGTATTAATATATATTTGTGTGAGTTTATTTACTGATGTATTTATCATCATTTCTTTATATTGATTTATAAATTAGTTCATATTAATATTTGCTATTAATCAACTTTCTATCAAAATTAGAACTGCGACATAAAAAATTATAATCGTTTAATCATTAAATTAATTAGGTTATTAAATCAAAAACATATTTTAAACTCTACATTTAAAAAAAAAAAATGTAACAAAAAAAAAAGCATTAATGTAAAGAATAGTTAAAATGCGTGTTTAAATCAAATTGAGTGTGTGTTTGCCCGTTCATATTCTGCAATATCTATTTTAATACATTCTACAGGCTTACACATGCATTTATACACATAATATATGTGGGATTCGAACTCAGACTTTCACACGACCTACAACTCACAGTGCCATCTGATGTTGCGGTCTCACTTGATTACACACATGTTGAAAAGATAATATATGTGGGATTCGAACTCAGACTTTCACACGACCTACAACTCACAGTGCCATCTGATGTTGCGGACTCACTTGATTACACACATGTTGAAAAGATAAATAATCACCAATATACGTATTTCGTGCTAAACCAGCACTCATTAAAGTATGAAGATTGCTTATCTTAATATAAAGCTGAGTACTAATTGTATATATGTGTGGAGATGGCAATCTGAACTAACTGATGAGTGCTGGTTTAGAACGAAATACATATATTGGTGATTATTTATCTTGTCAACATGTGTGTGATCAGGTGAGTCAGCAATATAAGATGGCATTGAGAGTTGTAGGTCGTGTGAAAGTCCGAGTTCGAATCCCGCATATATTACATATATAAATGCAGGTGTAAGCCTGTAGAATGTATTAAAATAGATTATGCAGAATATGCACGTGCAAACACACACCCAATTTGATTTAATCACGCATTTTAACGATTCTTCCCATTAATGCTTTTCGTATTTTTTTTTGTTAAATTGTTTTTTTTAATGTAGATTTTAAAATATGTTTTTGATTTAATAACCTAATTAATTTAATGATTAAACGATTATAATTCTTCATGTCGCAGCTCTAATACCACAGTCTCTATTAATTTATATATTTGTGATGTACTAAAATCTAAAACTGATAAAATTCTGTAGATATTTTCATTTACAAATGCAATGCCAGCAATGTTTTATGATTTATTAATTGATCTGAAACACCTCCCTAGAGTTAACAAGTTGAATTACTTTTAAACTCTTCAATCTATCATTTAATGATATTTAATAAATTTTTAAACTATAACATCAATCTTTTGATATATTGTTAATAATAAATAAAGAATTAAAAAATAGTATAAACTGAGTATAAAACTTATTTTATATTTCTAGTTAAGTAAAATGGTGAAATGTACTAAATATTTTAATAGTAGTTATATCAGAAATTAACAAAATATTCCAATGCTGTCATTGTCAGCGAATATTTAATATTTCTAATTCTATAATTATTTATGTCCACAAACTTTAAAGAAGGCTACACCAAATATTTATTAAGAATTTTTTTTTTAATTTAGTACTTAGCAACCGTATGCTGCCATAATTCAAAAAGAGAGAGAGAAAGAGAAGATAACTTAATAAGAAAAAATAAACATAAGTTTCAAATTAATTAATAAGCTATAATCTACAAATATATTATTTGTTGGACTAATTATTTGTTTACTTCTTCAAATAGCTATATAGGACTGAAGCAAATTCAGATCTACCATATATCAATAGCCTTAGCATCACCAAAGCCTTAAAGGTAAAATTATAATAATCAACAAACCAAGTCATATATAACATGACATTGCTTTTAAAAGCTTGTATTTTTCAAATATGTAATATATATATATATATATATATGACTTGCTTTACTGATTATTATAATTATGCACTCTTTCACATATATTAGTGAAGCTGTAGTTATTCAATATTTAAGATTTTATAAGCTTAATGCTTTTGGGATGCGACTTTGGATCCCGTCCTCATAGCTTTAAAATGATAACTACATTATAAGTTGTTATTTATTTATGCAAATGTATTTGAATATTTAACTAGTCCATTCTATGGAGAGAGTAAAGCAAGCTCTCTTCTGTTAATGGTGCTGAGGTCATTTACAATACAATAAGCCTCTTTAATCTTTCTTTTGGCATTGTTCTACTATATGGAAATGATTTGGACAGTAGTGGATTCAAATGAGTAACCTTTGTTTATTTGATGCTCACAGAATATCAGTATTTCTTTGCTTTTGTTTTTTTGCTTTTTTTGTGTGTATATTTATGCTGGTAAACTCTTGTATTGATGTTAGCATAAGTCTCACCATGATAAGTGTCACTACAACCTCTTTGTGGACATGTCATTTTATAAACCACATGAGGGGTTTGATCCTTCTCTATTTTGTGCTTGACATTATTTATTAGTTAGTTAGTATGGTTTATAAAATGGCATGCACACAAAAAGTTTGTAACACCAATTACTATGGTGAGACTCATGCTTATATCAATACAAGAGTTTACCGGCATAAATACACATACAACAGAGCAAAAAGCAAAGATACATCAATATTCTGGGAACATCTAATAACCACAGGTCACTCATTTGAATCCACTATTGCCCAAATTGTTTGCATAGAGAAGAACAATGCCAAAAGAAAGATTAAAGAGATTTATTATATTGCAAATGACTTCAGCACCATTAACAGAAGAGAAGCTTGCTTTGATCTCTCCAAACAATGGACTAGTTAAATATTCAAATACATTTGCATACATGAATAACAACTTATAATGGAGTTATCATTATTAAAGCTATGAGTATGGGATCAAAAATCACATCCTGAAAGTGCTAAGCTTATAAAATCTTAAATATTAAATAACTACAGCTTCACTAATATATGCAAAAGAGTGCATAATTATAATTACAATTTTAATAGTAAAGAAAAAATGATTACCTACTTATTTATTATTATAATTTTAACTTTAAGGCTTTGGTGATGCCAAGACTAATAATATATGGTCGATCTGAATTTGGTTCAGTCCCATATAGTTATTTTAGTTAAATAGCTGGATTTAAAGACATTTTTGTGTGTGAAAATTTCAGATTTTCTTCTCATCAGTTAAATGTTAAATTAAGTGCTGCATTTGGAGTTGATATTTTAGATCTAGTATCCGAATGTTTTAGCTTCTCACTGAGTTGGGCCATGAGCTCAAAAACAATTGGTCTAGGGATAATAATATTCTAGATAGAGATTTTAAATATTTTCTCTTACCATACTTATTAAATAAAAGCTTGTTTGAGCTATTGGTAGGCTTCCTATATTACGTATTTGTAAATCCAAGCTTTTAAAAGCAATGCCATGTTATATATGACTTGCTTTCTTGATTTGTATATACATATTCACTAATCTAAATGTCTAATGATAGTTATCTTAGTGTAAAATATGCAATAACTGTAGAATCATGAGAGTTGATCAAACATTTTA
Organism: Epiperipatus broadwayi; assembly: GCA_028023455.1. Taxonomy (NCBI): domain Eukaryota; kingdom Metazoa; phylum Onychophora; class Udeonychophora; order Euonychophora; family Peripatidae; genus Epiperipatus; species Epiperipatus broadwayi. The sequence continues at coordinate 273,570 of JAQFVV010012968.1, forward strand.
TTTGATTTTTGTTTTAGAAATCATTGATAATTGTGGATATGTAAAAAAAAATACTATGTACCGATCAAAACATGTTGATTTATCTAACATGAGTTGGAACTCAAAAAATGTACTTCAAACTCACTCAAACCCTAGATTTACGTCAGGGACCAACCTGAATTTGAACCCACTCCTTAAGCCCCAGATCAAACACCTAATGGATAACATAACAATGATGGTGCATGAGAGTTTATTTTTAAATCTGGATACCAGCAGAGCAGAGAAGACAATGAGACTTAATATTAACTAAATTAAAATATGCCCATATGTAGTTGTACTTGTGGAAATGGAGAAAAGGATTCAAATGACTCAAATAAGTTTAGACAATAAAATAGTTTAATATAATGAATTAATTATATACATGATTAATTAATTGCATACATTAGTGTGTGTGTGAATGAGCAAGTGGTCTACCAAGCGATAGATGTTCACATATTGTCATTTATACTATTATTTCTCATATGCTCTTTTATTAATTAAATGACATATACTATAAATAAACACACATCTTTGATGGGTACAATATTTAGAGACCAATCATTTATTAAAACGATTACATAATATTGCTATTAACTCTTTGGATTATAGTTCTGAAATGTGGTGACTAACATTATTTCGGGGAGCATTTTGAGATTCATTACAGATATAATACAAACTATTTTCACATCATTATGGTCATGAAAATAAATAAAATACATTTGAAAACATATTTGATTATATGACAAAATACTTAATGAAAATTCTATTAATTAGCGCTGGTAAGAAGAATGCTTTATTTTCCCCAAAGCATATACTTTTAAATTTAGAAATAGATTACAATGGTAGTCTTGGATAATAAGATTGAAATAACATTATAAATTAGTAAAGTTAATAATATTCAGCATTTATATATATTTTTGAGCAGAGTGTATATTTTTGAGCAGAGTGCAGTTTTAATATTATTACAGCACCAAAATTAGATTACAAGCAAAAGAAATAATAATATGATGTTTGGTGGTACTGACATAATGGCAAAGAACTAAGGAAAAGGTCATTCTTCTGGATGAAAATGAAGTCTAAGGCCCATTTCTAGGGCAGTGCTTAGAGAAGTGTGATTAAGCATGGCATGGCCCAGGGCTTACTGGAGTAACTGATGCAAGAGGCCTTTTATATGAAAGTTTGGTCCTGAGAAGCTCAACTATCAACAGGATAGAATATGAAGAAAATCTATGGGTTCAAACTTGTCACAAGCCCCAGATTAGAAGCATGTAATATATATAAATTCACAAGTGGAGCCAAATGTCAGTAACACAGGGTGGATGGATGTCACTAATGATATGGAATAAGATTTACTGCTTTAAAAATAAATGCCCCTAGTTTGAATGCCATAATTTATACAAATAATATATGCCACTATAATATATATATATATATATATATATATATATATATATATATATATATATATATATATATAGAGAGAGAGAGAGAGAGAGAGAGAGAGAGAAGATTTCATTTAATAAAATATACATTAAAATTTGACCCCCTTTTTTTCTGTTCTTTAAAATAATTCAATCCCACTTTTGTAGATTTTGATAACTGAGAATATTTAAGCATTTGATAATTTAACAGTATGAAAAATAGGGTTAAGACTAGCGGTTATAAAAAAACAAATAATAGGTCACTCTTTCAGAATTGAATAATAACATTTATAAGATTTCAAGGCATTAATTAGCTTAAATTCTGGATTCACCATGAGTAGAATTACTTTATTCTATTTGGAGTTGGACAAATAACAATTTTATAATAGAACCAACATACAAGTTGATTTGTAAAAACAATCTGGCAGGCATATTAATTAATTATACATTATATTTTAAGGGGATGTTAATAACCTTAATTCATGGAAGTTTACTTAAAAAGAGACAAGAAATTCAATTTGTCAGATTGCTTTAGATTGGCATATTAATAATTAAAACATACATATAAAATCAAGTAATAAATAACTCTACATAAATGACCACACCAAAGTTAAAGAAAGTTAGGCCATATGAGAGAGAATTACATTTATAGAAATTATTTGACAGAAATTTACATATTAGAAAAGGTACAAACTTAAATCATACATTAGGAGAAATTTTGATAGTTGAGTTCAAGATTAGTTTCAATGGTGGTGATTTGAAAATAGTTTACCTTGCACCATTTCAAGAGCCCCATTTTAAAGTATGGCAATTAATGGATCCATGTGAGTTTTTCTTGGTGACAACCAGCTTCCATTCAGCATTCCAGAGTTTTTTTTAGGCTTTCCTTCATTTCAGGGCAGCATGATATTATGGTAGAGGAAGATGTCCCATAAAGGTCAGGAAAGTGATTGGTTTTACCTGATCATCATTTTTATACTTTAAAACAGATTGAAATTTATTAACAGCACAGTTCTCTCAATAGTAACTCATTCCATTGGTGATTTAAAATCAGGCCATTTTATATACTGCTCAGGTATTTCTGGAATGTTTTTAATTTCTTAATTCTAGCTCTAAATCCAATCTCTGATCTAAAAAAAATTCTTACTTCTTTTCCATCATTTTTGAAGATGCAATCATAAGATAATATCCAAAAATAAATTCAAATCTATTTCAAGATTATAAGTATATTTGAGAAAAATGTTTATAACAAAAGTACAGTTGTTAACCTTTTAACCGCTAATTAACCTTTTCGATGTTAGTTACGGAGACGCCACGTCTTTTGAAAAATTTTTGTCTGTATGCGACGCGATGCGATGCGTTTAATGGTTGCATGCGCCATCTCTTGGTCAATTTTGGTCGCAATTTCTTCATTTTAGACTTATTTGATAGGAAATTCAATGCTTTCAATTTTAGTTCTAAAAACATCCGCATATAGCATTATACTTTTTTCAAAAAAATCAATAATTTTGACAGCCGACTTGTTACACCTTTCTGTCTTTGTTCTCTGATTGGATACTACCAAATCTTCTAGGCGTGTTTCTAAATGACAGATTCACAAACGAGCAACACTAACAAAGACAATTCACGTTATACACATTCGTAATGATTTTGTTGTAATAATTACATTTATTGCAATTTTTCATGTTCACAAATAATAAAATATAGTTCTCTATCAAAATATAAAGTTTGACTCGGAAAATTTTAAATATTAGAAGAAAAATACATTTGGAGAAATATCCGTAACAAAAAATAATTATTGCTACATAACGTAATCAGGAAATTCCTAAGGCGTGTTTCTAAATGAAGATTCAGACACGACAACGAAGCTGTGTACGTTCGTAATTGAAGTAAATAATAACATCTATCATAATTTTTTACATTCATAAATAAGATTTGATGTTACTTTATGGAAATATAAAGTTTGATTTGGAAAATTTTAAATTTTACAAGAGAAATAAGCAAACTGGAAATAAAAAGAGAATTACTCGACCGCTGTTGATCTGAATAACGGCACAATCATTGGTTGAGTTATAATTCTTTTGTTTTACTGCTAACTATTTTTTACACATTTTTTTTATATTTTTTGACAGTTATTAACATTATTTTTATTTTTTCGTTACATTTAACCAATTTGAATCTAAAATTATTTAATTTTTAGAAGCTGAATTAAAAAAATTCTGTGTATTTTAGATTAATATTTTAACAAAAGAACTGATTGCAAATGACACAGACCAATCACATTGTTCTCAGATTTAAGTAGAGGGCCACTAGCTAAAAGAATCAGTTTAAGTAGAGGGCCAATAGCTAAAATCTTCAGTGAAAGGGTTAAATCATTGGTTGTATGAGGTAAAAAATCAAAGCTTTTAATTGGCCAAGTCACAAACTGAAGACAAAGCCAATTGTTAAAATATATTCACTTATAATACTAAATTAACCTCAGATTCGTTTATAAAAAGTATATTTATAATTTATAAGGTTATAAAAATGAATGAAAGTTTTTTCAAAAATAAAAAATTGCTATTTATTTATTATAAAATATTCAACTTCGGCAAATATAAAGCAACTTGCAAACAACGGAGTGGTAACGTGAATGCTCTTTTTTCAATTTTACATCATAGAAAAGTAAATTTTCTTTTTGTTAAATCTTAAATATTTTTCAAAAATAATTTTGTTTTTTTAGTATATAATGTAAAAATGATTTTAATTTCTCAGGTTATACTTAAATCATACCTTAAATCATATTCGAAATGAAAAATCTCAGCGTTTTGCTTTATTTTCTTTGATCAGGCAGTTTCTTTGTTCTTTCCAGCCAATCAGAATGTCTTTGTCGGCTGAGAGCCAGCTGACATCCAATCACTGAGAAGTTTACTTCTTTGTTTAGGTTTAGAGGCCGTTTTATTGATTTTTTACTTGTAAAATCATTCAGAAGAGGGCACCATCATATAGAGCTTTTAAAAATCTAATCAATAACTGTCAAACGAATATTCTAGCGTTAAAAATAAGGGAATTAGAGTGACGTCAACTGCTTACGAGAGGTCTCGTAAAAGACACGCTAAAGATTAATCTTAATCCTCATTTTATTTTAGAAAAAACTTTAATTAAAAATTCCTTCCCAAGATTAAAACAATATTATATTTCCAACCCTTTAATTATTTTTGGACAATTAGCAATTGCATCTTCCAACTTGGATTTTGACAAAATATACAATTTAATAGGAAAAACAATTTAAAAAGAAAAAGTTTTAAAATGACATATAATAAAATACTTTAAAAATATCAATATTTTGTTAGTATGTTTGCTTCTGTATATATATTTGAGCCACACTTATGTACTTTAATAAAAAAGAATTAATAATAATTAAAAATGTTATTTAAAAGTTAAAATTTTATAACTTAGGCATGTATCTCATTAATATATGTAAAATATATATGCATGACTAAAGCAGCAGTATGGGATATAGGGTTTAAACATAGGTTAGTAGATAGAACCATGAAGCTCAATCTTAAGCTAAAATTGACTGCTTCAATAGTCAATAATATTTTAATTTTAAAGGCATGTTATTTACTAGATAAGTTCAAACATACTGGTATACATCGAAATAATGTACTTCTTTATTGTGTAATTGCCATTATTTTCTTAAATTATTGTCTGTTACATGTGATTTATAAAATAATTTGAAGTTTGAGATTTTGTTTTGTAAATTCAGTATAAGTCATCTCATAGTAAATTTGATTTTCCCTTATATATAAGCGCAAATTGTTTGAATTTTTTTCAGAAGTAAAATAATTGTATTAGAGCAATATATAATGATTATAAATAACAGTAGAACATATCAATATGATTGAGCAGTTTGGCTTTTTTTCAGGAGTAATAAAATTTCTATTTTTATTATTTATAATATTTTAGATTTTTTAATATACATATCTAGTTAGGAAAAAATTAAGAGGTAACCACTTTTCATCTATTAGCTGTCTACAATACTGAATCATGAATATTTATATGTTTCTTACTGGCAGTTTTAACAATATTATAGATCATTGGTTTGAAGATTATAAGTTATTTTATTGTAATACTTTATTGTCTATTGCCTCGATGTACTTTCAAACTAAGAACATTTACACCAAGTGTTATTATCCTATTATCTATTCACTCATTCTGCATTTATGTACGCACACACGCACACGAGTATATTGTATTTTCATTGTTGAAAACAGTATTTCACTACAAATTTTTAATGTAAATACAGTTCTGTTGTTAATCTTTTAGTTAATGAAAGTTAACATTGATATCTGTATTTCAATTATCATTACAATTCTTTATAATAAACAAGAACAAATAAAAGTCCACAGAATGATTAAACTTCAAAATAAAAACATAATTAATAAAGAGGAAGCTCTAAAAAATATTTTTATAAAAATTGAAAATAAAAAAAAATAGAGATTAGATAATTGAAAATAAAAGTCTCTGCAACTTAATGCATTTTCATTTTAATTAATCAATCGTAATTAAACACATTTCTCTTTTACTATGAAAACGGAAATTAAAGTTGGATAAATTTCATCTTGTATCCCTACGTTTCTTTTAAATGTCTATTAAATCAACAAATACAATGAAACAAAGAAATAATTAAAACAAATAAATAAACATTATAAAAATTATTTTTCTAAAAGCTGCATTAAAGTAAATAAAAATATTTACCTCTAACGTCAAATCACCCATCAATATTTTAACAGTTAAATATTTTTTTTAATTAAAATAAAAATCTTTTAATTAAATGCTACTTTAATTGCTAAACTGTTTGCTTTCAATTATTTTTGAGAAATGATGTTCTTGGAATTAAAGGTCAATTGTTCAAATGAAGTAGAAAAATGCAAACATGTCATTTTTTTAATAATAGAACTGAAATGAATTGTTTATTAAAAATTGAAGATTTTGATAAAAGCTTTTGAAAATATATTGATATTTAATTAATTTAATTTCAAAAACAAATGTAAATTATTAAAACAAACCAATAGCCATAAACTATTCTAGAAGACTCTTTGGCAATGTCATTTGTTATATATTGTACATTAGTACTAGGTTCGAATGATTGAATGTAGATGTTAGATATATTCTATTCAGTATTCAAAAAATATCTAAACTACAATGCTTTGAGACGGTAAAAAATTAAGTCATTGTCATGTTGCTATATCTGTTTTCAATAGAGAAATGAAATATCAGAATTTAAATGTTCTGCACAAGTATAAGGACAGATAGATTTCAAATATTTTTTATTTGGTACGCTATTATTAAATGTTTTGATGATACTAGTAGGCAAATCTAATGAAATATGCTTTTTTTTTTCTCGTGTGTCAAAAGTGAACCCGAGACAACTGCTTGTAGGCAGCTGTGCTGACCACTCGACCACCAACACTTGACAGAAATATGCTTTTAAAAATAATTATAATCTTATAAACATTTATTTATATATGAAGTAATCTAAAGGTGAACAAATGTTATAGAAAATATTTTAGTTACTGAGGGCAAAATAATGTGATAAAATGAATATTATAGTATACATTTCCTTTAATTGATGAAATATATGCAATATATGTGGGGTTCAAAGTCAGACTTTCACACGACTTACAACTCTCAGTGCCATTTTACATTGCTAACCCACCTGATCACACACATGTTGAAAAGATAAATAATCACCAATATACGTATTTCATGCTAAATCAACAGTCATCAGTTGGTCCAGATTACCATTTCCACACATATATACAATCAGCACTCAGTTTTATATTAAGATAGTCAATCTTCATACTTTAATTTAATTGATGTGAAAAATTGTGAACTTGATTACATTTCATTTTATATCTAATTCCGTTAAAAAACAATTAAAAATTAATTCTGAAAATTTGTAATAGTTCGGTTTTATAAACTTTGACAACTTACTAAATTGGCTATTTTTTTTTGAAGATACATTTGTTTAAAAATTATTTTTGACGATATTAATGAAACCTACTTTTTAAATTTAATGTTAGCTTAATTAATAAATTCTACAGAATTTAATTAATAATAATAATTTGTTCATCTAATTCTACAATTTGATTATGTTTTATGACTTCTATATATGTATTCAAGTTTTTGTTTATTATCAGTGTACCATCATTTCAACTATATAATAATATCACATCTATTTGTTAACACAGAAATGTAGGCTACCTTCTCTCAGCATAAATGCAATTTGGATCCAGATTATTTTTCAAGTGAGTTAAATATAAACTCATGGAGTAATTTAAGTTTCTATATATATATCAAATATATATAAAACTAATTTTGTGTATATATTGTATCCTTTCCTTAATGGAAAAACTACTGAACAAAAAGAATCTGGCTAACTGTGATAACAATAATGTATTACAGTTAAATTATATAAACAATGACTATTAAAATAATACTGTTTTGACTAGCTCAAGATGCACTCCTAAGATACAATATCTAATAAAACAATATTTTTAATAATTAAATGTAAGAAATTTAATAAATAAATATAATACAATTTATATTTACAATTAATAATTAGGGTTCCAATTTTAATACTTAATCTATTCATTTCAATAATGAATTCAATTTAAACTAGCTCAAGATTATAAACAAATAAAGTTCTATCAAAATAACAAATATAATTATGAAACATTCTGCTTGAGACAGTCAGTAAGGTACACTGACATAAACATTGAGAATACATTCTAAAAGATACACTACCAATGGCATAAGAATATTACTGTACCAAATTCACATAACTAAACTATCATGTAATACTCTTATAACTGTAAAATACACATATAATAATGCTAAAATATGATTTATAAATTTATTACAGAAATAATAAAGTAATTACTTAATATCCCATTAATAAAATATTAAACAATAACTTTACTCATCATCTTTCAATAAGAAATTTACAATTCTCCAAAATAATAATAATAATAATCACAGGTTCATTTCTAACAAATTAATAACTAAATGAATTAATTAATTACCACTTTGTAGTTAAATATGATGAGGGATTTTACAAGATATTTAACTACTCTTACAAAGTAAGTACAACACTAATCAACTAAAATAACTTAATGACTCTCAACATTAAATCTACTTAATAATTAAACTTTAATAATAAAAAATGTATATAATATAATAACATTTTAAGTATGCATTGCACAATCTCTCTTTATTTAATATATATATATATATCATCATCAACCATTATCACTCCACTGCAGGATGAAGGTCTCTCCAAGTTTAATCCATCTTTTCCAATATTTAGCCTCCCTTTTCCACAACACCCCTGCACACTTTCTTATTTCATCCATCCATCTCACATGTGGTCTCTTTCTGGGTCTTTTACAATCTCTTGGAATCCAGTTTCAAATTTCAATTCTCTATCTATTATCATTTCTTCTAGCAATATGTCCATCCCAACTCCATTTCAATCTTTTAATTTTTTCAATAAGGTCAGTAACACATGTGGTTGTCTTACCCATACATTGCGTTTTTGATCTCTTCTTGTTACTCCCAACATACATCTCTCCATACTCCTTTGAGTAGTCTGAAGTCTCTGTATTGCTCTTCTATTAAGTGTCCAAGTCTCAGATCCCTAAGTAAGAACTGGTAAAACACATTTGTTAAAAACCATTCTTTTCAAACACATAGGCATATTTCCTTTTAGTATCAAGTTATTTCTACCAAAAGCACTCCAACCAAGTTTAATTCTATGATTAATTTCCTCCATTATGTTTCCATCTGTATTAATAATCTGACCTAGGTATTTGTAACTGTTAACTTCTTCTAATTCTTCATAATCAATCTTTATTTTCATATTTTGAGCAAATCAATTAAACATTACTTTAATCTTTGCAACATTTATCTTTAGTCCTACTTTTCTACTTTCATCAACTCCTGCAACATTTCCTGCAGCTCTGAAGCATTATTTGCAAAAACAAGTACATCATCTGCAAAATCTAAATGACTTAAATACTCTCCATTTACTTTCATTCCTTTAGTTTCCCATTTTAATCCACAAAATATTTCTTGCAGCACTGCTGTAAAAAGTTTTGGAGATATGGAGTCACCTTGCCTTACACCTTTCTCAATGTTGATTTTTCCAGTATCATTATGTAATCTAATTGTTGCTGTTGCATTTTTATAAATATTCTTTAAAATATGACAATATCCTGGATCTATACCTTGATGATCCAATGCTTTAATCACTGAAGAAATGTGTATAGAATCAAATGCCTTTTCATAATCTACAAATCCAAAACATAATGACAACTCATATTCATTTGTCCTTTCTATGACTTCTCTCAATACCTGGATATGATCTATTGTACTAAAACCACTTTTAAATCCAGCTAGTTCTCTTGCTTGGTGGAAATCCAAAGTTCTCTGTAGACGAGTAAAGTAATGTCATCATGGATGCAGTGCAAATCATAAGAGTAGGTCTGTATTCATAGGGCACCTAAGATTCAAGTCATGGCTCTATTATAGCATTTATTCATGTTAAGAAAATGCAACTGTCCATGGAAAGAGGTATAGAGCTTTATGTTATCTGTATATTTCAATAAGTCTTGGAAATATAATACAAACAACAGTTTTCAATATATCTCTAACACCTAATATTTCATATGAATATTACTACTCTCCTGACCACCAGCCTATATTATCCACACTGAATAACCCATTCAACATCATAAAAATACTCAAACAACATTCTAAAATAACTTTTAAAACACATTATTGAAGAATCAACAAATATTTAAATTCATTTCAAAATGGTTTTTATGTACAAATATTTAGAGATTAATATTATATGTTTTTCTGTATTTCAACAGATAGCATTCATAAAAATAACATCTTAGTCATTTATGAATGTTATATAATGTATACATATTCAAACATACACATTAAAATAAATATTTAAACTGTCCTTGGATGTTTTCAAACATTTATCAATTCTTTCATAAAGTACTCATGATAATTTCATCAATGGTTCATTGCATTGTTTAATATTGAATTCAAGCAATGTAAAATATTAATCTTAAAATACTAATTAAGATATATCTTTTCTTCAATAAAAGAAAAACAAAATTATTAAGAAAAATGTAATCTAAATAATATTAAAGAATTACCAATGATCACATTATATTAATAAGACAATTCATGGCAATCCACTTCTTAAACCATACATTAAAAAAAAAAACGACTGAAATGTGCTTTGTTCAGAAAATTACTTTCTGAATATCCATTTGTTTTTTGTTTTTAAAAAAAATAATAAAGTTAATCTATTTTAAAATTATATAATAACAAGTTAGTTTTAAAATAAAAAAATTGTAATATTTTAAAATACTTGTGTTAAACTTAATTAAATAATAATAATAATAATAATAATAATAATAATAATAATAATAATAATAATAATAATAATAATAATAATAATAATAATAATAATAATAATAATAATAATAATAATAATAATAATAATAATAATAATAATAATAATAATAATAATAATAATAATAATAATAAAATAATAATAATAATAATAATAATAATAATAATAATAATAATAATAATAATAATAATAATAATAATAATAATAATAATAATAATAATAATAATAATAATAAATAATAATAATAATAATAAAAAAAGTTTTAAAATTATGAAAAGATTTATTTTTTCCTTTCTGCTCATAAACTAAATGCTTGTCAGGAAAATTGCTTGTCAGGATACTTGTACTATTTCCTAGTTACAGTTGGACATTGTGCACAAATCATATTTTTATCTTGGCACCATATGAAGAAATGTACAAATAATAATAATAATAAATCCAGTAAAAATCAAAGAAAAATATTAATCATTTCAAAGAAATAATTGTTCTTTCCAGTTTTTATTTCTCTGGGCATTTATTCAGGCATACAATATCTTCTTAAAATAAATCAAGATCCAATTATGAAAATATTTCTTATGTACATTTCAACCATTGGGTATAGCAGATATATTGCAATAAATATGACATAAGTAATATTTGCATTTCTATCAGTCAAAATCATTAGTAGTAGACATTATACAATATGAATTATTTATTTAACAGATTTACCAACAGATATATAGTTCATGAATTAAACTGATTAATTCTTTCTTTTAAGGTTTACAATTTTTTTATCCTTTTAAAGATATATTTTTTCACAAATATTTTTTTTTTCCAGGTAAAATCAGATATATCATTCCAACATTCATTAATTGATAATATTTTTAATCTTTTAAAAAACATATTAGAGTTCATTATTTTCAGATAACTTATGTCTTCTTCAATTTGTCTTTAAGTACATCATTCTTAAATCTAAGTTCATTTTGATTTCTTTAAAGACAAATCAAATGTGAGTTATTACTATCAATTATAATAAAACAAACCATAAAACATTTTAAGTTCAGTTTTAAAACATATATACAGAGTCTTGATATCCTATTATTTCTTTTAAATTTGATATTACAGTAAAGATTTTTAATGAACATCTGATTCCTCTTACTTAACATTAATAAATTAGCTGCATAGCTATATGATAGTCATTTTACATAAATGGTCACTCACTCTAAAATATGTGCTTGTTGACGAAATGGCAATATATTGATGAAGTTAAAATGCAAATGGACAAACTTGGTATTATTTTTATTATTAAAGATTATAATATGGATGGTCAAAAAATAAAATTTATTAACAATATTTTAAAAAGTGCTAAAAATAAAGTTTTAAGTAATAATGTATACTATATGATATATCCTTTTTGTGCTACATGTCCTCGTATTTTTGCAAATATAAAATTACATAAAGAAGGTAATCCTTTGTGAGTGATGATAGATTTTGGTGGTTCATTCATATATCAGACTTCTAAGTATATTTGTAAACTTTTACAAGACTTTTTAGGATTTGTGGAAAATATTATTGCTTCATTGTTTGACTTTGTAAATGGTATTAAAAATTTGATGATTGATGAAAATGATGTTATAGCTTCATTGGATATTACAGAAATGTATGGATCTATTAATATAATAGAATGAATTCCATAAAAATAATTGAACATGCATTAAAAAGTAAAAGTATTTGTAAATATATGATAAAATTTATTGTTGATTCTTTAAAAAATTTTAATGATAATATTGTTGCATCTGTTGAAGGTCAATATTATAAGATGTCTAAAGGTTGGCCTATGGGTCTGCCTGTAGTTGCACAAGTTTGCAATTTTGTTTTATCTACATATGAGAGTAGTATTTTAAATATGTGTACTTTGGGAGATATTAAAATTTACAAAAGATAGGTGGATGATATTTTTGTTTGTGGAAATACTAATAGTATAAATTTTTTGTAGAGGAATTAAATAAGTTGAATGGCTTGAAATGAACTATTGAAAAGGAACAGGTGAATAGTATTAAATATTTAGATTTAATGATTACAAGAGATAAACATATTTTAAATTATAGACTAATAATTAAGCCACTTCAAAAAAGAGGATGTATAAATTGTAAATTAAAAGTACCAATGATCCATAAGATGGCAAGTTTTAGATCTTTTTTGTTTGAGAATGAAAAAATATGTTGTTACCAAAGTGATAAACTGAAAAATATTGAAATGTTTGCCAAGGAATTGCTTGATGTTGGTTATAAAATGGAACAAATAAACAATACTTTATGTCAATTTAAAAAAAAGTTATCATAATTTAAAGGAAATGAAGATTAATAGTAAACAATGGATATCTATTCCATTTATTTCAAATTCACAAGTGAAATTTTTTAAGGATTTATATAAGAATGTGTTTAATGTTTCATTCTACGTTCTAAACAATATTAATAAATTAGTCAATAATTCTAAGGATGTCATACCTGTCAAACAGAGAAGTAATGTCATATATCAATTTTTTGTGATTGTATGCTATCATATATAGGTGAATCTAGGTACAGTATTGAGAAACAATTGAAAGAGCATGAATTGTTATATAAGCATATAAAAAGTAAAAATAATGGTGATTTAATATCTCCTTCAATTTTCTTTGATCATGAAAAAACATGTAAATATTAATTTAAATTTGATTTTTGAAAATGTGAAAATTCTTCATGAAGAGAGAAACCATAGTAAAAGAAAAATTAAAGAGGCAATTTTTATAAACAGGAATAAAATGCATTTAATAAATTGACAAGCTGCTAACATTAAAATACAAGATTAGTGGAATTTGAATTGATGATGTTTGCTTCTGCTTTTGTTTTTGAATTTAATGGCCATTGAGGCAGGTTTAAGAAATTAACCGAAAGTACTTATGCAGATTTAAGGATTGTTTGTAATAGTTTGTAAACCGTTAAATTTATTATTTCAATTATAATTACAATTTTGTTATTAATTAATGGACATTTTATTATATATATATATATATATATATCAAATCAAAACTACCCCAAATCTAAAATTAAACCAGACCAGCATAAAAATAATATTAAAACACACCCTAAGGTTTCACTGCTACAAGCATACTTCTTAAGTGTAAAAAACTACAAAAAAACTACACAATATATATACTATTAAAAACTACCCACAAATCCATTCACTTCCCATCCACCCTTAATATTAAAAGAACTCTTAAATAAGTTAATTGCTTCAGAATAATAAATTTTCAATAATAAAGACTCTTTAATTCTTTTTTATTATTGAAAATTTATTATTCTGAAGCAATTAACTTATTTAAGAGTTCTTTTTATATTAAGGGTGAATGGGAAGTGAATGAATTTGTGGGTAGTTTTTAATAGTATATATATTGTGTAGTTTTTTTGTAGTTCTTTACACTTGAGAAGTCTGCTTGTAGCAGTGAAACCTTAGGGTGTGTTTTAATATTATTTTTATGCTGGTCTGGTTTAATTTTAGATTTGGGGTAGTTTTGATTTTATATTGACTAGTTTAGCTTTTTGCTTGTAATGTTTATATATATATATATATATAAATTCAGTTGAGGATTATTATGTATTAAAAGCACTACTAAGGAATTTAAAATATATTTTCTTTACCTTTAAATTGTTTGATATATATATAATGAGACATGAATTCAGACTTTCAAGTACTTTATAGCTATCTAATCCATCTTATACTACCATTATACATGTCCACATACATGTGGAAAAGGTGAATGATCTACAATATACACCCTTCATTGTGAACCAGCACTCGTCAATTAGTCCATCTAACCATCTCCCACAAATGTATACAATGAATGCTCAGTTTATATTAAGATAACAAATCGTCAAACTTTAATGGACATGCTTCAATCTTCTCCATTCACCAACTCTTAACCCATTCATATCATTGAAAATCTGAGGGTGGACTGCTCAAAGTCCTTGCTGATGTCAATATTATTAGTATAACCATGTTGACATGAAGTCAATCTGATCCCTCACATATAGGACCTTAATATGTTCTTTTAGTTATGAAGAGGTATGGGCAGAATACAGTATGAATATGTAATATTTAAATACATGTATATTTTCTATATATTCACTTTAGTATAGAAAATATACAAGTATTTATATATTACATATTTAGTCTGTATACTTTCTATCTTTATTCTGTATAATTAAATGGTTATAAAGTCCTATAAGTGGTGTCAGGTTGACTTAAAGCCCAACATGCATATGACAATAATATTGGCATCAGCCTGGGCATTGACTGTTACATTCTGAATTTTTAATGATATGAATGGCTAAAAAGTTAGAGAGTGGAGAAGATTGAATCTTGCCCATTAAAGTTTGAAGATTTGCTATCTTAATATAAACTGAATAATGATTGTACATAGGTGTGAGAGATGGTGGTCTGGATCAACTGATGCATGCTGGTTTAAAACAAAATACATATATTGGAGATCATTTATTTTTTTCACATGTGGTGATGTGTATAAGATGGATTGGATAACTCTAGGATACTTGAGAGTGAGTTCAAGTCCTTTATAATTACATTAAGTTTAGTATAGAAAATGTACATGAATTTTAGTATTAAATGTACATCTATATGTATATAAATATTATATACTTCAACATATGCTTTACATTTATAAGTCCTAATTAGTGATGTTTTATAAATTGACGCATAGGCTTTCATTGAAATCTTATTTGTATTTATAGTGATTTTTTTAAAATATGGATTTCCAGAAACAGCAAATTAATGGCATATATATTAAATATTCCACAATCAGATAAGAAATGATCTCCGAATATACAAAATTATAAACAACAATGAGATGAAATGTTTGCTATCTTTTATTTAAATAATGATGAAAATATACAAAATAGACATCACCATAACATACCTTTCAAGAATATACATAACCACATTTGGAAAGGTTTCACTCCTAAACTCCCTCATATTTCCAAAGATCATATATTATCTTGTGGGTTTTAAACCAACAGAAGCTTTCATTAAAAATGTAGAATCCCACTGTCTGCTACTCTGTAGAGGTGGGTGCAGATCATTATCAGTCTGTGCACCCTTCAAAAGCCAAGAGACATGAATGGACTGGGACTGCATTCAATAAAAGTATTTGCAATACAGAGAACTTACAATATAATCCATAAACTTTACTCTGATTGCAGGACCTCCCAATGTCCACTTCCCAAAGAATAAGTTCTTCCCACTGATAGACTGCCCCCTCTGAGGTTCACTCCTGTCTGGCTTCAAACACAGATCTCATACATTTTTTGCGCACATAGTACCTTCTGCGACCATGTTCAATTCAAAAATAACCTACGGGGAAGCCTTCAACCTATCCAACTCAAATACCCAGAAGGCACACACTTAAAAACCCCATCGACATAAACAAACTGCGCAAACTAGCCCGTAGATTGAAACTAGCACCTAAACACACAGACTTCCTTCTCAAAATTAACGTTGTAGCCTCTCCACTGCTATATTTCTAAATAGAAGAGGCTTCCGCATAGATCCCATATGTTGTCATTGTTTATCCAGCCCAGAAGATATGGACTATATCTTTCACCTTTGTCCAGTCTGGCAAGGACTAAGACAAAACTTCCAGAAACACATTAATAGTAATGGTCCAGACCTAACATCACTTTGAGGGGTTTTAAATAGAGGCATTTTCGCTGAAATTAGGCTCGCCACTTACATAAAGTTTGCCATCTGGTTGACCAGATGCAAGGTGATTTTTCAAAAATTACCACTTGATGACCTCAATAACTGCTTCCTCAACATAATTAAAAATATCCAAGAAACAGACAAGAGAGAGGCTGATCCATACCTGGCCATATCAACCTTGGAATTCACAACTGGCCTAAACAGTACCTGACCAACCAATCCCTAAATAATTTATATGAACATAACCATTATGATTTAATAAAACCCTCCAACCATAACTTACCAAAACAGGTTTACTAACAAAGGTATTTCATTATAGACTAGATGAACAATATTCACTCTGCATCTACAGACTAAGTCCTTCACTAACACTCATTTTATATTCCACTGACTTTTGGATCATTTCTTCTTTGTATATATCACCCAGTAACCTCACCTAGTTAATTCTTGTTATCTATTTGTTTTTTATTGTTTGTTTGTAATCATTTATAGGTCAAATAAAATTATCTTGAAAGAAAGAATAATGATGAAAATGTACTATGACTATTAAGCAAATTTTAAAAGGTTCAAATATTATGCAGTGCAAAATAGTTTTCAAAAGTAAATTTTTTTTTACTCTAATTAGTCATGTCTCTATTCCATGTAAAACCATACTCCAATGTAAAAGCCTATTTAATTGCACTTTGCTTATGAATTTTTTTGTTATTGTATCAAACACTAATTATTCAAATAGTCTAAATAAGAGTCATATATCACATGACCCTATCTCTTAAGCTTGTAAGTTATAAACAATACGGGTTGCGAATTCCTCCACAAGCTTTATCATAAATGCTTAGCCAGAGCCAGATTGGCAACCCTCATTGTTTATAACTAATTATTCAACTTTCCAAATATTTATGTTTATTAATGTGATTTATAATTTTATGTAATACTTTTATATAAAGAACTTCAGCTCATAACCTATTTTTATTTCTATAGTTTTACTTATATTTATTCTAAATTTTTTCCATGGTCTAACAATACTATATGGCTATTTGCTAAGTTATACAAAATATTTGGAACTACTACCATACCATTGCCAACTCTACTATAATAACATTTTCAACATCCAATGTTATCTTTATCATTTTCAAAATAATAATTATTAAAATAGAAGTTTACATTAAACAAAACAAAAGATAAAATCCCACTTTACTCTCTTATACTCTGCTCTATAACGTTTTGTTTTTTAAAGAAGATTATGAAATCATACAAATATTTTCAGATACATATACAAATTTCATAATAAATATTTTTCATTTCATCCTATCTTTTTTTCAAACTTCCAACAAAGTAATTTACTTTTTAATACGTTTTAAATATATAGCAAAATATTTATAATTATGATTTTTTCAATATATCTCTCAATTATACGTATAGTCATGAAATATTATGAAAATCTCTATTTAGTATTCTCAATGATACACCATCTACATGTGAAATGATACTAATTCTGCAGAAAAGTTTATATTTTATCGCATTGATTTTTATTTTAAACAAAGAAAGAAGAATGGAAATGTTTGATGTAGAAAAACTTACCAATAATATACAATAAGTTCATATTTTTCTTAGATTACATTTTTAACGAAGTTAAATTTTTTCTAAGTATCTACCATTTAGTTTAGTTAATTAGACTTAAGACAACTCTACTGCATTAAAGATGTATTATCTTTTTAATCATCTTTTTTAAATTATTTAACCTTTTTGATATCTGTATCATCATCATCATCAACCATTATCAATCCACTGCAGGATGAAGGTCTCTCCAAGTTCAATCCATCTTCTCTGATCTTTAGCCTTTTTTTTCCACAACACCCCTGCACACTTTCTTATTTCATCCATCCATCTCACATGTGGTCTCTTTCTGGGTCTTTTACAATCTCTTGGAATCCAGTTTAAAATTTCAATTGTCCATCTATTATCATTTCTTCTAGCAATATGTCCAGCCCAACTCCATTTCAATCTTTTAATTTTTTTCAATAAGGTCAGTAACACCTGTTTGTTGTCTTACCCATACATTGCGTTTTCGATCTCTTCTTGTTACTTCCAACATACATCTCTCCACACTCCTTTGAGTGGTCTGAAGTCTCTGTATTGCTCTTCTATTAAGTGTCCAAGTCTCAGATCCATAAGTAAGAACTGGTAAAACACATTTGTTAAAAACCATTCTTTTCAAACACATAGGCATATTTCCTTTTAGTATCAAGTTATTTCTACCAAAAGCACTCCAACCAAGTTTAATTCTATGATTAATTTCCTCCATTATGTTTCCATCTGTATTAATAATCTGACCTAGGTATTTGTAACTGTTAACTTCTTCTAATTCTTCATAATCAATCTTTATTTTCATATTTTGAGCAAATCGATTAAACATTACTTTAGTCTTTTTAACATTTATCTTTAGTCCTATTTTTCTACTTTCATCTGCTAACTCCTGCAACATTTCCTGCAGCTCTGAAGCATTATTTGCCAAAACAACTACATCATCTGCAAAATCTAAATGACTTAAATACTCTCCATTTACTTTCATTTCTTTAGTTTCCCATTTTAATCCACAAAATACTTCTTGCAGCACTGTTGTAAAAAGTTTTGGAGATATGGAGTCACCTTGCCTTACACCTTTCTCAATGTTGATTTTTCCAGTATCATTATGTAATCTAATTGTTGATGTTGCATTTTTATAAATATTCTTTAAAATATGACAATATCCTGGATCTATACCTTGATGATTCAATGCTTTAATCACTGAAGAAATGTGTATAGAATCGAATGCCTTTTCATAATCTACAAATCCAAAACATAATGACAACTCTTATTCATTTGTCTTTTCTATGACTTCTCTCAATACCTGGATATGATCTATTGTACTAAAACCACTTTTAAATCCAGCTTGTTCTTTTGGTTGGTGGAAATCCAAAGTTCTCTGTAGACGAGTTGTAATTATCTTGGTAAAAATTTTATATAAAACTGATAAAAGGCTGATAGGTCTGTAATTTCTAATATCTTCTTTATCACCTTTTTTAAATATTAATATTATTACTGCATTCTTCCAATCTTCCGGTACATCTTTATCATTTAGACATTTGGTATATAACTTTGGTAAAATTGTTTCTATTTCTTCACCTACTTCTTTTAATATATCAATTATAATTCCATCATTTCCTGGAGCCTTTCCTTTCTTCATACATTTAATTGCAAGGCTCACTTCTTCATTTAAAATTCTGGGAAATTCGGAAGATGTAATAGACATAGGAGGTACTTGTTCTTTATTACTATATAATTCTTGATAAAAATCTTCTACCAATTTCATGATGTCATCTCTCTTTTTAGTAATAATTCCATCTTTTTTTCTTATTGCAGATATAAATTTCCTACCAATACCAAAATGTTGTTTAACATTCTTGAGACTTTTATTTTCTTCTACAGCTTTCCTTGCTATTTCACAGTTATACTTTCTTATATCATTTTCAACTCTTTTCCGTACCATTTTACAAAATTCGAGATATTCAATTCTTTTTAATACATCATTTTTGTATATCTTCATATTCCTTCTTTTCTTCATAAATTTTCTAGTCTCAGTAGAAATTTTATTAGTCAATTGCTGCTTTTTTCTACCAGCTATCTTTGTTGCAGTTTTTAAAAGTGTATCAGTTATTTTCATATTAATTTCATTCAAATCTGAATCATGTTCAAAATCTCCTAACACTTGAAACCTATTTGTAAGTTCTAATTTAAATTCGTTTTTGGTGCAGTGTCATTATGATTTTTAGGACTGAAAAGAAAATTGCTTTTGGATAAGCTGATGTTTTAAAATGTAGTAGAGTTAAAAGTTTGAAAGAGTAGTTGACTTTAAATAATTTATTTATATATTTCTCAATTGTGTTAGAAACAACAACACTATTAAATTTCTTGTTTGTTTATAATCCTATCTCTGACCAAGAAGAGAGTGTTATATTACATTTAGTCTTCAGTCTTTATGATAAACTATTAGAAAATATGAAGTAAAATATTATTGAAATACATTATTCTTTATGATAACTGCATTAAAATATATAATAAATAAATAAAATATTTAACTTTAAAAATTAAAATAATAGTATGTTTAAGAAAAGAAAAAATTTGAAAGATTACAAGTTTATTAAAAACTTTTATTTATTTATATTATTAAAAACTTTTGAATTAATTATAATTGAAAGCTATAAATTTTTTATTTAGAAAAAGTGGAAAAAGTTTCCAGACGTCATGTATTAATTCTATTCCTTTGCTCTATCAGTAGAATTTAAATGTTATTATAGAGATTTTTCTCACTTATCAGAATATTCACATCACTGAATTATTCGAAATGTAAGTTCAATAGGTAATCCAGATAATCAATATTCGTCTTTATAGAAATAACTTATTAATTAACTCTAAGGTTAATTTTAGTCACTCCGAGAAAACTGATAGTTTGACCATTAAGAAACTATAGAAATGCTCCTAAGATAAAAGTGAATTAAATATTAACTTTATTTTTTAAAAAATCAGACTTTTATCCTATAATGACATAATAACTGAAAATGGTGATGAGAATTTGGAAAAAAATTAAATCTGTCCATTACAGTTTGAAGATTTTCTATCTTAATGTAAACTGAACACTGATCATATATGTGTGTGTGTGTGATGATGATCTAGGTAAACTGATGAATGCTGATTCAGCACGAAATCCATTTATTGGAGAGAATTTATCTTTCTCACATGTATTTGGTTATGTATATTTGTTATATAAGATAACATGGATATTTAATGGAAACTCGAAAGTCTGTGTTCAAATCCTCTCTAATAATGGGTAAAGTTCAGTATATACATTATACATGGAATTAAATATTAAATATTAATTTTATAGATTAAATTTGATTATTAAGATCAATAATTTAAAAGGGAAAATTGTATATTTTAAGAAAAGCCTTAAAAACCTCATATAGAATAAATATATTGATATTAATACAATCAAATTCTCTGCATTCTATATTATATTTATTGATTTTTTAAACAATGCTTTGATATCATGAAATAATATAGGGATAACCAATAAATACGTTTTAGATTCTTTTAATTTGCAAAAGTGATTTCTCATAATATTAGATTCCTGTAAATAAAAATTTCTTTCAAATAGTATTATTTGTCTTTTCAATTTAGTTGGTTTTGAACAAAGGTAAGTGGTGAAAAAAATATATAATCAAGTATAAGTTACTTATTGACTAACAGATTACTTTACAAAAATAATACATAACTTCAAATCTTTATTACTTATAATTGAAATGTTTGTTCAGAAATTTTACTAGTATTATTTGTCACTGAAATATTTAAATTTCTTATTTTGTTTTGAAAAAGTGAGAAATGAAATATGATTGAATTGCGAAGTGGTGATGACTTTTAGGAAAACAATACTAAAGAGGCAAAATATAGGTCAGCTACAAATTTCTTATTTTTTATATCACAAATTACATCTATTTTTTATTCAATACATATTACAATAAAAACAAAATGAATATAAACTGGTTTTGTAACTCACAGAAAAAGAATCTTAAAACCATAAAATTATTTACTTTTACCACTACTGATAAACTAAGTTTAAAAGAAAGGCTAGAAAGAGTTCCATTTTGGCATTGTTTGCCAACACATTTTCTAGTATATGTGATCCAGATGTCAGTGCAAAATAGTTCATGGAGTATGCCTCTTATCTTATTTGCAGCTGTCTTTGACACATTGTTAAGAAAATTGTGTGGCTTAAAAATTCCAATGTGCTTTCTTTACTGACAAGTCAGCAAGTTGATAAGTTTCTTAGGATCAAAACTGCTAGCATTCTGAGATCACAGAGTGTAAATGAAAAACACCAGATTTATTTATATATATATTTAAAAACAATGAACAAAAAATAATAATAAAACATTATCATTGAGTAACACAAGTTTTATTTGTATATTTCTTAATAAAAACAAACATTGTAACAATATAAATGAAGAAGACAGTTTATTTTTAGATTAATATCTAAACAATAAAAAATATTTAAATATTGTAATGCATGTAAATATTAAATTTTTATATTTCATTTTCTGTTGAATTTTTTAAATATTTAAATACACATATTTTACATCTATAAAGTATACCAAATCATAAATGTATCAATTAGTTATCCCAGTAATGTTTCACAACATAAGACAATGTTTAAAATAATAAAGTAAATGTAAAATTGAATGTAGATACCTGACTCTAAGAATACTAGTGTATATTTAAAATTTGATGAGGTTTTTAAGGTAAAGATAGTTAGAAAATAAAATTACCTTTATTTGATGTAGGTGATATTAGTGATATTGATTAAAAATACAGTTTATTACTTCAACAAGACTAATAAGAAATGATAAAATATCTGAAATACTAATATCTAAAATCATAATTTCTTTAAGATTAATATTTTTTAAATATTTAAACCTTTAAATCTGTTCAGATGGAAATGTCAACTTTCTATTTTGAATGAATCCTAGTGAGACTTTCATTCATATTTCTTCATATTTGAATATTTATTTTTACAATAAAACCTGGTTTTATATCATAAATTAATAATCTTTAAATTATTTACTGCAAATGCAAGTTTTAAGTAATAGATATTTTAAAATTTAGTATTTTATCTTTGTAAATATGAAAATGAATTTTTAAATTAAATTGTATCTATAACAATGACTCTTAACATTGTTGATTGTAATTTTTGTATCCAAAAAATTAGTAGAATGAAATATTAGGTATCTCAATTCCATTTTTTTAAATCAAAAGAAATTCAAGATTGTTTATTATTAAAAAATAAAATATATTTTAAAAGTAAACATTAAATTTATTGTCATTCCAATTTTTAAATTTTTTTTAACATTTTGACAAAAGATTATTCTATTTTTCTAGTCAGTAAAACCTGTCTTTATTTCATTGCAATGAACTTGTTAAGTGTTGTATTCTTAAAAATAAATGCTTGCAAACAACATTGATTATAATGATGCATGTTCTTATTTAAAATAAATATTTTACAAAATTATTGCATAAATAATCTTTAATATGTTAACAAATTATTAAAAATTAACTTTTTTTGTCTGCTTTTAGGCTAAAACATCCTCAGTCAGAAATTCTCATTTCTATTGATATCCAAAGAAGACAATTCTCACTTCTTTGATATGTAAAACTTCTATGTGATGCTGATATTTTCAGATTTTTTTAACTAATAATTTTGAAATGGTAACTGTAGTAAAATAAAATTCTGCATTGTAAGGAAAGATTATAGATATGCTTAAAACAATGTGGAAAAGACATAGCTATCACAATATCATTGTATGACACAAAACATTGTATGACCCAAAACAGTAAACATAACTTAATGTTGCCACATTTTAAATGAAAAATATTGTAACTAAATAAAATAAATATACTTTTTTTTTAAAAAATCATTATTTGGCAACAATTTTTTAAATGTTTTGTTTGAATATTTTTGAGTTTGTGTATAGACCATATTTTTATAAATAAAATGAAATAAAAAAATAATAAAAATAATCAGATTTTGAATAGTGAGTTTTTGCGTGAAAAGTATAAAATGGAAAGATACATCTATGAATTAAAAGAAGTGGATAAAAACAGCATTTTCATCAAATTGTGAAGCAAATATTTGTCTATGTGGAGATAAGAAGCAAAGTTAAATAAAAAATATTATAGAAAATTATATAAGATAATCACACACTTTAAAAATAAAAATAGAAGACTTGATTTTTGATAATTACTAATGAAATATTAAAATAATTTTACTTATATAAATATACCAACAAAATTTGAAAGAAGTTTGCTGTATTTTCATATATTTAAATAAATCATATAATATAATATAAAATAAAATATTTTGTATAACAGCAATAATTATATATAATAACACTAATAATACTACATAAAAACTCTTTTTTGGAAAATGTTGATTTTTTTTGCCTTTTTCCATGTGTTGAAACTGTTTTACAATCTTAAGCTATATTGCATACATAGCAACATTTATCTCTTTTGCATAAAATTAATTAGAATCAATGATAACAATATAATTTTCTATTTATTTATCATTAGCCAATTATTAGCTAAATTAATTGATTATATATATATATATTTATATTGTGCCCTTATAAATATATATTTATATTGTGCCCTTATACTTGGTTCAGACAGTTTAAGGAAAGTTTGAAATGTAGCTATTTTTAAAAAAATATGTTAGTTTATAAGATATTATAGTGATTCTGTAAGTAGTATGAGTTCAAACTTGTTAAATAGAAGCTTGTAGTCATCTTTTAAATAGTTTAAAGTCATTTTAATATAAGTTAAATAATAAAGCAATATATCATTTTGAAAGATAAAATTAAATAATATTTATAATATTTAATTGATTCAATATTAATACCATATTTAAATATCAGTAACAAATATTAAATAGAATGTATTTAATGTGTTTTAAAATAATTATTTATTTAAATTATTATTCAAATAATAAATAATTTTAAATTATTCTAGAATGCTCTGAAAGTCTCACAGGGTTTAAGGTTATTGTGCTGGTGTGCGAACTTTCATGTGTTAGGGGGAAAAAACCTTGAATTCTAGTCTTCAATTCTAGTCTTGTTAATAAAATTGGATACATTTTAGAAGATGCAAAATTAAGTCTAGAAATGATATTTTAAAAGTAATAATTAAAATGATTATGTTGTTTAAATATATTTTGCTTTAAAATTAATATTTTAGCGTCATTAAAATATTTAAATTGCTCTAATAAAGATTTTTGATATTTTAATAAACATATTTTATATTTAATCTGCTAAATAAGTTGGTACAATATTTTAAAGATGATGATTCATAATTTAAAACCTATTTTTAAAGAGGAAATTAATTTAATTTATGTAAATTAGCAAGTGTTTTAAAATCAGAATTAACCAATGAACTCACTAGATCATATCCGTATAAAAGATGTTTGATCAAGTTTAGACAGTGCAGTATTGTGTAGTGTCAGTGTTCTTGAAATTGATTATTAAAATTTTTTGTCTGTCTAATTGTTTTAAAGTAATAATTTTTATAATCATTATTATTTTTTTATTTGAAGGTTTTAAAATTATAATTTGGTAACTATTTTATATAATCCTTGAATAGAAACCAGTTTTCCCCTATAAGAATGTTTTACTTGAAGCTTAAGTAAGAACTATGATGATTTTTACAAAAAAAACCAATAGTAATCACTTAAGAGTCAGTACAATGTGTACCAAATGCCATGAAGCATTTATCCATAATACTGGAGGAGATATGGAGATATGTAAGACTTTGAATTTAATATATCTAATATAGTCATAGAGAATGAAAAACTTAAGCCAACTAATATGAAGAAAATATTTGCGAAAAGTTATTCTCATAATATTTTAAATTTCAAGAAAAGGAAAGTTAATATTCTACACCTAAATTAAAATCTAGATGAGAAATGTTTTTATGGTGTGCAAGTATAATTGTTTTTGTTATATGAATGCAAATAAAATACTTTATCTTTAGTTTATTTTAAAAGTTTAATTTAAAAACATTTTATGTCTGGGAGTGATGTTTTTTTTTAAAAATTGAAAGAAAATGACTTAAATATATATATATTGATTTATTATAATATCAATGAATGAACTATACATTTTTTTAAATGACTGTCTTTATTTAAAATAAAGAAAACTACAATGCATTTTTTTTTAAAATTTTCATTGTATTATATAATTTGCACGTGGATGGAAAAGGTGTCACTTACCTAAAGATAACTAATTGAAATATACATATTTTAAAAATAAAAGTATTGATTATTTTTTTTAAAAAAAACTATCTTCCTTTAGTGAATACAAAATATAGATGTCTTCTGAAAGTTAATTAATAAATGAGAAAATCTTATCTCATACAATATTCTACGGATGTTTAATAATGGAAGTATAATTATCATGATATGTTTTGGATAAAAGTTCAGAATTTGTATTAAAAATATGTATGTAAAGGGTATCTTATTAACCTAGAAATGGATCCTTAATTATTTTTTCGATTTAAATATTGCCTGCATGGATAAATATTCAGAAAAGGGACAGAAATATATATGCATCTTTCAAGGATGAAAAATATTTCTTCCAGATTTGTTAGGATTTAGTTTTGTTATTTATACATTTATTGAATGGTGCTGGAAGAGGAGAGCAATTTTTGTTCAAAACTTTCTACCCAAAACTACACAATGTGGGAAGAATTTTTGAATGTGATAAAAGCATAAGGAGATTAAAGGACTTTTAGTAACTTTAATTTTTTCTTCTTATTTTAGTCTATTGCTAATATTTTAAAATAGGATTTGACCAACATGTTTCTTATAATATGTGTTCTTAATTTAATATTAAGATAGATTTCTTTTTTATTAAATAAAGAAAAATAAGTTTTCAGAAATTAATTAGCTCACTGGTAATAATTACTTATAACTTGTTTAGATGGATGGTAGAGAAGAAGCAGATCACTGTTTATGGTTCCAATAATTGTTGGAATCATTGATAACATTATTTATTTATATTGAATTTTTTTGATAATATTTTTTTAAAATGATATTTTTAATTAACACATTGTTGTTATGCATCATGTTGCTTGAATATTTAAAAGTTGAATGAATTATTTATATCATTATTATTGTATGCATTTTATTACAAAGGTGAATGTAAGAAAATGCCTTATAATATATCTAAGGGTATATTTAAAACCCGAAAAAATGTTTCTTCTTTTTCTTTAAAAAAATATAGTCCATAAAAACCAATATTATCCAATATAGATTCACCAACCAATTTCTTTAAAAAAACTTGTTCTTTATTTAACTATATAAAAATTTACATTCAATAAGCAAGGATAGAAATAGTCGAAACGTTGCTTATTGAATGTAAATTTTTATATAGTTAAATAAAGAACAAGTTCTTTTAAAGAAATTGGTTGGTGAATCTATATTGGATAATATTGATCTAAGGGTATTTTAAAATATTTTTTCTCATAAATGCTTGAATATGCATACTTTTTACAACATGGTTGAGTTTTTAATATATTATTGTTATGAATGGTATCTGATGAAAAATAGAGATATGAAAGTATTTATCTCTAAATTATAGTATGCTATAATAAGTGTTTAAATGTATATTAATGAATGTTTTATTAAATGATTTGTGCCCGAAAATATTTTGGAACGATCTTGAAGTTAATATTAGATCTTTATTTTTTTATAAAAAAGAAAAGTAGTTCGGAAATTATATTTGTATTGAAACTTGCATTTTTTGTGATGTTAGTAGACTTATTCAGCATGTGGAAAATATAGGATAATGATCAGGAGAGTAATTGTTAAATGAAATCCTGGGTTTTAGGGATATATTTAAAAAAGATATATGTGAGTTATGTTGTCACAATGTGAGTTTATTAAATATACAGGTAACAAAGGACTGTATAATATTTTGCCATGGGTACTTGATTTGTTTATAGTCAGTAAAAGCTGAGATTAAGCCATGACATAAATTTAAGATGCCTAATGAATACAGATTTTTATTTTTAGCACTATCCATGATGATGTTTTTTTACCATTGAGTTGTTGTTGTTGTTGTTATTATTATTATTATTATTATTATTATTATTATTATTATTATTATTATTATTATTATTAAATGTACAATTGATCATATCTCTAGGGAAGATGTTATTGTAGCTATTAGGAGGCTTAAGACTCACTCTAGTTTAGGATGTGATAATATTCCTTCTTTTATTTATAAGGGGCTAGCCAAATTTATTGCAGTACCTCTTGCCTTTGTTTTTAATCTGTCTCTTAATTCTTGTACTTTTCCTAGTGTTTTGAAATGTGCTAAAATGGTTCCAATCTTCAAAAATGGTAATCGAGATTGTGTTTCTAATTATAGACCGATTTCTGTTTTGCATACCATTGCAAGAATTTTTGAGAGATGTATTTATAATAAAATTATTTCTGATGTGGGTAAGATAATTTCTTCTTCTCAACATGGTTTTAGTCCTAATAGATCAATTGATAGTAATCTACTGACAATTTATGATCATATAGCTCATGCTATTGAAGATCGTCAAAGACTAGATGTTATTTATTTTGATTTGTCAAAAGCCTTTGATAAAGTTGATCACAGTGTCTTACTTCATAAATTACATAAAATAGGTTTCTCTAATAAACTTGTATATTGGTTTCAATCATTTCTATGTAGTCGTACAGCATATATTAAATTCAATAATAAAGTTTCATTTAATTTTGAATGCAATTTAGGTGTTCCACAGGGTAGTATTTTAGCACCCATGCTGTTTAATGTTTACGTTAATGATCTTAATGATTGCTTGAAATATTCTTTTCTGTTAAGCTATGCTGATGATTGTAAGATTTTTAGAAGAATTGTATCAGTGAATGATTGTGTTCTCCTTTAGAAGGATATTGATAACTTTAGTGCTTGGTGTCAGTCAAATAATATGACAGTTAATTTTGATAAATGTTCCTTTATTTCTTATTCCAAAAAATCTGAAGTTTTACAGTTTTATTATTATATCAATTCTCATAAAATTATTTCAGTTAAATGCCAAAAAGATCTTGGAATTATGTTTTCTTGTAATGGATCATTTATTCCTCATCTTGAAATGATTGTTGGTAAAGCTTTTAAGGTTATGGGTGCCATTCTTAGACATGGTTATCAGTTCAGTAATGATACTAAACGGAAATTGTTTTTTTCATTGGTTCTTCCTATTATTGAATATGGTTCAATAATTTGGAAACCTCGTTCTTTGCAAGGATGTAACTTGTTGCAGTCTATTTCAAAGAAGTTTTTCAAATATGTTTCTTGGGAGGGTAAAATGATTAATCTTTCATCTAGATGAAAGTATAGGGATTTGAAATATTTTTATAAAATTGTTAATAAACAGGTTATTTTATTAGATATAGTTCCAACTATCTCAGTTAGGTCTTTGAGTTATGATACTATGTCTACTTGTGTATATCAGATTCAAACATGCCGTTCTAATATTCTTAAATTTTCTCCTTTATTTAGGTTACCCTCTTTATATAATCAAATTGGGAGTAACCTTAATCTGTGTGACATTGATTATAAGAAATTTTGTAATCTTGTTAAACTGAAATGTGAAGTTTGATTTTCTCTTTTAAATTTTACTTTATTATGTATACATTTATATTTCATTTTATGTTATATGTTTTATTTTCACTTTTATTGTATGTGCAAGCTGTAATTGGCTTTATGCTGTTGTTTATCACTTAAATAAATGAATTGAAATGAATTGAATTATTATTATTATTATTATTATTATTATTATTATTATAATAATAATAATAATAATAATAATAATAATAATAATAATAATAATAATAATAATAATAATAATAATAATAATAATAATAATAATAATAATAATAATAATAATATATGCTCAGTGAAATCACTGTTATTCACCATTGGCATCACATCATGAAAAATGGTAGAGTAATAGCTAGACTGTTAGAAGCTGGTAGTGTATGTGAATGCAAGATGAGATAAAACCTTCTAACACAAATGATAGTGAATTATGTACTGTTTGTTATAATAAAAATAGAAGTATGATTGATATTCCTATAAATATTGTAAATATTAAAGACCATTAGACTTAAATAAATGCATATTTGAATTAGATTGGATCAGAGAGTAATGAAAGTGATGATTTGAATGCTACGATAAATGTAAAATATAGAATCAATCAATGTAATTTATTAATAGTTTAAAATTTTCTCTAAGGAATGTGAAGCTATTTAAAATAGGGAAAAGCTATGAAATTATATTTTAAATATTTTTATAAGGTGTTAATTTATGAAGGGCAGCATTACTATATTTTTCTTTATTAAAATTTTCTGGTATTAGAATACTAGAGCATATTAAAAGATTAATATAATGTTTTACTGAAATGCAAAAAAGGATTTAATAATTTTAAATATTTTATTTTATGTGAGTTTAGATTAGTGTGTTTTAATTTAAACTTAAACTCAAGAATTATATATATATATTTAAATAGGTGAAGCTGAAGCGGTTCGATCTATCGCATTTTATACGCATGTGGTTGAGGCTACAGCCCTAATGAATATTATTTACGTAATGAATGTGCATTTAAATAAATTTATTATTATTATTATTATTATTATTATTATTATTATTATTATTATTATTATTATTATTATTATTATTATTATTATTATTATTATTATTATCATCATCATGATTATTACTATTATAATGATAATAAAATAGATAACCATCGGTGATTATTTTTAAAATGGTCCAATACCAATTTTAGATATTCAATATTGCAATTACATTGTATTATGGATATAATTTATTTTACAAATGCCACATAAAATAAATAAATGTTTGTACATAGTTTTCTCAGAATATTATGATTTTATTTATGTTTTATTGATGAACATTAATATTTAAATAGATGTGTAATGTTAAGAGTGTTAAAGTAGTCTAGTTGCTTCTTGTTGTAATACCTCATTATATTTAACTACAAGGAATTAATTAATTTGTTTTTATTATTAGTGTTAGAAATCAACCTGGAATTATTTTAAAATAGTTGAAGAGTTTGTATTAAAAGGTGATGAATATGAATTGTCAGTTGATATTAGATTTTCAATTAATATTTTTTTTTAAAAGTATAATAATTAATTTATTGTTTTTCATAATAAATTTGTAAATTGTTACTTAGGATTATTTCATATGTGTTTAAAGACATGAGAGTATTGTATTACAAGGTAGTTTTATTTTATTAATTAAATCAGGGTAATATATTATGCTTTGGGGATGTATCTTTAGGGAAATATCCTTAATGTTTAAGCCATTGTACCTTGCAGAATGTCTCATGAGATTAATTTTCATAATTGTATTAGTTATGTTAATCAAACCTATTTTAATAATAATAATGAGTTAGTTGTAAATAAAATTACACCTGGGTCTCTTTTTACGCAGATTTATTTAACACGATTTTGAAGTTACGCGATTCACGTTTCTCCAGAAGTCGAACTCTGATAATGTGCTATTACTTTAAATAATAAATTTCACGCACTTACATCACATTGAAAGTAATAGCACATTATTGGAATTTGACTTTCATCTTAGTAATTTCAATATTTTCAGTGCTTTATAATAGTAAGATTTTATGCAATAATGAAATTAAAATCATGATTTTTACATTTTATGTATACACACATTAAATTTTACAAGATTATAAATGTAAATTTTGTTAAACATTGTGTGTGTTAATTTTGCATTTTAAATCACATTCTGTTTCTGCTTTTTAAAAAAGAATGTAATCAATTATTAATCATTTAGTGTCCACAAGTTTATTTTTAAAAGGTGAGTAATAGCAGTGGGCACAATTAAAATTCAAAATTAAAACATTAAAGACAAAAATAAAAATTTAATTTTTAGTTGTTAGATTAATTACTAATTATGTTGTCACCAGAAAACCATTAACACAACATAAGAGTGATGTTGGCACTAGTTGTATTTTTTTGTGTGAAGAATCTGATTTTTTACCAGTTTGCAAATGAACCTGTTTAACAGCAAATAGCGATAATAATTAAAATGTGTATAAAAAAAAGTAAATTACTGTAAATTATGCATAAAAATATATTGTTTTGAATAAAATTAAATATTATAGTTAAAAAAAGTTTGTCTTGTAGCAATTTTTTTCAAATTTGAAATTTTTTATTAGTCATATTTTATTTCTTTTTTTTTCTGTGTGCGAATTTTAAAGTAATTTTACGTTGGGGCTTTGCTTTTACGCGATCTTTGAAAAATCACATTCCATATTCCCCCTTTTCCAAGGTAAGTTACATCTATTTTTGAGTGATTTCATTTGTGCGTGTTTTCTGAGGAACCTATCTATCTTGTAAAACAAGATCCAGGTGTATTAGTAAAATAAATGAGGTTAGTGTTAAGTTGGAATCCTAATTATTTATTGTGAATATAAATATAATTATATTTTAATTTTGTTAAATTAATAATATTTATTTATTATTAAATATTGATTGTATTATATATTGTATGTTAGTAGTGTATTTTGAGATAGTCAGAATAATATTTATTTTTAGTAGTCATTGTTTATGCAATTTAATTGTAGTTTAGTATAGTTGTATCATAGTTATCTAGAAAGTCAATCTTAGTTTGCCTGTAGTGAGGATATTATATATATAAATTGTGTTTTGGGTAAAACCATGTATTATTTTCTATTATATACTGATGTTTACACACACACGTATATATATATATTGAACCAACCTCTTCCAAACATCCAATAAAGACAATACTAACTACTACTTTTATTTATTTAACACTTACAACCTTCAAAACTCTTAACGATATAAAACTACAATTTAAAATTTACTACTTAAACTTACAGGAAATAACAAACACCAAGTATTGACAAATAAAATATTAACTTATATTTTATTATATTTTGACCTCCTAAATTTCCCTTCCAGAAAATGGTTGATTTTCAGGTAAAGTGTCAACTGTTATCAATTGCAAACTATCAATAACCTTCAACACTGGACTACCAAATATATATTGATCAAATACACACTTTATTTTTATTTTTAAAGTAGAAAGAAAAACCCCTTAGGTGCCAGCTAATTACATTAGAATTAGCATGTCTATCTGATCAGCACAATTTGGTACCTGAAAATTCCCTGCTAGCTCAATCAGTTCCAACCATCCACTAATAGACAAAACAAAAGGTATATCTTAAACGCTGCCTCTTCTAAGCTACTACTATGTTTTTAAAAACTAAAATAATTTTCCTGAACCATTTAAAATAATACTTCAATCCTTTAAAACTAATAATAACAACATTATACTGAATACTAAACATTTATAGATTTAACTTAGCGAATCTTTTCTGAAATACTATTACTAATGATTAGATTTTTTCCTCCTACTCTTATTAAGAAAATAAATATTTATACTTACCCGCCCATATCAGAAATAAACATAAATGTTTTAAGAAAATAATTTAAGTATTTTTTATATTATTTTAAAATAAATTAATCGTTTAATCTTATAATGAGACACACACACTTCTTTTTTTAAACATTAAAATAAGCATTTTAATATATTACTTTAGCAAATAAATTATACACGTTACATCATATTTTATTTTATCTTTTTTTTTAAAGTTTAAAAAAATCAAATCACACATACATGCATGCCATTGTTTCAAAAATATTATTTAATAGAAGCTGCTTTTACTTATTTTATCATTGTAAATATTAATTTTTTGAAGCTTATAGTTTTTTTTTTTTAAGTTTAATTCAAAAAGTTCAAAGTTCTTTTAATAAAGTCTATCTTTATTTTTAAAGGAAATCGGGAATGTTTAGATATCAAAGTCATATACTTTCTTAGGTTTTAAAACATGACAGAAACAGCATAATGGAATTATTTCTTAACTCATCGACGACTGGTAAAATGATTTTTCCATAGATCCTGTGACTTGGTATGATTTTCGTGACTGGTTTGGCATTCTCACACTCCACTGTCCATTTAGTTTATTTCAACATGCTTTCTTTCCGAACTAATAGCAGATCTTAGATGCGTAGAGAACGGTTTTTGGTCAACTGCAAATACGTTGGTTTTAACAATGCAACATTTTTTGGAAATATTACTTCAAGAAATATTTTATTAAAATGAGAAAGTCAGACCAAGAATGATAAAATGTTGAGCTATTTATACTGTTTTAAACAATGGAAAACTTTATTTAGCAGCAGCATTCTTTGCCTCGTGAAATAAAATCAGTTTCTGCATCTACTTTTTATTAAAAATTACATACACACACGCACATATATTTATTTATTTTATTATAAGATAAAATGAAATTTTTTTATTATTTATTAAAAATTCAATTAAAGAATATTCAATCATTAATTTATTACAAGACTTTTTTCTTCTTTTAAACAAAAAAAATCTTATTATTTTAAACAGCTTATTATTTTAAACAGCGTTTACAGTTTATTTTATTTAATACAAATTCCCCTCCCCCTTTGCTTTTTAGTTTTTACATTTTATTCTCTTAATATTAAATTTTTATATTTTTAAAACATGAGATTCATACAATTAATTTAATATCAATGTACTTCGATACATTATCTTCATCCCTCCTCTGAAACTAAAATATCATTCTGAGCATTTTAGTTTTCCCAAAATTTAAATCTATAAATAATCTAATTTTATTTACTTAACATTTGTTTAACTGTATACGTGTATTCTTATTTATTCACTATCATTTTCATCCCAGTATAATTTTATTCTATAACCGATCAGGTGGCTTTTTCTTTCTATCCAATCTATCTAGAATTATTTTAACCAAACCCACACACAAGAAAAAACATTTTAAGTTTCCAAATGTATATACAGTCAACCTCTACCATCTTAGTTCTAATTCTATGCCTCATTTTCATCTATCTTCCTCATTCAGAGTGCATGTTATTATTTTTTTTTATCTTTAAAAAACCCATGTTTCTATTTTCTAACGTCCACGAAAAAAAACTTTTTATCATACACCAAAGCTAACCTGTTCGGGAAAAAAAATATAAGTACTACCAATACCTTTTTTACACTTCTTTACAGCAAATATCCCCCATTAATATATAACAATGGTCAACTTTGACCCTCCATCTAAACAATTAACTACAATTCAAGTTGTCTATTCTATTTAAACAACTAATTTCCAGTCACGTCAATTGCCAAATGAATTCCCAACTATATTTTATAGTAATCTTATCATTTGCTATGACTATTTTTGACTCCTTTAAATCCCTACGTCAACATCCAATTATCCTTTACAATGGTCCCACATTAATGTGCTAAATGACCATTCAACTACAGTCCTATCACTTAAACCACTAATCTCAGGACACATTACTGTGCCTATTAAATATCCAACTATCTACGTTAATGTGCCGAATGCCCCTCCTAAACTACAACTATCAGTTCTTCCACTTAAAGCAACAACTTTTGGGCCATGTTACTGTGTCTATTAAACATCAAACTAACTACGTTAATGTGCCATATGCTTCTCCAAACTACAACTTCTATTACTTTCTCCACTTAAAACAATAACTTTCCAGCCATGTTACTGCACCTAATAAATGTCCAATTATCTATGTTAATGTGCCATCTGCCCCTTTAAACTCAACTTCCGTCAGTTCTTCCACTCGAAATGTCTAATTCTCGGGCCACATTGACACGCTACATAAACCAGTTTTGTGCCATGTCAATGTACCAAATGAACAGTTTCATGCCACATTGATGTGCCAAATGAACAAACCATTTCCGAACATCCAATAAAGACAATACTAACTACTACTTCTATTTATTTAACACTTACTATTTTCAAAACACTTAATGATATAAAACTACAATTTAAAATTTACTACTTAAACGTATGGGAAATAACTAACACCAAGCATCAACAAATAAAATATTAACTTATATTTTATTATATTTTGTCCTCCTAAATTTCTTTTTCAAATAATGGTTGGTTTTCAGGTAAAGTGTCAAATATTATCAATAGCAAACTATCAATAATATTCAACACTCGACTATCAAATATATACTGATCAAATACACACTTTATTTTTATTTTTAAAGAAGAAAGAAAAATCCCTTAGGCACCAGCTACTTACATTAGAATTAGCATGTCTATCTGATCAGCACAATTTGGTACCTGAAAATTCCCTGCTAGCTCAACCGGTTCCAACCATCCACTAATAGACAAAACAAAAGGTATATCTTAATTGCTGCCTCTTCTAAGCTACTACTATTTTTTTTAAAACTAAAATAATTTTCCCAAACCATTTAAAATAATACTTCAATCCTTTAAAACTAATAATAAAAACAGTATACTGAATACTAAACATTTATAGATTTAACTTAGCGAATCTTTTCTGAAATACTATTATTAATGATTAGATTTTTTCCTCCTACTCTTATTAAGAAAATAAATATTTATACTTACTTGCACATATCAGAAATAAACATAAATGTTTTAAGAAAAATAATTTAAGTATTTTTTATATTATTTTAAAATAAATTAATCGTTTTATCTTATAATGAGACGCACACACTTATTTTTTTAAAGATTAAAATAAGCAATTTAATATATTACTTTAGCAAATAAATTATACACATTACAACATATTTTATTTTATCTTTTTTTTTAACATTTAAAAAAATCAAATCACACATACATGCATGCCATTGTTTCAAAAATATTATTTAATAGAAGCTGCTTTTACTTATTTTATCATTTCAAATATTATTTTTTTGAAATTTATAGTTTATTCTTTTTTAAGTTTAATTCAAAAAGTTCAAAGTTCTTTTAATAAAGTCTATCTTTATTTTTAAAGGAAATTGGGAATGTTTAGATATCAAAGTCAAAATATTACCTACGTTTTAAAACACGACAGAAACAGCATAATGGAATTATTTCTTAACTCATCGACGACTGGTAAAATAATTCTTCCATAGATCCTGTCACTTGGTATGATTTTCATGTTTGGTTTGGCATTCCGACACTCCACTGTCTGTTTAGTCTATTTCAACATGATTACTTCCCGAACTAATCACAGATCTTAGATGTGTAGAGAGCGGCTTTCGGTCAACTGCAAATACATTGGTTTTAACAATGCAACATTTTTTGGAAATATTACTTCAAGAAATATTTTATTAAAATGAGAAAGTCAGACCAAGAATGATAAAATGTTGAGCTATTTATACTGTTTTAAACAATGGAAAACTATTTAGCAGCAGTGTTTTTTGTCTTGTGAAATAAAATCAGTTTCTGCATCTACTTTTTATTAAAAATTCCATACACACATGCACATATATTTATTTATTTTATTATAAGATAAAACTAAATGTCTTTATTATTTATTAAAAATTCATTTAAAGAATATTAAATCATTTATTTATTACAAGACTTTTTTCTTCTTTTAAACAAAAAAAAATCTTATTATTTTAATCAGCTTATTATTTTAAACAGTGTTTACAGTTTATTTTATTCAATACAAATTCCCCCTCCCTCCCTGTTTTTTAGTTTTTACATTTTATTCTCTTAATATTTAATTTTTATATTTTTAAAACATGGGATTTTTACAATTCATTTAATATCAATGTACTTTGGTACTATATATATATATATATATATATATATATATATATATATATATATATATATATATATATATATATATATATATATATATATATATATATATATATATATATATATATTGTAACAAAATTAAAGGAGTCCAAATATCCAGGGTAACAAAATGAGATCTGGTTTATTAAAGAATCAAAAAATTCAAGTATTGTAAAAATCTCAAATATTCCAGTATCAATAATTATAGGCAAATTATTAATAACAAGTATTATAACTCAGGTATATGAAATCACATGAGGTGAGTACACTAGTAATTCAATAAAATATAACTCAGGTATACAGACTGTAGATCTTATCCACTTTCATTTCTTGGTTTGATGTTAAGTGCATGTTTAAACAAATACTAAGTGAATATGGTCTAGCAGGGCGCCACTAGATTATTTGAATCTAGACACAGTTATATCTAATAACCTTTTCACATGTACCGGGTTTGAATCCCTTCTTGGTACTTTATTTCTAATAAAATGGGAGATTTTGCTTTTTGAGCCATATCACTATACGCACTAATATTTAGGTAAAAGTAAAACATCTATAAACCAAAGTGGAGTATATTAGACATAAATCATTTCTCAGATCTTAGCATAACAAATGTGTTTCAATATTTTTATAAGTTTACTAGCTCAGATTATATATAACTAATTTAGGATGGCAATTCACTCATCCTTGCATGAAATAGATGATGGGATATGGTTATAATAATACTAAGAAATCACTAAATATTATGAAATCAATATTTATTTATGGCCTTTAAACATTTAAACAGCTCATTAATTAAAACATTGATGATGATGATGATGATGATAATAATAATGATAATGACAAGGGTTTCAACTACAGCTTTAGGACTAAGCCTAAACATAAAATTAATTTCATAAAGAAATTCATAATTATTGTTAATCTTAGCACATTTAATCATATCTTAAACAACTAATATTCAACCATTGATGATGATGAATGATCACACTTAACAAAGACTACACTTAATGAAATATATACACTTCGTTTAATAAAACAAACTAATATTTATTACTGCACTTCTAACATATACATAAAATTTTCTAGACATACATGAAAATTGACATGAATAATAACAACAATAATAATTGATTATATAACAATCCTCAGATTAATTTCAGGTTCTTCCCCTTTTCCCTTCAAATGTATTTTGTATTAAGTTGGATGTCACATTGACCATGATTTTTACTCCATGAGAAAAGTATTTCAAGAAAAAAAATATTATCTGCTCATTAGCACACATACTTTATAAATCTAACATGTAAGTAGAATGTTAAAAAAAATGTTAATAGAATTGAAAGAGCAAGTTTTAGAAACAAGTTTTAAATTATTTTCTCCCCCTCTCTTCTACCTCTGAAATGCTATACTTAACTTGAAACAAAATAATCTAATATTCTAATACTACTTGTTACTTCACATTCACTCGCAATTATACACATATAAAAATATTATTATGTATGTGCGTGTTTTATCCCATAATAACAAAATATTATTTAAAACCAAAATAATAATAATATATTAGTTAAAACTAAAATCATAATACCATAAAAAAAATTGTTTTACACATTAATATTTCATAACTGTAAAATTAATAAACAAATAATTTTGATACATTCAAGATCATTTATGAAGCTCAAAGTTATTATTAGTAAGACATTCTTGTTTTTAATCGATCTGAATAGTCTTTAAAAGTTCTTTAAATAAAATATACCACTTTATTGCTAAAATGTTTATTAAGACTCTGATATCATAAAGAAAATAGATATAAAAAGTCATATTACCGATCTTTTGTTTGTGGCAAATTTCCAAGGGTTCAAACTTGTCTTGTATAATGTCTATATTTCTGCAGCTACCATTTCTGTTTTACGTGGGAACAATCTCTTTCTTGAGGTGTATAACTATTTGATGATGATGAATCTATTGAGGTTATTTGCTTTAGTGGACAATTTGGAAATCATTATATTAATTTTTCTTCTCTTCCTGTCAAGCATGATCCTTTTAGTGGATGAAATACAGCAGTTGTTTTAACATTTATAAATTTTCTTGAGTTTAAAATCAGTTGTTGGAACAATTAATTGGACTTGATGTTTAATATTTATCGGTAGATTAATTCATTTTTCATCGAATGCAGGTGAATGCTTTCTTCCTTCTATTAAGAACATCTTATTTCTCTGGTCAGTTGAAAGGTGTAGAATATTATTTTAGACAAAACATCTTTTCTTTCCTATATGATGTGCAGCTTCCCCAGATGGTCCGGCAAAAAATGGGACATACATATAATTTTTCTAGCCAGTCATTTCTTATATGTTCAACATTCAATTTAAAAGTCTAATAATCTGAATCATAATCACAATAATAATTCTTCAACTGATTTTTCCAGACACTTTTTATATCCAATTTTTAGCTAACTTAACCAATCATAGATAGTGTCACTTGCTATTTTTGGACAAATTTATTTTAATTAGATCTCCAATTTATTTTCAACTTAAATTATTTTTCTACTGAAAAGTTTAATCCTTTTTCCAGACACTTTTGTTTTAAAAAAAAAAAAAAATAGACTTAATCCTTTTTTTTTTTTTTTACACCTAGGTAACATTTCAAATTTTTGAGCTTCCTTCTTTAGATCTTAAGATAAGACAATTTCAAAATTAGAGTTCCCACCCATCTTAAGCTCCCAAAGTGACAAACAATCATTTACAAAAACAAAATTGCTACAAAAATAGATATCTGATTCAACAGATTTCCTCTTTTAACATAAAATTGTACAAAAAAATAATTTGACAGATTTAATCCTTCCTTTTCTTTCAATATTTAATAAATGTAAATTTCTGTATGTAATGTACACACATACTTCATTATTTCAAATCATTCATAAACTAACATTAAATAATATAATTGCTAGCTTAGTAATTATAACCCTATTATTTAATTGAATCTGTAACTTTTAAATCCCAATTACAATTATAGAAAAGCAAAATAGAAGCATAGAATAAGATATTAGAATTGATCAAGCATAGGTTAGTTTTAAAGAAAGTTAAAATGTTGAATATTTGAAATATAAAACAATTAAATAGCTTACACATACACTGCCTATACGTATGCATTATAACTTTGCTTTTTAACAGAAAATTTAAATATTAAATGTGTGTGCTGCTCTTTTTGAGATTTATTAACACACAAACAAGTAAAGCATATAATTGCTGACCCACTCTCTTTCTATCTAAAGATTTTAGAACTGGACCTTGTAGGGTTAAACTTGGTTGCCCTACAGCTTCTTTAATGGTTATATAAAAATGTGATGATGATTTTTAGTTTTACATTTTCTTACATGCACATTACTAT
Organism: Epiperipatus broadwayi; assembly: GCA_028023455.1. Taxonomy (NCBI): domain Eukaryota; kingdom Metazoa; phylum Onychophora; class Udeonychophora; order Euonychophora; family Peripatidae; genus Epiperipatus; species Epiperipatus broadwayi. The sequence continues at coordinate 314,946 of JAQFVV010012968.1, forward strand.
AAATTTAGCTAATGACTAAATTGTAATGGCACAACTCCCCACCCCTTCAGATAAAATCATCAGCACTTTTGTTTTAACTATATCCAAAAAAAAATCCTAACTAATAAAATACACTAATAATAATAAACACACTAATAATTAAAAAATAAATAAATTTCTAACTACTGGTAAATATCATATTTTTCATTAGAAAACCTAAAAGTAATTTATTTGGAGATATTTTCCTTTGTACAAAGCATATTGTAGTCTGCATAAAATTGCACACATACATCCAGTCCATTTTTAATATTTCCATTTTTCATCTTGACTGGGTATTTATAAAACATATCTGGAGGATTTATTTTATATAACCTCCTATTACAAACTCCATTTAGAAATATGGACTCTTGGTACCATACGTAATATGCCTTCAAATTTTTCAGAGAGATTGACTCTCTATACCATCCATACTTTATTTTTAAACTTTCCAGAAAGATTGACTCCCTGTACCATATATAAGGCACTTTGAAGTTTTCCAGAGAGATTGACTTTCTATACCAGATATCATTCATCCTTAAATCTTCCAGAGAGGTTACTTCTCTGTGCCATGTATAATTTATTTTTAAACTCTCTAAAAAGGTTGACTCTTTGTACCAAATATAAGGCACACTTAAATTTAACAGAGCATTTAAATTTTTCAGAGAGATTGATTCTCTGTCTGATACACACTGGACCTTTACATTTTTCAGAGAGATTGCCTCTCTGTACCAGATATAACTTATTTTTGACTTTTCCAGAGCAGTTGAATTTTTCAGAGAGATTTGGACATTTACATTTTTCAGAGAGATTGCCTCTCTATACCATATATAAGGTATCTCCAATCTATTTAAGAAGACAGATTTTTGAAACCACACATGCTGGTTAGTTACTTGATTGAGAACTACAGACTGTTGAAAGTTTTGCTCTCTTTCTAAAATAACTGGTTTCATCTCCCTTATTGCCTCTCTTAAATCAATCATCTTATCAGATGCATGAAGTTTTTCCTCCAACTCTCTTTTCCTTCTTTTCACTTCATGATCTATCCCAATCTTCTCTTTGGTCATCATCTCATTTACTTTCTTTACTGGGAGATTTGGTATTATGGCTACTATTGGCCTTTCTACTTCTTGGAGCCTATTCTCTATCAGTGTATCTAACTTTACATTATTTTCTTTATTATCAGTGGTCGGACTATCCAGATTATCTTTTAAAACTGGTAAGCTCTGACTACCTTTCCGTTTTACAATTCTAACATATTCACCCATCTCTCCTGCTCTATCTTCTAAAGAGGTTTCAGCATTATCTTCTAATCTTTGACTACCTTCTATTATACTTTCTGCACTCTTTTTGCTATCCTCTCTTAGACTTTCTATCCATCTTTTCACAGAATGACAAATCTTTTGTTCCAGACTTTCCTTATTTCTTTTGGAATTTTTATAATCTTCTTGTATGTTTTGATACATACAATCTTTCATCAGTCTGGTCAATTTTATACCTGATAGTGCTTCCTTCTTTATTCGAATCTGAAACTCTTCAGTACTTGTTACTATCCCCTTTACTTTTACAGTAACTTCTAATCCCATTACAACCTCTCCATCCTCTTCTTTATAAAGATTATCAACTCCAGGAATTGAGGCACTTTTCCCATGTTTCTCTATTTTATTTCCCAAAGCTATAGGAATTTTACTGTTGTTTTCAACAGAGCTATTGACATTTTCTTTTAATTCATCTTCACTTCTCTTATCCTCTTCTTTTAAACTTTCTACACTTTCTATGCCTTTTTCATCATCTCTTAAACTTTCTCTCCAGATTCTATTATCTTCTAGCATACTTTTAAGCTTCTGCATTATCCTTTCCATCATTTCCATTTCACTTTTATTCATTCTATTAAATTTTAATATTTTTCAATATATATCCCATCTGTACTTTCTCTGACCATCAAAACCCACACATCCTTTCATTGTCTGACACCTATCTCTTTGACTAACTGACTGATTTGCTTTTCACCTTATCATGCATTACAAATACAAAAAAAAATTTTTAATATCCTTATTTGATGAACTACACAACAATAATCTATATAGTGCATGTCTGTCTGTAATAGCCCAAATTATACATTCATCCATTCTCCCAGAAATCTGACAGATATTGACAGTCCACAGAATGACTAGCAGTTCACAATCTTGAGATAAATAAAATAATTCAGTCACAGCACTATAATCACACAATGCATCACGAGCACTCAGAAGATCATCCCAATTCGATCACTATTAACTACCACAACCCTTGATTGAATGATGCAAACTCTGTTGCAATAAAAGATGTATTTTAAGTCTTAGGGGCTAAAATAGATAAACTATGCCTTGCTCTCTCTCTTGGAGTCTTATGTGGCAAGTATCAAGGAATGCCCTGCTTATTAAGGACTACAGAAAACTAAGCCTTGCTCTCTGTCTTGGAGACTTATAGGCTGACATCATGGCAGAACTACTGTTAACTGCTTCATGATAAAATAAGACTAACATATAAACTTGATTGGAAAACTATGCCATGCTCTCTCTCTTGGAGACTTATAGGCTGGTATCATGGCAGGTCTGCTGTTAACTGCTTCATGATAACATAAAGATAACTTATAAATTGGGTTGGAGCAGTGAATGGGTTTGATCATTCATAAGTTACACGAAATACATAGCATTCTCAAGGCAATGACAAAACTCTCCACTCATCATCAAAACTGCAATCTAACCAACCAAACTCCAACGATCAACCATCCAATCAAACCTCTAAAATCATAGACTTTTTTACAAAATGAACTCCCCAAACACACATGAGACTACTATTCCATAATTCATCACTATTACTATGCCTATCCTATCTGGCAATAAATCATTTTAATGTTCCACAAAAAAAATTCTATTATTTATTTCACCTTTGTCTTAAGTTGTGATATTCATCTCTATTTTCAAAATTGATAAAACAAAACAAGCTGTTTTATGGCTGTACCCATTTTATCATCATCAATGAATAATTAAATCATATTAAACATCATCATCTAAAATAAGACTGTTTGGCCAAGAAAATTTTGTAAGACAAAAAAAAAAAATTTTACTGAAAAAAAAATTTTACTAAAAAAAAATTTCTCTATTTTTAACCACACATCTCCTATCATTCTATAGACTCTCTTTTTCAGGTATATGGTAAAATATCAGGCCCCAGTTGGGTGTCCATTGTAACAAAATTAAAGGTCGTCACAAATAGATATTACAATAACCGAGTTCATATGTAATCCATATTAAAGAATCATAACATTTAAACATTATAAGTTAGATTTCTCAAATATTCCACTATCAATAATTATAAGCAAATTATCAATAACAAGTATTATAACTCAGGTATATGAAATCACGTGAGGTGAGTACACTAGTAATTCAATAAAATATAACTCAGGTATACAGACAGTAGATCTTATCCACTTTCATTTCTTGGTTTGATGTTAAGTGCATGTTTAAACAAATACTAAGTGAATATGGTCTAGCAGGGTGCCACTAGATTATCTGAATCTAGACACAGTTATATCTAATAACCTTTTCACATGTACCGGGTTTGAATCCCTTCTTGGTACTTTATTTCTAATAAAATGGGAGATTTTGCTTTTTGAGCCATATCACTATACGCACTAATATTTAGGTAAAAGTAAAACATCTATAAACCAAAGTGGAGTATATTAGACATAAATCATTTCTCAGATCTTAGCATAACAAATGTGTTTCAATATTTTTATAAGTTTACTAGCTCAGATTATATATAACTAATTTAGGATGGCAATTCACTCATCCTTGCATGAAATAGATGACGGGATGTGGTTATAATAATACTAAGAAATCACTAAATATTATGAAATTAATATTTATTTATGGCCTTTAAACAGTTAAACAGCTCATTAATTAAAACGTTGATGACGATGATGATGATGATAATAATAACGATAATGACAAGGGTTTCAACTACAGCTCTAGGACTAAGCCTAAACATAAAACTAATTTTTATAAAGAAATTCATAATTATTGCTTAATTTTAGCATATTTACTCATATCTTAAACAACTAATATTCAACCATTGATGATGATGAATGATCACACTTAACAAAGACTACACTTAATGAAATATATACACCTCGTTTAATAAAACAAACTAATATTTATTACTGCATTTCTAACATATACATAAAAATTTCTAGATAAACATGAAAATTGACATGAATAATAATAATAATAATAATTGATTATATAACAATCCTCAGATTAATTTCAAGTTCTTCCCCCTTTCCCTTCAAATGTATTTTGTATTAAGTTGGATGTCACATTGACCATGATTTTCACTCCATGAGAAAAGTATTTCAAGAAAAAAAAATATTATCTGCTCATTAGCACACATACTTTATAAATCTAACATGTAAGTAGAATGTTAAAAACAATGTTAATAGAATTGAAAGAGCAAGTTTTAGAAACAAATTTTAAATTATTTTCTCCCCCTCTCTTCTACCTCTGAAATGCTATACTTAACTTGAAACAAAATAATCTAATATTCTAATACTACTTGTTACTTCACATTCACTCGCAATTATACACATATAAAAATATTATTATGTATGTGCGTGTTTTATCCCATAATAACAAAATATCATTTAAAACCAAAATAATAATAATAATATATTAGTTAAAACTAAAATCATAATACCATAAAAAAAATTGTTTTACACATTAATATTTTTCATAACTGTAAAATTAATAAACAAATAATTTTGATACATTCAAGATCATTTATGAAGCTCAAAGTTATTATTAGTAAGACATTCTTGTTTTTAATCGATCTGAATAGTCTTTAAAAGTTCTTTAAATAAAATATACCACTTTATTGCTAAAATGTTTATTAAGACTCTGATATCATAAAGAAAATAGATATAAAAAGTCATATTACCGATCTTTTGTTTGTGGCGAATTTCCAAGGGTTCAAACTTGTCTTGTATAATGTCTATATTTCTGCAGCTACCATTTCCGTTTTACATGGGAACAATCTCTTTCTTGAGGTGTATAACTATTTGATGATGATGACTCTATTGAGGTTATTTGCTTTAGTGGACAATTTGGAAATCATTATATTAATTTTTCTTCTCTTCCTGTCAAGCATGATTCTTTTAGTGGATGAAATACAGCAGTTGTTTTCACATTTATAAATTTTCTTGAGTTTAAAATCAGTTGTTGGAACAATTAATTGGACTTGATGATTAATATTTATCAGTAGATTAATTCATCTTTCATCGAATGCAGGTGAATGCTTTCTTCCTTCTATTAAGAACATCTTATTTCTCTGGTCAGTTGAAAGGTGTAGAATATTATTTTAGACAAAACATCTTTTCTTTCCTATATGATGTGCAGCTTCTCCAGATGGTCCGGCAAAAAATGGGACATACATATAATTTTTCTAGCCAGTCATTTCTTATATTTTCAACATTCAATTTAATAGTCTAATAATCTGAATCATAATTACAATAATAATTCTTCAACTGATTTTTCCAGACAGCTTTTTATATCCAATTTTTAGCTAACTTAACCAATCAGAGATAGTGTCACTTGCTATTTTTGGACAAATTCATTTTAATTAGATCTCTAATTTATTTTCAACTAAATTATTTTTCAACTGAAAAGTTTAATCCTTTTTCCAGACACTTTTGTTTTAAAAAAAAAATAGACTTAATCCTTTTTTTCTTTTTTTTTTTTTTTTTACACCTAGGTAACATTTCAAATTTTGAGCTTCCTTCTTTAGATCTTAAGATAAGACAATTTCAAAATTAGAGTTCCCACCCAACTTAAGCTCCCAAAGTGACAAACAATCATTTACAAAAACAAAATTGCTACAAAAATAGATATCTGATTCAACAGATTTCCTCTTTTAACATAAAATTGTACAAAAAAAATAATTTGACAGATTTAATCCTTCCTTTTCTTTCAATATTTAATAAATGTAAATTTCTGTATGTAATGTACACACATACTTCATTATTTCAAATCATTCATAAACTAACATTAAATAATATAATTGCTAGCTTAGTAATTATAACCCTATTATTTAAATTGAATCTGTAACTTTTAAATCCCAATTACAATTATAGAAAAGTAAAATAGAAGTATAGAATAAGATATTAGAATTGATCAAGCATAGGTTAGTTTTAAAGAAAGTCAAAGTGTTTAATATTTGAAATATAAAGCAATTAAATAACTTACACATACACTGCTTATACGTATACGTTATAACTTTGCTTTTTAACAGAAAATTTATATATTAAATGTGTGTGCTGCTCTTTTTGAGATTTATTAACATACAAACAAGTAAAGCATATAATTGCTGACCCACTCTCTTTCTATCTAAAGCTTTAGAACTGGACTTTGTAGGGTTTGAACTTGGATGCCCTACAGCTTCTTTTATGGTTATATAAAAATGTGATGATGATTTTTGGTTTTACATTTTCTTACATGCACATTACTATAAATTTAGCTAATGACTAAATTGTAATGGCACAATATATATATATATATATAGTAAAAAATCATTTGAACATTTAATTTATTTAATAATTTGCTTTAAAATCTTGCCATTTCTATTATTTATTATGTAGAAGAATTGAATGTAAAGACTTGTCTATAGAATAACTTTCTACAAAATATTTTTTTGATCCTCATGGATTTGTAGTTAAGTACCATAACAAGAATAAATTATTTTATCAATAGACTATACTTGTTATTTTATGCTGACATCTACTAAGTATTTACTTTCTAACAAATAAAGGGTTTTTATAATTATCTTACTTATATTTGGTTTGAGTTTTATTAGTTTTATTTTTTATTCTCCCATTTCTAACATCTATGTCAAGAAATAATGATATAGGATTATATTGCAATAATTGATAATAAACATACTGTATAATGGGGGGAAAGTTATCACAAACTATTACTGTTTAGCATTGATCCAATATGTGGTGTGTGTTCTCAAGAAGATGAAACCATAGATCATATTATACACCGGTACCCAAGACTTAAAACACCGAAAGATATAATCATCATCAACTTCAACATAAGATCTGACGTGATTTTCTCACTTGAAAATGCCAATCATAATGGAACTTTTGCAATAATAAGGCTCTCTACCTTTGTCCTTTATGCCATATGGATAGTGAGATGCAAAACTCTCATGGAATTACCCCCACCACAAATCATATACTGTTTTATCAAACACTCAAAAAAAAATCAAGAAACTTGACCAGCTCTTTGCCTCCAGTAAAGTCTTTGATGACACCTGGTCTTTAACTGCTCTATCCTTTTTCTGATTGTCAACTCCCACCTACCTAGCACTTTAGATTAGGCAATTTTAAAAGAAAATATTCACGTTTATATTAAAAATACTAATACCATTAAACAAGTTCTTAGTTTCTCATATTCTACACAAAATTTTTCATTATACCCAACCACATAAGTGTATAACAATTGTGTTCTCATAACTTAATCTAGCCAGATGGCAAACATAACATTAATATAATCATGTTATTGTACAATTTATTTATTTATTTTTCTTTTTCAGGATGTAATCACTATTTATTGTTAATAAATTTTTTTGTTGAAATGAACTATTACTGTTCGTAGTGTTGAAAATTTTATGAATTAATAGGGATAAATGTTATCATCAATTAGGAAGTAATCTTTTTAGAGGTTGAAACTGATAAATAAGAGCACAGTGATAATTATTTATAATAAGGATTAAGTAGATTTAAAGTACTAAACATCAGATGATCACCGTTTGTTAACCTTACTCTTTAACTGTTATTAAAATAGGAAAAACTCTCCATCCAGTAGTGCCACTCAGTGCAAGCCAGATTAAACAATGGATGCCAGAAGACGTGCATAAAATCCCTATCTAGTGACTACTCTTTCAAGCTTCTCACTGACAAAGGTCACAAGCCAGATACTAGTCTATGAATATTGAATGAGTAGGCAGTAGGTAGAGATTTTATGCAGAGGGCTTCTGGCATCAATTGATTGCTCTGGCGTGCACTGAGTGGCACTACTGTATGGAGAGTTTTGCCTGTTTTAATAGATTAAAAGTAGATGTTATATGAGGCATAATATAAGCAATATAATAAAGTAAAGAAAGAAAATAAAAGAAATTTCGTTGCATTATCATTTGATTACTTTGTATTTATATTTTATTATTTTAAGATGTTAAAGTTTCAAAACAAATATCTTTATTTGCGAAAAGGAAGAGCATATTTAATTATCTTTCGAATAAATATGTGGTTTTAAATTATATTAGTGAAACTGCCAATTGCTGGTTTCATCTGATGTTTAATTTCCCTTAGGAAGTAATGTACTGTATTTGTTGCAGAAGTCTGTTTATGTTTTTATGCATCTAGATTTTATATATAAAACAATTCAAAAAATGTTTGCTAGTTTATTTATGTTTTTAGTAGCGGAGTTCTCAGTTGGTGAAATGAGCTCAGTAGATAATTTATAATCATTGCAAAATAAAAGCTTTAGCATTCATTTCATTTCCTCAGTTAAAATCAAAAGCAAACAAATTGACGCTGGATTTCTTTTTGAGGCATGATAGAAAGAAAATTGATTAAATTTAACTAACCTCAAGTTTTTATTGAATGAAACTGTTTTTTAAGAAACAGATCTCCACCTATTCGTAAATCTTCTTACATAACTCAATGTTTTGTGTGTATATATTTACAAAATAAGTCTGACACATACAAGTGTTATAAACAACCTTTATATAGTGCACTGCGTTGGGAAATGTTTATTAAGCATCATTCATAGAGAAATAGTGAAAGATAATGCATTATTTATCAGGCTTCTTCTACTTAAAAAATGCTGATACATAATTATCTATTTGGCTATAGACCAGCTCCATGAAAAAAAAAATCTAAAATTGATTAAAAATATTGTGCACAAGAGCTCCTAGTAATATCATTTTATCATTTTGATGGTTTCATTTTTATAGACTGATATGTATATATAACACCACTTCTAAACCAGTATAGTCATTTTAATTCCAAGAAAGAAAGAGAAAAAAATGTTTGTTCTAGAAACGAAGCACAAAGATATCCACCTATAGAAAACGTAGGTCTATTTTTTATATACTTGATATTTTACAATGGTCTCTTTTATTTTTTTCAGTAGAAAACTTACTTTTTTTTAACTATTGCAAAACCATATTTTTGTATTCTATTCTCTGCCATATCTTTTCATTTGAAACAACTGACATTGCATTTTTTAGACTTCATTTGAGAATACCATTATAATGTTGATGGGATTTACTTTTCTCAAGAAACTATGCTCTAGTTCACTATAAAACCTGTTTTAGGAAACTTTACATTGATCCTTCATTTTATATGTCCATTCCAATAAAGATGTGATTGATCAATAGTGGACTGTATGGTGTGGGATCCAAAAAGCTGAAAAAGGCTTTTATTTTTATTTTATGACTATGCCATTATATTTTTAAAATTTTTATAGAGGTTCCTTAAATGAAACTTATTGAATGTTCTAATATGGTGCTAGTAAGATGTCCAAATCTCACTTCCATATAATAAATGAGGAACTAATAAGGGAAAATATTAGCTCTATATATAGCTAACTTAATTGCAATAGTTATTTTATTGTGATGATAAAATATATCTTTTAACTTATTAAAAGGAGCACATTGAAATCTATGATGTACCTCAACATTTAAATCCATCATTTGTAAAATTTTCAAGGTATTTGAACTGGTTTAGTTTACATTCTCTAATTGGTAATCATTCAAGTTAAAAGTTGCTGAGGACTGTTCTTTCATCACAGGCTGATAATAAATTTTATTTTTTGAATATTAATCACTAACCCCAAATTTTCATATGTTTCATTCCAAACAGTGTTTACATTCTGTAAATCACTTTTGACCTGTAGAAACATCATAAATATATGCATACTGTAAGATATTTTAAAAATTTATCTGTCAACCCTTGTTTGTATGATTACACTACAGTACGTATAATTGATTTTATTTACAATTTTTGTTGTAGTTTCAAGTTTTATTTTAATCATAGCTGATGGATATTTATTGTGAGGATTTGTTGTTTGTTGATTTTTTCATGTTTTTAAGTTTTTCTTTGCTCTGTTCTATTCTGATAGTATAAGTCCAACTTTTCTTATTATTGATTATTTAAATCAAGTATTTTTCTGTTTGTGAAAGTGGGGTAATAATAGTTTAATTTGATTAAGAGGTAATCTTGCTAGAAATATATGTAAGAAGGTCAATTAATTGAAGGGGTTATTTTTTTTGATATGTGTCCAAAGTAGTTTAATAGTACTTTTTCAGTGATATAATGAACCCAGAATTTTGTTGGAGTGGAATAATCTCTATGCTATGGTTTCAAATTCTTCCATATGAATATGTGAATCAGGATGATAGTGGTATATCTGTAACCATCCCTTGACTTTTGTAGAAAATTGGGAATGCAGTGTTCTTATACATAATATTAATAGTTCCATTATAAATCTATAATATAAGTTATCCTGGTTTGTAGGCTATCATATTATATTAATGGATACATTTGTGAATATTTTTTTCATGTCAAAAATTACTAGGATACCACTTCACTCTATTTTTATATTATTGATTGATTTTGAAAATCTTTAGGATTCTGTAGCCAAGAACTGTATTTTATATGTCAAAAAATTAAGAAACTGGAGAAGAAATCTTGACATATCTTATTGATGATAGAAATAGTTCAACACATAAAACAGGCATATTTAAAGGACATTAAATCTGTAACTAATAAATGTGTGTAATAAATAGATTTAAATGCTAAAAATATAATAAAAATGTTGTATGTTTTTTTTATAATTTTATTTATGATGTTATAAAGCAACATATTTACTAAAAATAGGCATCGCAATTTGAAATATGTAAGTTGAAATTATGTCATTTAGTAAATTCTTATTTTGCATTGATACTTTGTTTTGTTATATCATGATGAAAGTAGTTATCAAAATATACATAGTATTCCTATTAAATTCCTAATATTTTATACATTTATATAGAGAGAAATGATTTTTTCAAATACATTACAAAATATTTTATATAATGAAATTTTATTATTATATACATATAAACAAAAACATGGAATAAACTCTACAATAGACAATATAACAATAGAAATAGAAATACTACTCAGGATAATGTAATGTCATAAGTTGGCTATAGTTATTATTTATTTTTTAACATTGTTATACTGTAGAGTTTATTCCAGTGTATTTTGTTTATTATATTTATTTTATCTTATTATATATATTGGTCAGCCATTCTAAACTTTAATTGTATACATGATTGTTGTCAAAAAAATGTCAAATAGATTTTTTTCCCTACTAAATTTCCAGAATTGTATATGTTTACGCAGAAAGCAATAAATGTTTCAAATATATTACATATTTTTTTAACTGTTTTAGATTTCAGGCGCCATATTAAATTTTTAAAAAAACTGACCTGAGACACAATTTTCACAATAACTTCAGTTTTAATTATGTTAAAGCAAAAAATATTACATTTATATAAACTAGAAAGATGAAAGAAAACAATAACTCTAAGACAAATAGTGATAATCATTTAAAAAATAAAGAAAAAAGAAATTTCAATATCTGACATAATTATTACTTTATTATTTGTTCATAGTTTCTAATTCATCATTAACTAAGTTTAAATTACATCTTCATTGATAATTTCTTTGCTTTCCTCACAAAATTATCATTCAAACCATATGTAATATGTCTTACCGAGATAATCCATAGCTTCAGAATCTCCAAAAGTATTCACATAAGAATTCTTCGTTTTTATCTAGTACCCCAAAAGTTATCAAAATTCAAAGGTATCTATAAAAAAAAGATTAATCCTAATAAAAGATACAAAACAAATCATTTCCAGAAGATAGATATGCATTTGTCATCATAGCAATTGGCTATTGTCTGTATCACTGATTAAATTAGTTTTATCTCTTCATTCTTTATGAATACCAGTAATGTTTATATTCTTTATGCACACTTGTTATGCTATCTTCTTATATTTATTATATCACATAGCTATCATTTATTTGCATATAGTTCATTTGTTAGCTATAGACTTGAAAATAATGTGATGAAAGATATGACAAAACTAGTGACTCCACAGATGAGTATCAAGGCATAGGCAAGAATCAGAATTTGATTCTTTGCTTGCATATGAAATCTTTCTGTACATTTTATTATTAGTTTTGTAAATCATTATTTGTTATACAACACACAAGAGTAAACACAACCATACTATATAAACATAGTAATAAATAATAAATTATTAAACCTTTTGAGAATCATTATTTTTATAAAATAAGTTTATTTTTATAAAATAAGTGGATTATATTAGAACACAAAATTGCTGTACATAATGAATTCATATGAGCATGAATTTATATAGATACTACTATAAATGCAGATTAAGAAAAATTAAATGATTTTTTCAAATAATTAACAAAAAAAAATATTCAAAAAATTAAAATTGTATACTTATGAGACCATATTCTGCAATTACATTTAGACTCTATGGAATGCTTTGTTTGTGAATCAGTGTCATTTTAATCCAATAAAGGCATATGTTTACGCCGATAAAACTTTTCTGTTTTATTGTTTCGTGAAAATTATAAAATTGATATAAAAAAAAATTAAATGCGCCAGTTACTATAAAAAAAAAAAAAGTCAAATTTTCATCAGATTCTAGAAAGCTAAGTAAAAAATGTATAAAATGCCTTTATTTCTGTTGAAGTCATGCTTATAGTCTTTACATCATTAAAAAAAGAAAACATTTTGACCAGTCAAATAAGATGCAAAAGTCACCCACATAATGATAGGTAGCAGTTAATAATATTTCTAACATTATATATATTTATTATAATAAATAAAAAAATTGAAAAATTTGCAATACTGTGATTTCTTATGTTATAAATGTAAATGGCAGTGCTTTGTTCTCTATATTGCATCTATATTGGCATTTAAAAGAGGGCCCTCCTTTTGAATGCAATCGATCCTGTTAGTTAACAATTGACATGGGGCAGTTAGATTTTATTAACTACTGTATTAACCTTATGTGCTTTCTAATTAAACATTTAAAAATAAATAATTCCTTATGTTTAAATATTTCCATATATATATTGGTATTTATATACTTTAATATTATATATTGTTGTTCCTAAATGGCTAAGCCTACTAATATATGGAGTATCTGAATTAAGTTCAGGCCCATATGATTTTTTCAGTTGGAGAGCTGACTTTAAAGACATGGAGATGTCTAAAAGTTTCAGATCTTTTTATAACAATTAACTTTTAGATAAATGCTTTGGTTGAGTTGGTTTTTTAAATCTAATGTCCCAACTCCTCACTGAAGAGACCCATAGGTCGAAACCGGTCTGGGGATGGGGACAATTCAAGATAAAAATGACATGAATTACAATGCAACCTTTGTCTATGAAAACCATTACTTCAACATTTATATTATACCAACTGAAGTTTGAGATGAGTTTCAGTATGTAATAAAATGTTACTCATATTTTTTTTCTTTCTTGTGTGATTTTCACAGTGAATAAGTTAACCTTAGATTCATCAAATTGTGTTGCTATGACAATGATAATATTGATATAAAAATTGTTTATTATTAATTGTATCGTATAAGATTGTGAATTGACTTTATTCATTTAGAAATGGATATATGAATAACAAAGCTTATAATTTGAATAAAATTATTATTTTTTCTTCATTATATATTTTCTTTACGGCATTCAACATAATAGATTACAAATAATATATCTAAATGTTTAATATAGCTAGTATATTTGTTGCTTTATTTGTATAATATTATATTTGAAAGATATGTGTAAAAAGTTTATTTCCATTGCATTCTTAATTATTTAATTTATGTTTGACTGAAAGGATTTTATTTGTTTCTTAAAAATGTAAATGTTTGTTATATATAATAATTGTGATTTTTTTTATTTGTCATTATTTTGTAATAAAATTTTTATTTATGGAATTTTGGCTAGATTTGATTAAATAGTGAATAAAGACTATTACTATAGTTACTTTGATGCTAAAAAAAAGTTTATAAATAAAATCAAGCAGATTAAATGCTCTCTCTACTTTTACTTCAATAGAAACAAATCTTAATTGTTTCTTATGATTTTTTTCATTTATTTTTAAAACTAAATGATTGAAAAATGGTTAAAATAATCAACTGATAAGAAACAATATTCCCCCACAACTGTACAGTGTGCCAAAAGATTTATGAAGGATGACAATTTATTATAAAAAACAAAAAGTAAATTGAAAATTAATTATTAGCATTTCAAAACCATCAGAATCGTTCTTCAATTTAGCAAAAAAAAACAACAGATATTACTTGCTTTTCAATGATGAGATCTAAATATTAACAACAGAAAAATGTACATAAAGATTATGTTTACCTATTGACATAATGTTATAAACTTGATGTATTACTTATACATGGGATAAAAACTAATTGACTTTCCATAGCATCATAATGGATGAAACTAACATATCTGTTCACTTGTAATGTTTTATATATTGAGTACTTGCTTAATGAAATTATATCTGCATTACATTATCATGTATGTAAATTAGTCTTTGGATACTTATAATCTTATATAGATCAAATATTACCTAATGAAAAGATAATTTTGATATTTGGAAAATAATGGAATTCACAATATGTACTTCAAATTTTATAGCTTTTTATAATATTTGTATTTTTTTCTGGAAAAATAAAACAATGTAGGATCACAGTTTAAAAAAGTATTAGAACCACTATACTGTTTTAGAAAGGCCATATTTAAAGACTAATACTGAAGTTGTCAAAATAAGGGTCATAGATCACATGACCCTATTCTCTTAAGCTTGTAAGTTATAAACAATGAGGATTGCCAATTTCTCAACAAGATTTGTGATAAATGCTCAGCCAGAGTCAGCATTTAAAATATCTCTGTCAGGAACCCCCCACCCAAACCTCTGACCATGGTTATGGGTTTGGGGGGGGTCCTGACAGAGATATTTTTAATGCTGGCTCAGGCTGAGCATTTATCACAAAGCTTGTTGAGGAATTGGCAATCCTCCTTGTTTAATACTGAAGTTGTTTGCTTATCATTATCAATATTATTGCTATATTTTTTCATATTGGTATTAATTTTAGGTTAACTACTGATTTATTTACAGAACTGTAAAAGAGTAATGCCTTTCTAAGTTTGAATTTATATCTTGCAGCATACTAATTCTTATTTTAATTTAAAATATTATTTTTTTTATTTATTGATTATAAATTAACTTCAGATATATCAGATACATTAGCAGTTCAAAAAAATTACATTATAATAATTATTTATTTTATTTTGCTCTCTTACATTTATATAAACAAATCAGTAAATTCATATATATATATATATAAATCAGTAATCAATGTCTGTATTCCAATTATAAACAAATATATATAATTCTTCCAAAAACAATACAATAATTAATACAGTAAATAATATTTTAAAAACAAATATCTACTATAATTTAATAGAAGTACTTTCGACTATCTAAGTAGTTGTTATCAACAAAATTCAAATTCAGTTACAAAAAACTGTTATAAATGTCTACAAAAACAATTATGCCATCCATCAATTTTTCCATAATTTATTAATTTTTATATTCACAGCTTGTCTCTTTATCAAATGCTGCTATGTTAATAAATTTTGAATTAGTTTAAAACAAGTGCAAATTTATTGGTTAATCGTATTTGGTTGAAATGATATTTACTAATTGATTATATCACATAATTTATTAGAAGCAGTTATAAAAATAATTTAGAGTACAAAAACACAGGATGAGTAAGAAAGTATAATTACATATCATTTTTATACCAAATTTAATGTTTATTATTATTTGGACCAGATATCAATTTTATACAGCCATAAATTAACTGATTTGATGCTCTTAAATTTTTAATAAATAATTAAAAGCTTATTGTAATTATTTTATTAGTAACTCATAATAGATATATTAAAATAGAATTTGATTATTGATAAAGGTGCAAATATGATAATTATTGAAGATGAGTAAAGGTAGTTGCAATGAAATGTTCATGTATTTTATCTTAAGTTATTATTGATTAATAAATGAATATTATATTGAGTCAATATTATTCCACAAAGAATGTAATCTTATTCAGTTATAAAGCTGGTAATAGTAATATATTTTATTCTGTTACAAATTAGAGTAATTTGTTATTATTATCTTAAAAGTTTGTTAGTGTGCATCAGAAAATTAGTTTACATATTAGATTTTAATAATAATATTTGACTATAATAAATTTAACAATCTTTCATATGCTTTGTCAGCTATAGTCTAAAGTTTTAACAACTTAGCTTTAATAAACTGAAGAGTAATTGGATGTGATTGTTGGAATAAGCATCAAATAGGAATGTATTATTTATTTTATATACTTTTATGATTGGATATTGAAAATCTGAAGGTTGTTTAATAGGATGATTTTATTTTATATATATTAAGTTGGTGAAAATGGGAAGATGTATTGGGGTAATTAATTTTGCATTATTATTAAGGATTTAATCTTATTATAATTGACTTTGTTAAAGAGTATTTTGATATTAGTGAAATAATAAGGTTGAGTTGGTAATACTTTTATTTTATTTAGTTATAAGAAAAAATCAATAATTGAGTGATATATTTTGTTAGATATCAGTAATATTACAAACATATAGGGCATATCAAGATTATTATTTAATCAATATATGAATAATTTAATGTTTGATTTGTGGTACAAATTTGTATTATTATAAAGCATGTGTTGATTCATGAAGAATATTAAAGTGTATCTGTGTAATTCTTTGTCATTATTTTCATTCTCTTATAAGAATCTATATAATAGGCATATACTGTTATTTACAAGAGAGTAATATTTAGTTTTATTACTTTATCTTCGGGTTAAAGCAAGTAATGCTTATATTTTAGGGTAGTCTGAAGTAATATTTTAATTGTTTTCTGTCCATTCTAAATGCTATTGAAATTTATGAGATTAAAACAAAGATTATTATCAGTGTTTCATTAACTTAAGTGCTAGATTGTTATTCGTTGATTGATATTAATTTTAGATTAGCTTATTACTTTTATTCTGTTACAAATGACACTACAATTTATGGGTATTGATAAATTTGAATTGTTATTACATGATTCATAATTTTATTTTGTTACAAATAGTGAACTATAATTAGGTTATGACTTAGGATACAGCATGACCCACATATTTATTATGTTACAAATGGCTCTCATATCTCTGAGACCTTAAAAGAAGAGTATACCCTCATACATTTGACAATGGCTGAAACATTAGAATAAAGACTATTTTAATGCTTAAATGTTTATTAAGTTGATTTTTTGATTTAATAAGATATATATATATATATATATATATATTGTACCGGTATAAATCCACCACGCTTACTCATACACAGTACCCGAGTTCAAACCCAGTCCACGTTTAAGAATAAATTCCAAAACGCCAACTGAATTCAAACCCAAACCCCGGTATGACCAACCGATGATGACTTTATAACAGCACGGGGTTATCCCTTTATAGCTCAGCTCAGAACATAGACTAATTCTTACAGTTAATGATATATATATATATTATACTCTAGATATTGGAACGGTCATTCATGTAACGTATATATTGAAGTTCCAATACAGACAAAAATGTTAAATAGACTTGGAGAGTAATAAGGTGGAGGACACAAAATTATATTAAATAAATTTTCAATAAGAAAATAGAAATATAAGCATATAAACATAGTATTCAACAATACGGTAAGACTTTCATGAACCCTCTTGTATTTGGCTACTAGTCTTTAGTAATCATTTTATCTGGTGAACAAACTCATGCCAATAGCTGGGTAGTTAAATGATTGAGGGGTGGCTAAGAGAATCAGAGTATTTGAGCATTGAAAAAAAATATTTATCTAAAGATTATTTATTAATTTATTTTATTCGAATAGGCTCGAGCCGTTACGTAGACGAACAGTTGGAGGAGGTTTTATATAAATACAACATAGGAGATAGATGTACAGGTGGTTGCCTGGATTCAAGAGCCCTACAGTAATCACTTGCGGTGCATCAACGGAATACCGGGCGGCTTGTACTTTGACAAGGCTTAATGCCCCCAAGTAGATCCGACACTACAACCACCGGGATCATTCCAAACCCGTGATCCAAGAGATACCTGGAAAAAATTTTCTTCCCCAATGGTAGTATGGCGAGACGCTAACTTCAGCGAAGAGAAGGCATTGCCACAAACATGAAGGACGAGTACTTGAAGTGGATTTTTAAAAGAAATTATACAAAACCTGGAATCTATTCGTCTATTTCTTATCCCAATAAAACATAGCGGAATTAAACTGACCGCGAAAACAATAATTAATTAATTTTACTCTGAAACCCCTAACCCTCCAGGTTGACAGGCGGTAGCAATAGTATCAAATTATACAGTGAGTTATTTCTTATTTCATATATGATATTAATATAATACTCGGAAATCATTTTATATATTTAAGATTGAACCTTAGATTACAATTACATGACAACTTAACATAGAATAATAAAGTGAGTTAACATTTACCAACTCGGAATATGAAAGAATATTTAATTCAGAAAACGGAATTACTTGTAAATAACTTAATCATCATTTTACACTAGTTTTACACAGAGTTGGGAAATATTACTATTGGCATCGTTTGTTTATGGAATAAGCAACAAAAAAAAATATAAATGCATTCATTTGAATTATTATTACTATTAATTACAAATTTTACGAATTATTTCTAAAGACTAGAGCGGAGGATTAAAAGAAAAGAAAATTTACTGACAGGTTAAACAGTATCATTATAAACAAGATAAAAACTTACATGTCATTTATTTGATTGATAACATTAAGCTCGGGAGAAAGTTAAAAGTTCATATAACACAGTTACCCTTCTTTCTTCATCCGGCTTGGCTTCTTACGATTTATATTTCCGACGAACGTAGGCGCGCATTTTGAAAGTTATTTGCAAGGCATTGTCAACTTGGAGATTGGAAGCTGGAAACTATGAAGCACATACAACATGATCAGTCAGCGGCACGAAGATTCACTTTGGCAGGACAGAGATCAGCTCCTGGCACTTAGCCCATCAACATTGCGGTTTACCAGTGAGCTTCTTAACAAAGTTATAGGAATTATTTTAGCAGCTGCAGTGCTGTCTTAAGACTACCTCTCTCAACCACGTCAAAAGTTAGAATAAGTTTTTTTCTAAGATGGCCACGATTGACCTTTCCGCCTGGTTTTTGTGTTTAAGCTCCTCCTACTTTCTCTAGCTTCCAGCCATCCAGCTTGACCATACACATTCAGACGTATCCATTCCCATCTCTTTTACTTTGATACGCAATTTTTAAATTGACACAGTAATTACAAATCTACATTTCTTATCTAATTTCCAATACAATTTAATTACTCTGTACATTTGTGTAATTTAGATTTTAATTAAAAACACTGATCAAAGGAATGTGACTTTTGATCAGTATTTTTAAATGACTTTGTACAATTTTAAAAAAAAATTAAAATTCAAACAAATACGCCCGCAATAAACTTTAAATTAAATTGATATAAATCCACAGACCACGCACACACGAATATTATTTCATGATTTGTGACATTTATATACGGAATCTTACCTATTGATTTACAAAACATAAAATATATAACTAATCTTTTTATTATGACTGAAAATAGACCAATCTCACTGCGGGCAGATAGTGGTTCGAATTACCGTACTTAAAACACATGAAACGAAGATCGGTTCTCCGATCTGTCTGTTTCAATATATATATATTTGTAACATTACCTTTAAAAAATATATTTAAAACTGGAATTGGAATTTTATTGTGCAGATAGATTAAATAGTGTATTTGAAATGTCTGGAATGGAATACTATCCCAGAAGATAAAAGCTTTTGAAATAGATCAATTTTAAATTATTATAATTGAAAAAAAAAAAAAACATTGTAAGACTTTTCGAATAAATGTCGTAAAATATATTTGTTGTTAAAAAGAAAAAGCAATTGGTTGAATATTATATTTGTAGTTGTGGAGAAGAAAGAAACTCACAAACTTTTTAGTCAAGAATTAAATAGATATAGTGTTGTTATTTTCCTTCCAGAAACAAATGAAAGTTTCATAAATAGCATTTTATTAAGGCATAGATTGTGGTCGCAAAATTGAAAGGACTTCCATTTTAGGTATTTATGATAGCATGAAATTTTAGTGAAGTATAGTAAAAGTGAAAAAAATAATTAATGTAGTTAAAAAAATGATTGGAAATAAGTATAAAAACAGTTGCATAGTGTTATTGGAGGATTGGAATTCCACATAGGAATCAAGAAATTTGGTGCAAGTTTTTAGTTTTCAATAAGAAATAAGAGATGTGATAGTTCATAAGTTTATAAATCATAAAAGAAAGATTTACATATTAAAAGATGCAGATGATAATAATAAATTTATTTAAATTATATTTTGATTCAAAATATGTTGAGAAATAGTTGTATTTATATGTTGGACTATTTCCATTATCTAATATGAGTATTGAATGTCTTTAAAAAATTTAACTCTTTTTAAATATTTCAAATACATTTAACTCATATTAATAGCACCCAGGCTATACACACAATGTTTCAAAAGGTATTATTCTCCTTTCATCTTCAGGTGTTGCTGGCTTTACCAGTGACCATACTGGCATGGGAATCAAACCTGGACCCTTAGACTTTTGAATATTGAATTTGAAGTTAATGTTCTATCCAACTGAGCAATCCTGCCAAAGGGAATAGTCAGTAGACATTTCACATACTTATCTATGAGGTTCTTCATGATTACTCCACTTTCTTTTAAGAGCAAAGTTGATTAGTGGCTTCCATACATTATGTATATTCACACTAGGTTGACTTTTGGAATTGTTTGCCATTAGCAGCTTTGTTAAATTTTCTTATTTGTATCTTCTTCTCAATCCAACATTTTTATATTTTCCCAATTGGACATATGTTCATTTGTATATAGATGCTCTGCTACATTAGACACATCTGTTTTCTCTCTTCTAATCAACAATTTATGTTCTTGCAAGCACTTTTCAATGGGATGGTGAGTCTCACCAATATACTTTCTTCCACATTCTCATGGTATTTTATAGTTTTTTTCTTTTCTGAATTTCAAATTTAGGCTCTGTACATGTTAGAATCCCTTATAGTGTGATATGGTTCTTGGTACATTACAGTACCAATAATTGTTTTTATGGTTCAGTTTGTTGTCTATATAAGGATTTCTTAATAACAGCTAATTTATAATCATTTTTATAAGAGTTTGTTCAATATACATCTTTTCTTTTTTAAGATCACTGGTTTCTAAACAAACTTTTTTACTCTGATCCATAGTGATAGTATAATTCCATGTTTAGTGTTTCTGATGTGATTGGATTATATGATAAGCATTTTCCTGTAGGTATGGGTTTTCAGTAAACTGTAGTTAGATTTTTCCATGAGAGAATCTTGTCACAAGAACATCTAAGAATGCCACTTTTTGTTATTGTTCTGATTCTATTGTGAATTTAATTGAAGGAAATGTGTTATTGACATGTTTCCAGAAAGTTTGTAGTAATGTTTCACCCTGTGCTCATACAATAAATGTATCATCCACATAACGAAGCCAAATATTAGGTAGATGGCTGTAGTTTCAAGTTTTTCCATGTAAATATTTCTAAACATGGGTGCAATGGTGATCCCATAGTCATTCCTTGATTTTCTCAGTAGAATTCAGTATTATATTGAAAGTGTGGTGTTTTTATGCAAAATGTAATTAGGAAGAGTTGTTTTAGTTTGTAAGATAATATCACCTTTAACCTTTTCCTTACAATAGACAATGCTTTTTCATATAAAACATATGTGAATAAACTTTTTTACATCAAAGCTTACCAGTAAGTCAAGTCTTTCAATTTTCATGTTCTTGTCTAATTCTATAAAGTGTCTACAATTCTTGATAAAAGACTGAAATTAAGAAGAAATCTTGACAAATTTAAGCAAGGTGAATTTCTGCAATAGCATCAACAACATATTCTTTTTAATTAAATTCACAATAGAATCAAAATGAGAACAAAGACATTTTCATGGGAAAATCAAAACTACAGTTTAGCAAAAAAAAACCACATGCAGAAAAATGCTTAGCCTATACATCCAATCACACCAGAAATTCATAGAATCATGTTATAGTATGACTACAGAACATAGCAAAATTAGTTTGTTCAGAAACCAGTGATTTTGAAAAAAAGATCTATGTGAACATACCCTTATGAAAAATATTTATCCATCGGCAGTGATTTGGAAAAAAAGATCTATGTAAACAAACCCTTATGAAAAATGTTTATCCATCAGCTGTTATTAAGAAAACCTTAAATAGACAACAAAAAACCTTCAAAAGAAAAAAAACAATTAGTGGTACTGGCATGCACTCAAACATACCAAAAATAGCATACAAATTAAGGAAATTTTGTAATCAATACAACATCAGAAAAGCTTTCCAGAGCCATAGCACACTATGAGGAATTCTAACATCTACAAAATCTAAATTTAAAATGCTGAAAAGAAAAAACTCATTTATAAAATACCATGTGAATATGGAAGAATGTATATTGGTGAAACCATTCATCCCATTAAAAAATGCTTTCAAAAACACAAACTGTTGATTAAAAGAGAGAAAATAGATGTATCTAAGAAAGCAGACCATGTATGTACTAATGAACATATGTTCAATTGGAAAAATACAAAAATATTGGATGGAGAAAAAAGACACAAGGAAGAAAATTTAAAGAAACTGCTTATATGTTAATGGCAAACAATCTCATAAGCCCACCTATTATGACTATACATAATGTACAGAAACCACTAATCAACTTAACTCTTAGAAAAAGTGGAGAAATCAATAGGAACCTCATAGATAAGTATGTAAAATTTCTATTGACTGTTTTCTTTGGCAAAATGGCTCATTTGGTTAAAGCATTACCTTAAAATTCAATACTCAAAGATCTAAGTGTCCAGGTTTGATTTTCATCTAGTACTCTCACTGGTTAGTCCAGCAACCCCTGAAGAAAAGAGGAGAACAATACCCCTTGAAACATTGTGCATATACTAACACTTGAATGTATTTGGAATATTTAAATAAAGTTATTTTTTATAGAAATTCAATACTCATATTAGATGATGGAAATAGTCCAACATATAAATACAACTAAAACACTATCTTCACAAACCTTCAGGCAAACAATAAAGTATACCTGTATTTAAATATCATATATATATATATGAACAAGTAAGAATATTCGTATATAATAACCAGTGTTTGAATTGTAATATTTGATTATATAAGGATTGAAATACTGCTTTCAAGAAAACTTTAATCATCTATATCAAATTTTTAAACTAATGTAAATCAGAATTAGATAGCATATTATTTTATTTTTCAAAGGATAGCATATTATTTTTTGTGAACTTAGTTTAAAGAGTTTGTATGGCTACAGTTTTTAAACTATAATTATCCAATAAAGAAATTATGATCTTATTTATGTAAAATAAAATTTTAGCTAATTTTTTTTATTTTAAATTTAGTTACTTCTAAATACAGTAGTACGATACTACATCTTAGAATCTGTTTTTATATAATACTTAATATTCTTTTTTTTTTTGCTTACGGTGAACTTGTTAGAGATTCTTGACTCATATATTATTAGTATCAATTCATTATCATAATTTTGATTGATCATATGCATTTTATTTTAAATTGCATCTTGCTAAAGGCCTTCACATATAATAAAGTAATGTGATTATTGTTATTAATAACTTTTATATAGAGTTCTTTTTACATTTTAAAACATTAAAGCATTTGTGA
Organism: Epiperipatus broadwayi; assembly: GCA_028023455.1. Lineage (NCBI taxonomy): Eukaryota > Metazoa > Onychophora > Udeonychophora > Euonychophora > Peripatidae > Epiperipatus > Epiperipatus broadwayi. The sequence goes on from JAQFVV010012968.1 coordinate 339,098, forward strand.
ATGTAAAAGTTGTTGCAGCTATGAGAACTTTTGTAATTTGAACTGTTTAATTCTAAGAAAAGTGCACTATCTTACCTGGTTTTTTTTCAGTTCTTAAATATTTTAATCTTTATTATCCGTGTTAATTTTACTTTTAAAAAATTTCTTAAGAACTATTGAACTTAACGCTTGTCACTGTTACTTTTCTAGAAGCTATAAAAATTTTTGATAAAGAAAAAAAAACGTCAGGGTGAGAAAAGGATTAGGAATCCAATGTTTTTATAACCTATAGAAATAAATATTTATTATAGTTGAAGATTAAATGTTATTTAACATCATTTACGTGTCTTTAAATTTCAACGTGTTAATATATATGTATGTGTTTATTGAACAATATATATATATTGTAAAAATATAATTTGCTCTAAGTAATATCATATTAATGATTTCAATCGAATGTGTTAAAGATGTGTTATAGTTGTAAACAAATAGCTTAGCACACACACACACACATTTTCTCTCTCTCTCTCTCTCTCTCTGGTATAATTAGTTAGCTTTAAGAACCTAAATCTTCTAGCTTAAGAAAGCAATTTGCCTCTATATTTTTATTTCAAAGGAACAATAAAGGTAAGATTTCTGGATGAATATTCCGAGGATTGAGCGTACTAATCCCATTAAGTTGCCTATGTAACCCCTTTAATAGTAAATAAACTTGATAGATATTTATTTAAAATGTGAAATCAGTAAAGATAATAATGATCAGTAATGAAGTGGGAAAGAGTAATATTGCAGAAATCGATTAGATTTATTCTTAAAATGCACTATGCTATGGGATTTAGGCTTTCCGTCTCAGATTTTCAATGATATGGATAGCTGTAAAGTTGAAGATTGGAGTAGATTTGAAGCCTGTCTATTAAAGTGTGAAGATTTGTTATTGTAATATAAACTGAGCACTGATTATATATATATGGGAGATGATAATCTGGACCAACTGATGAGTGCTGGTTTAGCACAAATACGTATATTAGTGATTATTTATCTTTTCTACATGTATGTGGTTATATGTATCAGTTGTATGAGATAGTGTGGATAGTTAAAGGGTTCTAGAAAGTCTGAGTTCAAATCCCCTATATTTATGTTAAGAACAGGAACTTTTAATCAAAGGAACTTGATTATGTTGTTATGGAGGCAGAAATAGACATAACATTGAAAATGTTTTAGTTATAAAAATAAAAGATTTTTTTTTTACATCTTCTCAACAAATGGTATGTTAGTGGTTATTTTCAAAGCAGTTTCAAGACATTTAGTAAATATTTAAATATACATGTCAATTAATAAATATAATGATGAAGAGATATGAAAATTTGAAAAATAATTTATAATAATTGTATAATAGGAAATCGGAATATTAAATGAAAAAAAATATGTTAGACATAAATAGATTATTTGGAAGCAGTAAAAAATAAAAGACAATTGTAAATGTAAGATTGATTTTTATACAGAATAAGTCATGCTAATAATGAACTCATGCTTTAGAAAGTTATAAGAAAGGCTTAAGTATTTAACTGTTCATATGGTAAGAATAGATTTCTACTATTTTGTTACAAAATAAATTTAGCAACAATATTACAAGTATGAGACACCTCTCAACCTGATAAAGATTTGAGTCATTTATTACATTATAAAAATTATCTCAAAGACATAAAACAGTATTAACTGTTCTTATTTGATATGGAGTACAATGGGGAGTTATGGCAATATGTTGAAATATTTGAAAAATTAAAGTTTACTACAAAGGAAGTTAAAATATAGCATCACAAAATTATCAAATTATTAGATCAAAGAAAGAACATATATTACGTAAATAATATTTATGTCTCATAGATTGGTTTCTGTAGTTATAAGAAAACTTTTTTCTAATATTTTACTATTATAATTTTTTGACATTTTGTCCTTAATTTTTAAATGATTTAGAATGACCATACATTTTCCAAATGACTATCAAAGAAAAATTATCAGCCTATTTTTGATAAATAATAAAAATTTGTGACAAAGTAAAAATTTTTATTGTTTAAATTTTTGTCTTATTTCATTAATAATTTTTTATGCAAAAGGAATAATAAAATATGGCACTGTTCTATTAGCATGTTGAAACCGCATGATGACATTGATCCCATCCAAACACATTTAAATATGCCATTTAGTGGGGCACAGTCAAACCAAATAGCCATATCTTTTTTTCTGTTGTAACTGATGGCTTGATTTGTCTTGTACAGTTTGTGCGATCACACACAATACTATATTTTAGCAATATTAACACTTTGCTACAGTACCATTTTAGGGTGGGTGTATTTAAAGTTGCAGAACTATTGTAATCTGCATTCAAAAGTAATTACAATACAAATTACCTAAGGTAGTATAAAAAGTAATAATTATAAGCCTGTTATCTCACTTCTAAACCCAATATGTAAGGTGTAAATAATTAGAAAAGGTTAGGGGAAATTACAATTTCACTATTCTCTTGAAAAGAGATACGGTTCAAGGGAACACCTACAATAATTAAAATGTCTGATTGTAAAATTTTTCGTAATTATATCCAGAGACAAAAAAAGAAATTGTAAAAAGTTACATTTCTTAATCATAAAAAAAACAATAGGTGTGCCATTAATATTATCTACCATATCTTAGTCACATATTCTTTTAATGATAAATTAAGATTAATTTTTCATTTCAAAAATGACTAAAAAAAGAGTTAAATACAGTTCAATAATTAAAGAATTCTCATTTCTTCCACCACAATGTAGTTATTTATCTGTCAAGCAATGATAGTAGACTTTTTAAAATTTTCAGAGAGGGGGGAATTTTTCCATATGAAGCACTGGCATACATGGGGAATTCTACTGGAATACAATATTTATAATAAATATCTGTTAATTGATAAGTTTTAATTCTTGCAGATGTGAAAAGATATACCATCTCCCATCCCTACATTGCAGACTAAGATGAAATTTGAAGGCAATTGTTAAAGGTATAAATTTATCATCATAAAACTGTTAATCGAATAAATTTGATAGTAATTTATTATGGAAATCAATCAATGAATTATGTTAACCTGGATGATAAAATATCTGAGTGTAAAAAATTCCTCATATTTATATTCAGAGACAAAAATAATTACGGTAATTTATTAAGGAAAATAAATGAATTACATTAACCTGTACAATTATTATTCTTCTTATTATTTCACAAATAAGGTGGTGGGCTCAATAATGTTATATTTATGTGTGTTTTTCTAGAAACAATGCCATCAAGTGGTTTCAACATGCTAATACAACAGTACCTAAAATAATTATGAAAAATAATTAATTAAAAATAATTACTGTTATGAAAATGTGTTATATTTTTAAAATCACTATTAAAGTTCAGATTAAAGAGAAAAATAACCAGTAAATATAAATTCTATATATTTGTAATCTTGAAATAAATTATTGAATTATAAAAATCACAACAGTAACAACCATTTAAAAACATAAAAATAATAAATATGACACATTTCTATGTTAACATTATTTATTCAATTTTAACAGTTATATTTAATTTCAGTACAGTTTTTCCACACATAGTAATAAAGAAGAAAGATGTATAATGTTTAGAAACATATTGATAAAAAAATAAGAGTATATTCCAGTAGTATAATACATGTATGCTATTATCACACTATGAATGTGTCTTTGAACAACATTATAAATACAATTGATGATAGGCTATGTAGGATAAATATTATTCATATATTACCACATTTCAATATTGACATGAGGCTACATGACTACTATTACTACAAGTGATAATAATAGTAGTAGTAGTAGTAGTAGTAGTGGTAGTAGTAGTAGTAGTGGTAGTAGTAGTGGTAATAGTAGTAGTAGCAGCAGTAGCAGTAGCAGTAGCAATAGCAGTAGCAGCAGCAGATGTGATAGCAATAACAACAGCAACAATAGAAATGCAGTTAATAACATCAAGTAATAGCAAGTAGTAGTAAGTCTAGTAGTAACAACAAATAATTTAATACTCAACCATTTTTATACATTACAATAATCATAAATATTTTTATTAACAAATTATTTTAATAAATCTCAACTGATGATGTTATTGGTTTCATTAATTTGTGCTGTTAATTATAATAATTCGTTTAATCATGTTTACTAAAAGAGAATAACTATGTATTCTTTATAGTATCTTAAAGATATTTTTTATAAAATAAGTGGAATATATGTCTCATATGAAAACGATGTTCAAATTTCCCATAAATTTATATTTTAATGAAATCTATTATCTTTTTACACTCAGCTTGTCCAATCTAATGGAAATGTATTCATGCTATTGTTTTGCCACTCTCTTTTAAAATATTGTAAAGTACACTTAAAATATTTTTTCAATGTTTATGACAACAAAAAGATCAAGGATTTATCCCAATGAAATACATTTGACAATCTAATATCTCCTGACTCCATCACATTATTTTTACCTTACATATTACTGTTAAATCAGCTTAATTGTTCACCATTTGTATACATTTAGGTTTGGACTAACATATCAGACAGGTAAAAAATTTTGGAAGGATAATACATGATCCTAAAAATTCAGCTGCACTAGTCCAAGAACTAAAGCTCCTCACTGATGAAGATTATAATTTTATAACCAGTCTAGGTACAGTAGGTAGGACAACATAGGCTAGATAATTAATAAGCCTTATCATCAGGTATTTATTATTATTTACTAATATTACAGTAAGTGGCACAGAGATGGTGAAAAATTAAACTAATATCTACATAAACATTTGTTGAAATAGTTATATATTACTATGAGTTATAGTCTGCCTTTTAACTTCTAGAATGTGTTGTATCTCAACATTCAAATCTATCTTCCTACTTAAAAATGTTATCAAATATTTAAACTAGATTATATTATTAGTATGATAACTTCCAAGCCAAAAGCTACTGAGAGTTATTATTCAATCCCTAATTGAAAAAAACACATGAGGTTTTTGAATATTACTTATGATAGGAAATTATTCATACATTATAAAGCCATGAAAATCTAATCCTCTTAAGAAAATTCATTAATAAAAATAAAAAAATAAAAATTATGAAGAAAAGTTTGCCTGAAGGTTTGTGATGATGGTATTTTAGATGTGATAATATGTGGGACTATTTTCATGATCTAGCATTAAATGTTGAATGTCTAGAAAATTTTGAACTTCAATTAGTCTTTTCCAAATATAAACAACTGTTAGTAATAATACACAAGTTATTAAGATTAGTAGATAACACAGATTAGTAGATTACATAATGTTTTAAGTGGTATTATTCCACACTCTTCTTCAGATGTTGTTGGCCTGACAAGTGACAGTGCTAACTTAAGGGTCAAATTCATACCTTTAGTTTTTGAATAGCTCAATTGGTTAGAGTGTTGTCTTAAAATTCGATATTAAAGAAACTAAAGATGTAAATTTGACACCTAGGATGTAATTTTTCCTGGTCTAGACAGAATTACCTGCTAAAAGAGTGAATAATAATACCACCTAAAATTTTGTGTGATCTACTAACTTGTGTTATCTACTAAGTTGTGTCTTATTACTAACAATTTTTTTGTATTTGGAAAAGTTTAAATAAAGTTTAAAATTTTCTAGACATTCAATATTTAATAGTAGATAATGGATATAGTCCAATGTATTATAACATCTAAGATTTAAGAAGCACTTTAACAAGAACATATAGTCCATATTTGTTTTATAAATGGCAACTATTGATATTAACTGTTCAAAACTTGAACATTTGCTCAAAGCATTACAGTTACAAATAAGGTCATGTGAGAACAACACAAAATATAATATTTTTTGCAATAAAATTTACAGCATAATGCACTATAAATATGATTTAAATTTGGTATAGTTTATCTGAAATATGAACTTTTTTTTATAACAATAATGTATTTATTTAAAGTTTAAGTCACTAGTATTGTATTTGTAGAGTAAGTATAATACTTGCTAGAAAAATATATTTCAAAGCTTTAAAACCAAAAACGTGTAAAATGTATAATATATTAAATATTTAATATAAATAATTTATGAAGAAAAAACACATGCAAGAAAATATTTGTTTCTATAATAAGTTATCTAATATGATCAAAGCAAGTAAAAATTACAATAAATAAATAAATAAATAAATCATATTACCAATAAAAATTATTTTACTTTCATACTAAAAGAAATTATACATATTAAATGACAGTAAAAAAAAATTATAAAATATCTGTAATAAAATTTTATGTTATTCCCATAAAGAAAGTAAAATTTCTGTCAGTCTTTGCAAATAAGATATTCTATTGTAAAAATTTATTACGGAATTTATATAAATACAGATTGAAAAAAAAAAAACTAAACTTCAAACAAACATTCTATACTTACATTATTATACATAAATATAGGTCCAAATGAACTTCAAAATTTGAAAAAAAAACTTCATTAACTTATTGTTTAGGCATTGCTAATACTTTTAAAAAATGGTTTGCAAATAGAAAAGCATTCAGCGTTTAAATGTCAACTGTCTACAAAATAATCCTTAATTTTGCATTAAAAGAAAGTAACATCAACTTAACTTGAAATAATACATTTAATTTAATTTGTAATAATATTATGTGAAGAAAATTTTAGACATGCATAAGGTGACCCCAAAATAACCAGAATCATTCTCTGGTTTGTGTACCTGTTGTATTATATGCTTCATCTGCTACATTTGCTGATACTTTTGCATTAATCTACCAAATGGCATCACTATGTGAACTAGTAGGGCCACATAGCTATTTTTTTTGTAAAGTGCATTACCTATATTTGTCAATTGTTTTATAATAGTTGAAATGTTTGAACAATTAATGCTGATTTTTGTTTTACAAAAATGGCATTTCCTCTCTCAAATTTAGTTTGTAACAGTCAGACAAATTTATCTGCAAGTTCTGAAATATTTATGAGATTGTGGTAAAATGTAAACATCATGTTTTAATCAAAAAAGATTGCAAACTTCATCCCAATACTGTCATCTCTCAGATCTTTGAGTGTGAAACACTTTTTAAATTAAATTCAGCATGACCTAGCTTATCTATCAGCTGTATTTGTTCAAACTCATTTTGTGTGATTTTTTTAATCTCTCAAATGAAAAATGTCTCTTTTTTTCCGTGTGGACTTATAACTGAGGAGGTAAAATGACAGAAACCTTAAAATGCATGACTTTGCAAGTGTTTTCGGATCACTTTGAAAAGTGACAAATGGGTTTAGGCCACTGCATTGCATTAAATAGATTATACTTTTTAAAACAATTCACGGTGAAACACCTAAAAATAAATTTACTATTTTTTGTTCCAAAATTCTGGTTATTTATGACTCTCCTCCATATATTATAAATTAAACACCATATATTTCATATCTGAAATAGAAAATTTTCAATAAACACACAAAGTATATTAAATCATTGTTATTAAATTTGAATTTATTATATTTTTAAAACTTTATTATGATTTCATTATTTTTTCTAAACTTGGATGAGAATTATTTTGATTTATCTCATCTCATATCAATCACTAATTTCTATTGAAGTATTTTATTTCAAACACTCAATTGTAGACATTGAAAAAAAAATTGGGATCCTAACAAGTATTCTGAACAAAACAGATCGCATAAGTTAGCAGGTCATTTGAGTCTTTCTTATATTCATTTAGTGATTTATATAAATGTAATTTATAAATAGTATAATTATTTATTTGCACTTATTTAAAACAATTTTGTAATAAATATGCAAGTTATTCATAAATCACGTTTTATTGAGTTAGAAAGTATTACATTTAATTTAATTTTAGATATAAACATTATCAATTATTCTTATAAAAATTATTTATTTCATAGTCTGTAGATTGAAAAATTATTATAATAAGTTCTGTCTAAAAATATATCAATTAGTAATTAGCTTTATATAACTCACATAGATAAGCATATACTGATTGTGTATGAATATTGGAAAGGATTGAAATAGCCTAGCCAAACTATTGAGAGTTATTCTGATCAAAATGCATTATTTAAATCACTTTTTTTTTTTCAATGATATATATATATATATATATATATATATATATATATATATATATATGCGTGTGTGTGTGTGTAATATTCAAATCTATATATATATTGTAATGGAATAAATCATTGTGAGTGGATAAATGAAAGAGTAACTGATCAAATAACCCATAACATTGGACACCAATTTTTGGATTATCATGACCCACAAATTGGATATGCTAATTTCTGTAATGATGTTAATTAAAATATAACCAACTATTATTAGGTGAGTAGTAATAATGCATCATGTTCAGATGCCAATTTTGTAATATAATTAATAAACTATTATTATCCTAGGTAATGATTTAATTTAAATCATGTAATAGGGTGTCAATTTCTATAATAATATAAATATATTAAGATTATCACCTATTATTAAATCAATGGCTTATAACGTTTTGATACAAAATTTTGTAATGGTATGGCTAAAATATCAAATTATATTAGTATGATGTATCTACAAAGTAATGATTAAATAAATGTATGTTATGCAAATTCAAATAATGGTTAGTGCCAATTTATATAATTATAAATATATTAGGTTAATCAACTGATGTTTAATAGAACATTAAATTAACTTTTACTAATTATTTATTTATTGTAATGAACAATGTAAATAAATAAATCATACAATAATATAATAAATAATTAAAATATTCAATATTTGTCACTAGTTAATACTTATAACATAAATAAATTTTATAGAGACTCTTAATATTGATATTAAAATATATTGTGATAATTAGACTATGAATAATTACAAAATCCAATTTTAATTTTAAAAAATTACGAATATAATAAATTAATTAAAAATATAAAAGTTATTTAATAAGAAAATGAAATAATCTTTGTTATGCTATTCAATTATTAATTAATTATATATTTTATTTACTGCATATGTTGTATATATATTTTTTAAATTTATGTATCTAGCAAATATTGTGGATGATACAATAATAAACTAGAAAGAAAATATTATCTTTACATAAATACTTGTAATTAAATAGTAAATTAAATCAAGTATGTTTAATTTGTTTCCTGTTTTCTTACAGTGATAAAATTTGAAATTATTAATTTAAATATAAAAATTATGATCTAAACTTGATATATTAAAATATATACTATCACAAAGATAATTCATGAATTATTATACTTAAGATCTATTGCTCCTTACATATAACAATCAAACATATTATAAAATTTCAAATAAAGCAAAATTAATATTAGAAAGTATATTTAAATTTTTTTTAAGGTAATTTAAATTTTGTTATTGATTAATTTATATATTTTATTACCTTTTTATTATACTATGATTAGGATACTATATTGTATCAAAAGTACTTAGCGCCAAATAATTTTTTTTGTATTTCAAACCCAAACCTGTTTAGTCATTAAATGTTTTAACATTTGCTTGCTATTTTTAAGTATTATAAACAAACATATGCATTCTAAAGTAAATGAATATATAATGAAAATATCCAATCTGTTTAATCTTGTCCAAAACATTGTCAATCCTTAACTAATACTCCAATAAAAAGCACATTAATTAATACATATGAATACAACAATATTTGCAGAAAAACAATCACATTAAAGTTATTTAGTCTTTAGAGCTTTTGTCAAAATCCAATATTGCTATCCATGGTATGAAGATATATTAAATAAGTATTGTATTTTAAGTCCAATTATATCCCAATTATAATATTTAAAACAAAATTTTCATCCACTTGAATAAAGTATATGTTTTAAATAAAATATTTTGTAATCAAATATTAAGACATTAATATTTTTCATTTTAATATTAATATTGCCATTAGTTAATCATTAGGTATTCTATAATAAACATTGTCATATCATTGAAAATTTATTCTATAATAAATTCCTTGTATCATTTAAAATACTTTATTCATATTATATACTTCAGCAATGAGACCATCCTGTCTGTAAATGCATTATATGATGGAATGATTTATTATAAATAGATCTCTCAAAGGACAGAAGTCATTTGGAGCAAACACTTTATCTTTTGGTTAGTCATTGATTTTTATAGTAACATCCAGCAATTAATATTATATATAACACATTGATGTTGCTTGCTGAGATGCAGAGCCAAAGAGACAAACCAATCTAATATCAGGGATTTAAATACTTTTCCTAATAATAACACATTTATATCACTATCCTAAAAACTTCATATGGTATTACTCAAATTGAACCTGTTGCTACGGCTCTGTTATGATGAGCTAAATTTTACTCAGTAAAAAGATTTTTGAAATACATCAGCATTTGTGAAATCAAAATGTTTCTTAACTTTATAATAAATAAATTTATTTAAAAATAATAATGATAAAATCAATCTGCAAATTAAAATACACTTTAAAATCATAATTTAGATAAAATATGAACATATTTCATATATTTATATATTTTTTAAAATACTTATCAAAATACGTATATATAAAATCAATATTTTAAATATATATAATTTAGCATTGATTTAATTGTATAAACAAAAAATATGTATACATGCATTCAAATCAAATAATTGACTATTTTTTATATATGTTCATATATTATTTGCTAAAGATATGCAGTAACTTAAAATATATACTAATAAACAAATCTATTATTATGTAAGAAAATTACAAATTCATAAATGTTATCTTATATTAAGATGTATGATTTATTAATCAGTGTTTATTAACAATGTAAATTATTAATCCTTTTTTAAAACAATTGAAAAAATAAAGTAAGCCAGCAATATTTTTTTAGAAACATAATGATTCTGTGTTTTATATATATATATATATTTATTGTGCCCTTTTCTATAGGTCAGAAATAGTTCATCAAAATTACTAAAAATTTTAAATTTTAGAATATGTTCTCTTGATGCGTTAGTTATATTTTGTTAATAACATCTTAAAGTACAATTTAAAGTTAAATGAAAATACGTAATGCATAAAGGTATAATGAATCACCTTAAAATAGTTAAATACAGCCAAAAATATTATTACATATGGTTGTAAAAGCTGGCCATAATAAATAACACAGCTATAAATATTTAAAAGTATGTTTAAAAAGTTCGATTTTAATAGTCTTAAACTTATAGTTAAATAAATGTTATATTTAAAATTATAAATTATATTTAATAATTATAATTAATATCATATATTTTAAAAGTTAGTTTTATGGTTATGAAAGTTGTATTTAATTCTATATTTTCTAAATTATTTTTCCAAATTTTGTATAATTGTATTATTTTATTTAATACAACTAGTGTTGCAATTTATTATTTATTCCCAGACAGAAATATTGGATGCCGTCTGTCATACACACTTGCTTGCTAGTATTTATTAGTAAAGTTCAAAATATTTTAAAAATTGCATTATAGAATTGGATGTAATTATTACCTATCATAAAATAATAAATATTTAGTTAACTATCATATAAAATGTTTTAAATAATGTAATAAAGATGAGTACAGTTAATAAAAAGGTTAAATATTTTGTTTTAAAATAAAATAGATAAATTAAATGTTAAGAGTGGGATAATTTATTAAATAGTGTTTTTAAAAAATCTTTTTAACTATTTAAATAATTTGGTAAAGTAATAATTGATTTAAAGGTAATATTTTTAAAATAACATTTTTTAAAGTTTTAATACGTCATATTTTTTATTTTGAAATTTAATTGTGTAAGTTTCTATCTAACATTATACAAATTTGGTATCAAACCAAAAGTAAGAATCAACCAATAGAATGACGTATTTTCTAGGATATAAATACTGATTGGATGGGGGGTATCAGTGGTGATTAAAAAATGTATTAAAGGTAGCAGAGATCATATCAGTAGCTATCAAGGTGATAGTAATTTTTTAATTTTATTATTTAATCAATTTTTTTAGTACTCTCATACAATTTTATTTGTAAAGCTAATAGATTATTATTATTTTAAAAGTATTTGCAAAAAGAGAGTGTAAAATAAAAATATTAATAATAATTTCATTTAATATGCCTTGCTAATTTGTAAAGTCCCATTATCAGTAGTATTCATCAAATCTAATATATAACTTCGCCATAATAAAATAGATATACCAATAAGGAAAATGTATTCAACTTATAATATTTTAAAAATGAGTATAATATTTATTAATGCAGTTTCAATAATATTGAACAAGAGGACTATTCAAATGAATAAATTAATTTTATGGACATTGTATGGGAAACTCATTAGAAAAACTGTTTGCCGATTAAAAGCAAAGATGCATTATTTTATATAGCAAGATAGTCTTGTCCAGTATTAATTAGCAAGAGGACAAGTATACTTTATAATAAACTTATGGAAATATCATGTTATAAAAGTAAATGTTATATCCTTTTTGAAGGAAACATTTAAAATATTCACAAGAAATTATTTTAAGAAAAGACTCATGGAAAATATTTAGAAAAGTGTATGTTATGAAAACCTGAAGCATATAGAGGGTTAATATGTATATATAAAATTGTTTTAAAAGCTGATAATTTAAGACAAGAAAAACCTCTGAATAGGTAATAAATAATAAATTTCCTTGAAGAAGAAACCTATAAAGAAAATGAACATGTTAATAAATAAAATGTGGAATTATGGAAATAAGTATTGCGCAAAAGTTTATCCGGATAATTCAAGCTAAGTCAAAAGGAACAGGATGCACCACCCAGCTAATAAGGAATATCTCAGAATAGGAGCTTCAAGTTATTATTTTTAATAATATAATTTTGTTATGATTTCCATAATCATCATTCTGGACTATAGAGGTCATAAACTATTATTCCATTAACTATTCCAGAATCGATTGGTGATTGTTTTCTTTAATTTTCAAGATTTTCAAGATGTCGTAATATTTTTATTATTCTTTTTTTTTAAAAAAACCTGAGATTTTCGTACCAGAAGTTTGGATGACACTTACTGCAGGAAACGTATTGTCTTATTCATCATCATAGCAATGGAGGAGGTTGTAGAATTACTTTTGAAGAGAACATTTTTTTTTAAAAAAACTTTTGAGAAAGAAAATGGAAATATTTGGACTTATAAAAAAAATCATTCGTTTTTTTTTTTCAGCTGAAGACTAAGTAAATATGGTCTTAATTCATTTTGTTCTTTTTAAAATGTAATATTATTTTTATAAGAGTAGGAACATGAACATTAATCTATTGTTAATATTAAAATCCTATAATATAATAATTTAATAATTTAAATAAGAACATTTTAAATAAAGATATGGATGTATTTTTCATGTATGCAATGCTATATCTAGTGGATGGAAAAGAAAACTGCAAAAAGTGATGACCAGATAATATCACTTGGTAATAGTTAATGAATATTGATATTTTATGATGTATATTTTGTTTTCTTTTTAGATTGCTTATGAATTATAATGAATGGAAGTATAAATGTTTAATTATATGTAAATGCATTTTATACAACACTTTTAAAATTATGAGATTAGGATTTATTTTGGGAATATGCATACTATAATTTTATACTAGTAATATAACCCAACATGATAATAAATATTTATGTCGTTCTTTTAAAAACTTTCATATTATTGGATGGTCCAAGGATTCATATTACAAGTTTGTATGGTTTAGAATATAGAATAAGGAAGTAAAGCAAATTTTTTTTGTGGATCAGTGAGATCTCTATAATTATAATGGAATTTTGTTTATTGTTTTGAATATGTGAGATAGTTATTTTATCAATGTAAGCTGTAATAAATCTTTTAGGAAATAATGATAAGATAGTGGCTTGGTAGTAATATGGTGAACATGAACCCAAGATGATGTTATAATAGGATGTGATGACGGAATATGAATATTTTATAATCTTCATGGATATACAGTACAGTTAACCTTGCCCTGTAACTGGTATATTTATTTTGGACAATTTCTATTTTTCTTTAAGTATTGATGTTTTAATAAAGCTGAAGGAATAGCTTGACATCATTAATAGTATTGGAGGACTTTGGACAAATAGGTCAGGCCTCTATTTTTTGTAGATACACTGTGCCATAATATTTCTTTGATATATGCTATGAGTTATACTCGAGTTTTTCTTCACTAGATCCTACACATCTATTCACTATCTAGATTTCCAAAGTAACTACATCATTCAGTATGATACAGTTGAAAAGAAATAACAGATAATTTAGATAAGTTCATTTACTTAGCAGAAGTAGAATTTGTATAAATTGGAATTGAAAATCCAATGGATCCTAAAAGGGAAAAGAATCATAAAAAGTGTTTTTGGATTTAATTTGGAAATAAAATAAAATTTCAAGAATAAAGTATATAAAACAAAGTTGTTCTTTAAAATGTTAAATAACTTTTAAATGCTTTATTTTGTTTTAAAATAAGTATTGCATATTTTTAAAAATATAATGTTGTAAAGTAAAATGATATAAACAATAAGCATAGGTATAATTTTGTATTTATTAAATAATAGGGAATATATCAGTAATTACAACTATATAGTATTAAAGTAATATTAAATGGGGATATGTTATATTTAATAAACATAGTGTAGTGAACGACGATACCCACAAAATCTAGTAATAAATTATTAGTAGATATTTTATATGACATATTTTAACATTGCAAAGTGAAAATTGTTTATTTTTTAAAAGATCCATACTCACAATAATGTTATTTTTTATGTTTTTCATAGTATGTTTCTATGGATGTTTTTTAGAAAGAAAAGTATAGTTAAATAATATTTAAGGTTAGGATATATATTTTTTAATAAAAATAAATAAATGTAATTTTTTATAAGTTTAATTAGAAAGGGATCAATAAAATGGTCTTATTTTATTATTATTATTTTAAGCCAGAATGAAAACTTAAAAAAATTCTAGATTGTTTAATAACTAAGTAATAAAAAAAAGTGAAGAATGGTGTAAATTGAGGATATCCAATGTAAATATTGTAAATAAATTGTTTATTTTATTTTATTGTTAATAATAAACTTTGTTAAATTTGTTTTTCAAAATTTTTGTGTCGTGATTGTTTTCATTTTCCCATTACACTGCATGAGACCACACAATACACCCAGAATAACTGAAACGAACATATAATTTTTTTGCACAAAGATAAATAAATAATTATTTTAAGAATTTGAATATTTTCTTGGTATTCATTTAATTAAGCAATCATAATTTTACATTATCTTATGGTCATAAATTAGTTATCATAATGGTACATTGAATTATATGCTATCCATTGCCACACACCTTTATTTGTCAGATTATAAATACTACCACATTTTCTTACAATATTATACGAAGATAAAAGATTATATTATAGTATTTTATTATTTTATTATAGTAATAAAATTATAGTGAAGAAAAGATACATAAAAATTAGTCCATTCAATGAAGAATATTATTATTATTATTATTATTATTATTATTATTATTATTATTATTATTATTATTATTATTATTATTATTATTATTATTATTATTATTATTATTATTATTATTATTATTATTATTATTATTATTATTATTATTATTATTATTATTATTAGCTGAGTGTAGTAGAGTATGACATAAAAATCCCTTCTCATGTTTTACTACAGTGATTTTTTTAAATTAACTTAGAACAATTTTATGAACCTGAGATTATGATAAATAAAAAGATTTAAATTTAATTATTAGTTTAATCTTAATGAGTAGGATTTATTAAAGTCGTAAGAATTGTATGTTTGTTATTTGAAAGAGTAATAAGGGGTGATAGTGTTCTTATGCCATTGAGGTAGTATCCTGTGGGATATTAGCTCAATGTAATCTTTCTTGTCACCTGTATTTCACTTCTAAGTCTCATGATAGAGTAAATATTTATTTATTTATTTTATAAAGTGAACCTTTTCATTATTTTGATAGTAGAATGTTTAATTTTAATGCAGGATATTTTATTTATTAATTATTTGCTTTATAACAAACGTAATCTGTAACTGAGCTAACCCATTTTATTTTATATTTATATTGTCCAGAAGTGAGATGCACAAAGGCAATATATATATATATATATATATATATATATATATATCGTAACATTTTAAAAAGAGTCCAAAGAAATAAGTAAAGGAGTCCAAATATCAAGAATTATAAACAAATTTAAAGGTATATGAAATCACTTGAAGTGAGTACACTAGTAATTCAATAAAATATAACTCAGGTATACAGGCAGTAGATCTTATGCACTTTCATTTCTTGGTTTGATGTTAAGCGCATGTTTAAACAAATACTAAGTGAATATGGTCTAGCAGGGCACCACTAGATTATCTGAATCTAGACACGGTTATATCTAATAACCTTTCACATGTACTGGGTTTGAATCCCTTTTTGGTACTTTATTTCTAATAAAAATGAGAGATTTTGCTTTTTGAGCCATATCACTATAAGCACTAATAGTTAGGTAAAAGTAAAACATCTTTAAACCCCAGTGGAGTTCATTGAACATAAATCATTTCTCAGATCTTAACATAACAAATGTGTTTCAATATTTTTATAAGTTCACTAGCTCAGATTATATATAACTAATTTAGGATGGCAATTCACTCATCCTTGCATGAAATAGATGATGGGATGTGGTTATAATAATACTAAGAGATCACTAAATATTATTAAATCAATATTTATTTATGGCCTTTAAACAGTTAAACAGCTCATTAATTAAAATGTTGATGACGATGATGATGATGATAATAATAACAATAATGACAAGGGTTTCAACTACAGCTCTAGGACTAAGCCTAAACATAAAACTAAATTTTATAAAGAAATTCATAGTTATTGCTTAATTTTAGCATATTTACTTATATCTTAAATAACTAATATTCAACCATTGATGATGATGAATAATCACACTTAACAAAGACTACACTTAATGAAATATATACGCCTCCACCTCGTTTAATAAAACAAACTAATATTTATTACTGCATTTCTAACATATACATAAAAATTTCTAGATAAACATGAAAATTGACATGAATAATAATAATAATAATAATTAATTATATTACAATCCTCAGATTAATTTCAAGTTCTTCCCCCTTTCCCTTCAAATGTATATTGTATTAAGTTGGATGTCACATTGACCATGATTTTCACTCCATGAGAAAAGTATTTCAAGAGAAAAATATTATCTGCTCATTAGCACACATACTTTATAAATCTAACATGTAAGTAGAATGTAAAAGAAAATGTTAATAGAATTGAAAGAGCAAGTTTTAGAAAAGAGTTTTAAATCATTATCTCCCCCTCCCTTCCAAGCGCTGAAATCTATACTTTCTCAAGACAAAATAATTTAATATTTTAACACCACCTATTATTTCACATTCACTCGCAATTATACACATATAAAAATATCATTATGTATGTGCATGTTTTATCCCATAATAACAAAATATTATTTAAAACCAAAATAATAATAATATATTAGTTAAAACTAAAATCATAACACCATAAAAAAATTGTTTTACACATTAATATTTTTCATAACTGTAAAATTAATAAACAAATAATTTTGATACATTCAAGATCATTTATGAAGCTCAAAGTTATTATTAGTAAGACATTCTTGTTTTTAATCGATCTGAATAGTCTTTAAAAGTTCTTTAAATAAAATATACCACTTTATTGCTAAAATGTTTATTAAGACTCAGATATCATAAAGAAAATAGATATGAAAAGTCATATTACCGATCTTTTGTTTGTGGCGAATTTCCAAGAGTTCAAACTTGTCTTGTATAATGTCTATATTTCTGCAGCTACCATTTCCGTTTTACGTGGGAACAATCTCTTTCTTGAGGTGTATAACTATTTGATGATGATGACTCTATTGAGGTTATTTGCTTTAGTGGACAATTTGGAAATCATTATATTAATTTTTCTTCTCTTCCTGTCAAGCATGTGGATGAAATACAGCAGTTGTTTTCACATTTATAAATTTTCTTGAGTTTAAAATCAGTTGTTGTAACAATTAATTGGACTTGATGATTAATATTTATCAGTAGATTAATTCATCTTCTTTGAATGCAGGTGAATGCTTTCTTCCTTCTATTAAAAAAATCTTATTTCTCTGGTCAGTTGAAAGGTGTAGAATATTATTTTAGACACAACATCTTTTCTTTCCTATATGATGTGCAGCTTCCCCAGATGGTCCGGCAGAGATGGGACATACATATAATTTTTCTAGACAGCCATTTCTTATATTTTCAACATTCAATTTAATAGTTTAATAATCTGAATCATAATCACAAAAAAAAATAATAATTCCAGACAGCTTTTTATATCCAATTTTTAGCTAACTTAACCAATCAGAGATAGTGTCACTTGCTATTTTTGGACAAATTCATTTTAATTAGATCTCTAATTTATTTTCAACTAAATTATTTTTCAACTGAAAAGTTTAATCCTTTTTCCAGACACTTTTGTTTTAAAAAAATAGACTTAATCCTTATTTCCTTTCTTTTTTTACATTTAGGTAACATTTCCAATCTTTGAGCTTCCTTCTTTAGATCTTAAGATAAGACAATTTCAAAATTAGAGCTCTCACCCATTATAAGCTCCCAAAGTGAAAAACAACTATTTACAAAAAAAATTGCTACAAAGATAAATATCTGATTAAACCGATTTCCTCTTTCAACATAAAATTGTACAAAAAAAAATAATTTGACAGATTTAATCCTTCCTTTTTTTTCAATATTTAGTAAATGTAAATTTCTGTATGTAATGTACACACATCCTTCATTCTTTCAAATCATTCATAAACTAACATTAAATAATATAATTGCTAGCTTAGTAATTATAACCCTATTATTTAATTAAATCTGTAACTTTTAAATCCCAATTACAATTATAGAAAGAAAAATAGAAGCATAGAATAAGATATTAGAATTGATCAAGCATAGGTTAGTTTTAAAGAAAGTTAAAATGTTGTATATTTGAAATATAAAACAATTAAATAGTTTACACATACATTGCCTATACGTATGCATTATAACTTTGCTTTTTAAAGAAAAATTAAAATATTAAATAGTTTAAATGTGTGTATTACCTTTCTATCAACACACAAACAAATAAAGCATATAATTGTTGACCTACTCTCTCTCTGTTTAAAGCTTTTAGAATTTTGATCTGGTAGGGTTTGAACTTGGATGCCCTTCAGCTTCTTTTATGGTTATATAAAATTGTGATGATGATTTTTGGTTTACCTTTTCTACATGCACATTACTATAAATTTATCTAGTGACTAAATTGTAATGGCACAACTTTCTCCCCCTTCGGATAAAATCATCAGCACTTTTGTTTTAACTATATTTAAAAAAAAATCCTAACTAATAAATACACTAATAATAATAAACACTTATAATATATATAAAAAAAAGAACTACTGGTAAATATATTTTTCATTAGAAAACCTAAAAGTAATTTATTTGGAGATCTTTGCCAGGCTATTCTGCTGAAGTATAAGGGATCAAACTCCTAGAATTATAGGTTCCCTTATTCTCATCAAGAGCAGCAAGCATAAAGGCATTCTCTCCTATTTTTTTTATTAATTTGGATGGCTTTTTCTTTTCAAATCATATTGTGGTCTGCATAAAAATGCACCTGTACATCCAGTCCCTTTTTAATAGTTCCATTTTTCATCTTGACTGGATATTTATAAAACATATCCGGAGGATTTATTTTATATAACCTCCTATTACAGACCCCATTTAGAAATATGGACTCTTGGTACCATACATAATATGCCTTGAAGTTTTTCAGAGAGATTGACTCTCTATACCATACATACTTTATTTTTAAACTTTCCAGAAAGATTGACTCTCTGTACCATATATAATTCATCCTTAAATCTTCCAGAGAGATTGATTCTCTGGGCCACGTATAATTTATTTTTAAATTTTCTAGAAAGGTTGACTCTTTGTACCATATATAAGGCACATTTAAATTTTCCAGAGCATTTACATTTTTCAGAGAGATAGATTCTCTGTACCATATATAATGGACATTTAAACTCTTCAGAGAGATTGACTCTCTGTGCCATGTATAATTTATTTTTAAACTCTCTAAAAAGGTTGACTCTTTGTACCAAATATAAGGCACACTTAAATTTAACAGAGCATTTAAATTTTTCAGAGAGATTGATTCTCTGTCTGATACACACTGGACATTTACATTTTTCAGAGAGATTGCCTCTCTGTACCAGATATAACTTATTTTTGACTTTTCCAGAGCAGTTGAATTTTTCAGAGAGATTTGGACATTTACATTTTTCAGAGAGATTGCCTCTCTATACCATATATAAGGTATCTCCAATCTATTTAAGAAGACAGATTTTTGAAACCAAACATGCTGGTTAGTTACTAGATTGAGAACTACAGACTGTTGAAACTTTTGCTCTCTTTCTAAAATAACTGGTTTCATCTCCCTTATTGCCTCTCCTAAATCAATCATCTTATCGGATGCATGAAGTTTTTCCTCCAACTCTCTTTTCCTTCTTTTCACTTCATGATCTATCCCCATCTGCTCTCTGTCCATTACCTCATGTATTCTTTTTACTGAGATATTAGGTTTTATGGCTACTATCGGCCTTTCCACTTCTTGGAACTTATCCCCTATCAGTGTATCTAACTTTACATTATTTTCTCTATTATCAGTGGTCTGACTATCTTCTATTATACTTTCAGTAGTTTTCTCTATATGAGGTTCTTCGATCTCTGTTTCCCAGGCCATGATCATTCGGTTGTTGCTTTCAATAGAGTTATCTATTTTTGCTTTGAGATCTTCTCTCAAACTTTCTATCCCTTGTTTACTATCTTCTCTTAGACTCTCTATACTTTTCTCCATTTTTAGTTCTAGATTTACTATACTTTTATTATTTTTCTCTATCTTTTGTTCTAGATTTATCATCCCTTGCTTACTATCTTCTCTTAGACTTTCTATATTTTTAAGTAACTGCCTCATCATTAATTTCATGTCTGAGAGTTCTTTATTTTCTGTCTGAATCTGGCCAACTTCCGGCTCCTCATCTACTTCCACACTTGAGGTCGTATTATTGCTACTACCATTAAAGGCATCTTCCTCTACTTCCTCTCTTTCCTTTTGTGTTTGTTTTAAGAACCCCCCCCCATCCTCTTCTTCAGTAGGAAAACAATCACTGATTCCTGGTATTGGGGCACCTTCCTCTTCCATAACCTCTTCCATACTATAATTTAGTTCACTCATGTTATAAAACTATATATATATATCCCATCTGTACTTCCCTGACCATCAAAAATCCACACATCTTCTCCCTGTCTGACACCTATTCTGACCAACTGACTGATTTGATTTTCACCTTATTATGCATTACAAATACAACAAAAAAAAATTTTAATATCCTTATTTAATGAACTACACAACAATAATCTATATAGTGCATGTCTGTCTGTAATAGCCCAAATTATACATTCATCCATTTTCCCAGAAATCTGACAGATATTGACAGTCCACAGAATGACTAGCAGTTCACAATCTTGAGATAAATAAAAGAATTTATTCACAGCACTATAATCACACAATGCATCACGAGCACTCAGAAGATCATCCCAATTCGATCACTATTAGCTACCACAACCCTTGATTGAATAAAACAAACTCTGTTGCAATAAAAGAAGTATTTTAAGTCTTGGGGGCTAAAGTAGATAAACTATGCCTTGCTCTCTCTCTTGGAGTCTTATGTGGCAAGTATCAATGAATTCCCTGCTTATTATAGATTACTGAAAACTAAGCCTTGCTCTCTGTCTTGGAGACTTATATAGACTGACATCATGGCAGAACTACTGTTAACTGCTTCATGATAACATAAGAATAACATATAAACTTGATTGGAAAACTATGCCGTGCTCTCTCTCTTGGAGACTTATAGGCTGGTATCATGGCAGGTCTGCTGTTAACTGCTTCATGATAAAATAAAGATAACATATAAATTGGGTTGGAGCAGTGAATGGGTTTGATCATTCATAAGTTACATGAAATACACAGCATTCTCAAGGCAATGACAAAACTCTCCACCCATCATCAAAACTGCAATCTAACCAACCAAACTCCAACGATCAACCATCCAATCAAACCTCTAAAATCATAGACTTTTTTACAAAATGAACTCCTCCAAACACACATGAGACTACTATTCCATAATTCATCACTATTACTATGCCTATCCTATCTGGCAATAAATTATTTTAATGTTCCACAAAAAAAAATCTATTATTTATTTCACCTTTGTCTTAAGTTGTGATATTCATCTCTATTTTCAAAATTGATAAAAAAAAACAAGCTGTTTTATGGCTGTACCCATTTTATCATCATCAATGAAAAATTAAATCATATTAAACATCATCATCTAAAATAAGACTGTTTGGCCAAGAAAATTTTGTAAGACAAAAAAAAAATTTTTACTGAAAAAAAAAAAAATTTTACTAAAAAATTTCTCTATTTTTAACCACACATCTCCTATCATTCTATAGACTCTCTTTTTCAGGTATATGGTAAAATCTCAGGCCCCAGTTGGGTGTCCATTGCAACATAATTAAAGTTACTCAAAGAAATATTTAAAGGAGTCCAAATATCAAGAATTATAAACAAATTATTAATAAGTATTATAACTCAGGTATATGAAATCACGTGAGGTGAGTACACTAGTAATTCAATAAAATATAACTCAGGTATACAAGCAGTAGATCTTATCCACTTTCATTTCTTGGTTTGATGTTAAGCACATGTTTAAACAAATACTAAGTGAATATGGTCTAGCAGGGCGCCACTAGATTATCTGAATCTAGACACGGTTATATCTAATAACCTTTCACATGTACCGGGTTTGAATCCCTTTTTGGTACTTTATTTCTAATAAAAATGAGAGATTTTGCTTTTTGAGCCATATCACTATAAGCACTAATAGTTAGGTAAAAGTAAAACATCTTTAAAACCCAGTGGAGTTCATTGAACATAAATCATTTCTCAGATCTTAACATAACAAATGTGTTTCAATATTTTTATAAGTTCACTAGCTCAGATTATATATAACTAATTTAGGATGGCAATTCACTCATCCTTGCATGAAATAGATGATGGGATGTGGTTATAATAATACTAAGAGATCACTAAATATTATTAAATCAATATTTATTTGAGGCCTTTAAACAGTTAAACAGCTCATTAATTAAAACGTTGATGATGATGATGATAATAATAACAATAATGACAAGGGTTTCAACTACAGCTCTAGGAATAAGCCTAAACATAAAACTAAATTTTATAAAGAAATTCATAATTATTGCTTAATTTTAGCATATTTACTTATATCTTAAATAACTAATATTCAACCATTGATGATGACGAATAATCACACTTAACAAAGACTACACTTAATGAAATATATACGCCTCCGCCTTGTTTAATAAAACAAACTAATATTTATTACTGCATTTCTAACATATACATAAAAATTTCTAGATAAACATGAAAATTGACATGAATAATAATAATAATAATAATTAATTATATTACAATCCTCAGATTAATTTCAAGTTCTTCCCCCTTTCCCTTCAAATGTATATTGTATTAAGTTGGATGTCACATTGACCATGATTTTCACTCCATGAGAAAAGTATTTCAAGAGAAAAATATTATCTGCTCATTAGCACACATACTTTATAAATCTAACATGTAAGTAGAATGTAAAAGAAAATGTTAATAGAATTGAAAGAGCAAGTTTTAGAAAAGAGTTTTAAATCATTATCTCCCCCTCCCTTCCAAGCGCTGAAATCTATACTTTCTCAAGACAAAATAATTTAATATTTTAACACCACCTATTATTTCACATTCACTCGCAATTATACACATATAAAAATATCATTATGTATGTGCATGTTTTATCCCATAATAACAAAATATTATTTAAAACCAAAATAATAATAATATATTAGTTAAAACTAAAATCATAACACCATAAAAAAAATTGTTTTACACATTAATATTTTTCATAACTGTAAAATTAATAAACAAATAATTTTGATACATTCAAGATCATTTATGAAGCTCAAAGTTATTATTAGTAAGACATTCTTGTTTTTAATCGATCTGAATAGTCTTTAAAAGTTCTTTAAATAAAATATACCACTTTATTGCTAAAATGTTCATTAAGACTCGGATATCATAAAGAAAATAGATATGAAAAATCATATTACCGATCTTTTGTTTGTGGTAAATTTCCAAGGGTTCAAACTTGTCTTGTATAATGTCTATATTTCTGCAGCTACCATTTCCGTTTTACATGGGAACAATCTCTTTCTTGAGGTGTATAACTATTTGATGATGATGACTCTATTGAGGTTATTTGCTTTAGTGGACAATTTGGAAATCATTATATTAATTTTTCTTCTCTTCCTGTCAAGCATGTGGATGAAATACAGCAGTTATTTTCACATTTATAAATTTTCTTGAGTTTAAAATCAGTTGTTGTAACAATTAATTGGACTTGATGATTAATATTTATCAGTAGATTAATTCATCTTCTTTGAATGCAGGTGAATGCTTTCTTCCTTCTATTAAAAAAATCTTATTTCTCTGGTCAGTTGAAAGGTGTAGAATATTATTTTAGACACAACATCTTTTCTTTCCTATATGATGTGCAGCTTCCCCAGATGGTCCGGCAGAGATGGGACATACATATAATTTTTCTAGACAGCCATTTCTTATATTTTCAACATTCAATTTAATAGTTTAATAATCTGAATCATAATCACAAAAAAAATAATAATTCCAGACAGCTTTTTATATC